>CM062820.1:639430959-640030959 GCA_031772625.1 Pinus tabuliformis | reverse complement strand
TCCTCTCCACCCTATAATTGCCGTTGGTCCATTCGCCAAATGGGGTATCGACTTTATTACTTGTAACCCTCACTCGGCCGGGGGGCATGCGTATATCATCCTTGCGGTTGATTATTTTACTAAGTGGGCCGAGGCGATGCCTACATTCGACGCAAGCGGCAAAACAGCTGCAGTTTTCGTATTCAATCATATCATAACTAGGTTTGGTGTCCCACAAGCAATCATTACTGACCATGGGAGCCATTTTCGAAACGTCATGATGACTGAGCTTACAAGCCAGCTTGGTTTGCGCCACGATAGCTCTACTCCTTATTATCCGCAAGCCAACGGTTTGGTTGAGTCTATCAACAAAGTTCTAGTTATCATGATCCGACGAACCATTGGTGTTCATCGGTCGAATTGGCACAACATGTTATTTTCAGCGCTATGGGCATACCGAACCTCAGTGAAAAATTCAACAGGGTTCACTCCTTTCCAGCTAGTTTATGGCTTAGAAGCTGTGTTACCCATTGAATGCGAAATCCCATCACTTCAAATGGCTGTCGAATTACTTCCAGCTACTTCCGAAGAGGAGAAACGTTTATTGTACTTGGCTAAATTAGATGAGACTCGACGTGACGCTACATTGGCAATCGAGACTCACGCGAAACGAATGAAAGCTCAGTATGATAGAAATGTAACCCCTCGAAGTTTTTCGGAAGGAGACCTAGTACTATTATATGATCAAGCTAACGATAAGCTAGGTGCCGGAAAATTCGTTCCCATGTGGCATGGACCCTACATTGTAAAGCGAAAGCTAGCAAAAGGGGCTTATGAGCTAGTTGACTTTGATGGGGACTCTTTGGGTAAACCCAGAAATGGACTTTACCTAAAGAGGTATTATGCTTAAATGATGGGTATGGAGAAATTTTTAGATAGGTTAGATTTTCTTTCTAGCTAGCGAGTGTGTTAGTTTAGTCAGTGTGCTTAGCTTAGAGAGTGTGGTTTTTCGTCGTTATTCTGGCTTATCTTGGTTTTACTCTTGATATTGCAGATGTCGACGCCTCTCCAAACATACATTGGATTTGCTGATGGTGCTTGTCGTAGTACACGGAATATCTCTTCCGCAGCTTGGGTTATCTATTCGCCCTCTGACGAGTTAGTTTCTATGCATGGGGTAAGCCTCGGTCAAACAACGAACAACATTGCAGAATACAGTGCAGTGATTGAATTATTATCCGAATCTATTTCATTTGGAATTCGACGTTTGATAGTGAGGTTAGATTCTGAACTTGTTGTATTACAGCTTAATAGAGTTTATGCCATTAGAAATCCTGTGTTATTAAGGTTGTTTTTGAGAGTGCGTCTCTTGGAACGTGAATTTGATTACATTGAATATCAACATATTCCAAGGTCTTTGAATACATTAGCAGATGCAATTGCTTCTCGAATGTTGGACAGACATTTACGATAATCATGCAAGTAAATTTAAAAAACATTTCATCACATATGTTAAACAGGATAAGCCGGTAATAGTGATATATATAGATAGAAGTGTGTCAAAAAATATATACATCGTCTTCGATCATAGGTTGAAAACACCTTATGATCGGCAAAATGATAGTACAAAAAGTCAAAATGTCACATGTGACTACAAAAGTGACTAGTCAATCACTGGTGGTGCTCTCTGTATGACACCACTGCGCGGGCTACCTTACGCAAAAATCTCCTAAACGGTCCAGGGACCGCGACTACGAAACGCTGAAGCCTGATAGGAATGTCGTCCATAGTAGTCTCAGGTATATCTGCCGTGAGACGCTCTAGATCATGCTCCAACTCAGCTAGTACTTCTGCAGCCGCGTCCTGTGGGGCCGGTACCGGTGCAGCTGGATGTAGTCTATCAAAAGGCCGGAGGTTGGCTGGACGCTGTGGACCAACATCTGCATTTTGAAAGTTTTATTGTTAGTTTTGAGACGATATATATGAAAAATAAAAAAATACATAATTAGAAAACTTGTGAAAATAAAAGTACCTCTGTCGTCCCATTGTTCTCCCGGTGGAAGAACCATGTCCGGATCACCTCTAAAATCCACTCCGGCATACGGAAAGTCCTGTATCGAAAAAACCTGGTCCTCTAACCAGTAAAAGTAACTATCTGAGAATCGAACCACTGTCGCGCCCTCGTCAGGATGCCGGGCCATCACCGTAACCCATCGTATCAGCTTTGGCTCCCGAGGACCCAAGATATCAACAGTGAGTTGCTGAGGGATCAACATTGGAACTCTCTCCAAGGCAAAGCTCACGACTAGAGGCCCATATCCAAAAGTCTTTAGTCGTCCGTTCTTTGCCTTGGTCAGTTGGCTCTTCATATGAGCCGACACAGCTTCACACCAGTTGAAAATGGTGCCTTGGTAACAGTCAATTGCCATCCGCATTTGGGATCCGGAAGCAATGTGTAAAGCGGCCGCACCGCAAATTCTGGTAACCGTGAACGCTATGACTTTGAGTTCACGCAGAGTGATGTGTTTTATCTCTATGCCTTTCGAATGGTGAGCCCCAGGTGTGCACCACTCGTCGCGGAGACTATCAAGGGATTGGCCACCCGGCCTAGTCCCCGCAAGACTGAGTTGCTCACCTCTGTTCGGCAAGCCAGTGAGAAAGTATACATCCGAGGGCTCTATCTCGAGCTGGTGCCCTCCTATGTAAAAGCATTGTTCTTGAACGTTCCATCGCTCAACCAGCCATTCCAAGAATCTTACCTGGCCCCTCATGCCCGGTATGGTCCAATATTTGTATAATCCGCATGCTCTTAGGGCATCCAGGGAAGGTTGATGATTTATTGCAGCTTCATCATCCTCTACATGCTCTCTTTCTCTCCAATCTAACATGGTTAATGCCCTGCACACCAGAAATAGTCATTAGAAATTGATTTGGGAGTTTTTAGATAGTTTTTTGAGGGGGTTGGGGTTTTGAAATGCGCGTTTCACGGAAGACGCACCCCGACTTTACAGCACAGGGCGCCCGGACGCGGATTCCCTGAAGGCGGGCTGCGTCTTCCGACCGTTTTCCTGTATAGGAAAAAGTCGGGGGACGCGGGTCACCCGAAGGGCACCCGCGTCCGCCGAGAGGCGCATTCCAAAACCAAAACCCCCCCAAAAAATGAAACTAAGACCTAAAAATTAATTCTAAGCGGATAGAAATGCAGAGTAGGATGTGTAAAATACCTGGATAAGACGGCGTTCGATTCCGACGGTCGGATTTTCCGCAGCGACCACGGGAAGTTTCTTGTCAAAAGCTCCTTTTTCAACCTCAACAGTCAAACGGTAAAAATGACATGGTAAAAGGTCTTTTTATAGGTTTTTTAGATGAATTAGTTCATTTTTTACCATGAAAAGATATTTTTCGATGTATTTTTGCCTATTTTAAACAGGTATGAGTAATGTGTTGCTTTTGTGCAGGACAAAGGGATTTCGAGGGAAATTGTCATTTTTCACAAACAAAAATATTAGAGTCATCTTTTAAGCCCTTTTCTGACTCCTAAAACATGAAAAGATCGCCGAGCGTTTCTTTTACACTCGTTAAAACGAAATTAAAAGACGGTCCCCTTTTAGCTCTTTTCTGACCGCAAAATCAGGAAAAGATTGCCGGGTTTTTGTCGTTTCAAACTCGATAAGGAAATAAAACGACGTGTCCTTGATCGCTTTTTACTTTTCAGGTCAACGACACTATTATGAAAGTACTCCTTGGTCGCAAGATCAAGCGGTTCCCCCAGGTATTATTTTATACTTTTTCGGGCTTGAGGGACACAAATATACGAAAAAGTTCAACGTGGAGTCTCCTTTTGTTTTTTCAGACTCTCTAAAATTGAAAAACGCCGAGTTTCTCCTATACTGGGCTCGTTAAAACTTTTACAATAGAGGACCTGTTCAATTACAAACAGGAACGAACCACTCCTTCCTAGGGTTCGAATTTAAACTAGGTTGGACTCGTCCGAAGGATGAGCTTATAATCAAGCATATGTTATCCTCCTCAAGCTTGTTAAAAATAAAGAGGTACTTGCCAGAAATGGTGGGGGAAAAGAGAGAAGAATGAACCTGTTTGTTACCTTTTGTCTCAAAAGAAACTTTATTACCACTCTTGAACACGACACTTTTTTCATTCACCTGGGTTGGGAAATCTTTTACCTCACAGTTGATCAAACCACTTTGAAAGTCTTTAACCGGGTTCCGGGGATTAACTTTGAGTTATTTGTCACCAAGCCATCTGTCGTGTCGTTATGTGTTCAAGAGGTCTGCAAGCAAAACTTTCATCTGCAAAATACTTGTCATCCATTTGACCATCCCTGAGTCAGTCCTTACAGCAACATTTCTTCAACTTGAACAATGATTTCGTGTTGCGGGCTTGCCAGCAACGGGTCGCTTTCTATCGACATCGACACATTATCTAGAAAGATGACTTAGGAATCGACAGTACCTTGAAGTCTGCATGCATCAATGGCAGGTTTCTCGCCTTTGACGTCAGTTTACATCATTGACTTTCGATCAAAGGATTCCGTGAAGTGTTCGACATCAAAACATCTATTCACATTTCACGGGTTGTGCTTGGTACTTTGAGAACCATTGACATTACTGGTGGTCTCTCTCACGCTTGTTAACAGTTTACATCATCGACTGGTAATCAAGTGGTTTCTAACATGTTCGACATCAAATCATTTAATCACATGGCTAGAATCGTACCAATTCGGGAAGTAGAAGTGAAGACCCTGGATCTAGTTTCTACCATCCAGGCTGCGAGGAGTTTTGTATTCATTATCTATGTAGACTAATCATAAACAGATGGCTGTGTCCATACTGTGTCTACAAAAGTCTATAAAAATGATGTACTGCAAGATCATTCCTGTATCAGAGTAGTTAGTCCATTAGTTAAAGTTTTGAATCTGAGTATGGGAATGCCTACCTCAGTGATGATATAATCTTATACATGTATTTTGTGTTGAAAATTGCAGGTTCCAACCAGGTCATCCACAAGACATTACTGATAAAGCGCTTCACCCTTCCTAGAATTACAAAACCCTAATCTATTCCAGGCTTCGCACTTTAGGGGGCAATCTGTTACACTAAAAAATGTCACCATGACTACTTACAGTTAGTATGGCTCAAATCAACAGTCATGCTACCCTCTTAGGCAAGTCTTATGCCTCTGCTATCCATCTCAAACTCAAAGAAGAGAGAAAGTCTTGTAAAAAATGTGTTTATCTCTGGGGTCGCAGGTTCTCTCTAGCCTTACCTGCGGGGACGCTCACAATGTTCACAAAAGCTGCGTCCTTGGACGCTCTGTATGTTAAGGGACAGGTGCGTCCTTCTGTAAAAGGCAAAATGCGCAAGTTTCATCTTAAAAAAGTTACTTGTGGTTACTTCTAGAACTTTCTAGAGGTCGGTTTGATGAAATGGATGCGCCTCCAGTTGGTTCATGTATCCCTATTAAGGAGGAACTTATCCCATCAATATGGGAGCTATCCCACCCAAAGAGGGGGATTATCCCATTGATGGTGGACATGAATAACCTCTTTACAGCACTATAAATAAAGACATTGAGCCAGAGGGAGGGGAGGTTGAAGCTATACATTTTCTTTGGGTAAATGCTGCAGGAATTAGGACTCCCATTTAGAACCTTGCGAGGAGAGATTGTCTTTGCTTGATTCTACTTGGAAGTGGGTGAGCTTTGTCAAAGTAGAGGAAAACCCTTGATGGACCCTGGGAGGAACTTGCACAACACCAAGGCCAGGTTGTAAGAGTTTCTTTGTTTCGTTATTAATACAAACTGGTTTATTTTTCTCAATAGCTTGTGTTAATGAGTTATTTCATGTGTTCCTTGGTCTGCATGTTGAATATATGTTTTATTATATGAAATGCAAGTGCTTGGTAATTGTTTGATTGTTTGTGGTTGCAGGAATTGATGTGAAGGAGGAGCTCATCCGGATCGGCAAGGACAGACTACAACAACAGCGTTTTGGAATAAGGTAAGCCTAAACACTTGTAGTTTTCATGTTTTAAAAGGTATATTTAGAGAAAGATCACTCCATTTTGTCTTGTTTGTCGCCAGAGAGTTTAGACTCCTAGGGAGGTCAGTTGTGTCCGCACAAACGACTTTTTCCGCCACGACATTATCCTACCTGCCTCACCGGTGTTATATCTTCATACCGAAAAGTTTATAAATCAGTACCACATACACATATTTCTTAAGGTATAAATGCATCAAATATATAGAAACTTTCACTTACCATCTGGGCCCCATGCTTGTCGCAACCAAAGTGGTAAGTTAGGATCCCCTTGATAGTTCAGTCCACTATATGAATAAAGATCTATGTACACTAACATCTGGTCCTAATGAGAAAAAAACTCATGTCAGAACACTTTCCTGACTCCCCGTCCTCCACCTCGTTGTAGTAGCTTCCCCCAACAAGGCATCCTAGTATCTTGTGGGCCCTAATCATGGTCCTTACATGAGGACAGATAGTGGGGATCTTCTTAAAGAAGAATGAGCATAATACTATCCCAAAAGAATAATTATCATCATTCCTCCACCTGCATAGTGTCAACTGTAATGTCAATGATGAAAAAATAATTTGGGCCCACCCATACCAGGTCCCTACTAACACACTCTCTACCAACATCATTTTCCCCCTAGTAATGTGGTGGAATGAATGACTACCGAAGATCTGCGAAACTACTACGGTTGTAGCTCGTGTCTCAATCATCTCTAAGTCATTGATATGAAAGGTCTTTCCCTTTGCACAAACCCTCAATACGTAGTGACGATGAACAACCTAACCTATATGCCTCTCACGAGGCATCACTAGATGTATCTCCCCCACTACCACCAGGGGGCGCAATCCTGTCAGAAAATATATGTCCTAAATCATGATCTCGATCCAGTGCCCCTATACTTTAAACAACTCCATATATGGGTGCCAAAAACTCACAATCCTCAACAGCAAGGGCTCACCATCCCTCATCAAGGACTTATCCAAGAACTTTAGCATCCCATACCGTGCCAAAATTCCTCTCACTGCTTGATTCCCCTAAATCTCAACACGAAGGGTCTCCAAATCTCATTCTCACATACAAACTTTAGCTCTGCCATACCTATAAAATTCCATTATGTTTTTCTAGTTCAGATTCAAAAGCATGCGTGTTTGTTTCTCAGCTTCAGCTCACCATAGACCACCAGTCCTACTTTTCCTCTCGGCCCAGAACACAGTTTTTGCCTTCAAAACTGAGATGGACACATTTATTAGCCTAGTTTCTATGTTCTAGAATGTAGAACTGGCCCCCAAAAGTGCATTACAATTGTGAGGATAAGCAGGGGTCCCCAACAGTGAACTTAAGCCCTGATTTGAAAGTCTAATCAACCAAAAATGATGAGTAAGGTTAGGCCACCTACCTTCAACTTTCTTATTCTGATTCCCATGGTCAGTTTGTATGCTACAATCTCCACAATATTTAGGGCCTTCTCCTCCTCTCCAAATTCTCCAACAAATCACTATGCAAATGAATTGGATTTGGGTGCAAAAAGCCCTTTTACAGGAAAAACCCTAGTTTTTCATCGCCCTTTACGACCAAATCGTAGCTCCGTTTGATGAGCCATCAAGTCCATTGGAAAGATATCACCAATTTCTATAATGGGTCTCCCTTCATTTTGGGTCTAATCAACCAAAAATGATGAGTAAGGTTAGGCCACCTACCTTCAACTTTCTTATTCTGATTCCCATGGTCAGTTTGTATGCTACAATCTCCACAATATTTAGGGCCTTCTCCTCCTCTCCAAATTCTCCAACAAATCACTATGCAAATGAATTGGATTTGGGTGCAAAAAGCCCTTTTATAGGAAAAACCCTAGTTTTTCATCACCCTTTACGACCAAATCGTAGCTCCGTTTGATGAGCCATCAAGTCCATTGGAAAGATATCACCAATTTCTATAATGGGTCTCCCTTCGTTTTAGTTAATTTGACACTTCACGAGGAAACCATTTTTTGCATGAGGTCTAACTTTGTTGCCAATTAAAACTGAATTTCCTCATATGAGTCACGTGTACTTTGGTACCACTTTTCATTAGCACTTGTCAACTCATGTTTTGATTGTTCCCTCATTATTTACTCATGTTTTTATTGTCCCCTCTGGGCCTTCCCCATGTGGCATCATCATCGAGTCACCCTTGTTCAAAGCATTCGAGATGAGTCACCCCTATATCTATGGAGTCTATTCTGAGTCCCCTTGAGTCTAGTTACAATGTTCCATACTTTTTTGTGTCACATCCATCCCATTATATTCATAGTTTACCTATAGCTCTATTGCTCCATATTTCCCAAACCCCCATTTGTGTCATTTATCATCCCCTCCGAAATCGAGTCAGTTGCTACCAAGTCAACCATACATATCATGATTTGACAAGGGAACTCATCAATATGCCACTTATCTTGTTACCTTCCATCATCATCCCTAGTGTCAATCCATTAGTAACTCTACTCTGATACCTCGTGCCTTTACAAAGGATTCCCTATTGCCTTAACTTTGGCGAGCCCTCTTTTATCGACCTCCATACAATTATTCTAGAAGAATGGTTTAGAAGGAAGTGTACCTTTGTTCCATCTTTCATATTTGTTCCATGACTCAAATCAAGCAAAGGGAATCGTTATTTCCCTTTGACTTGGTTGTTTCTCACATGTTTGACTCTAGTTCTGTATTGCATAATCGAGAATCATGCATGTGATGGTTTGGTTATCCAAATGATTGTCCAAGTTATTCCCGAGTGTGTGAGAGAAATTCAAGACTTCATGAGGGTGTGGCCCTTCAGGTATCTCCCCACATGCTCAGATCTATGAAAATGTTGATCGAGCCTCAAATGCAGTTCCATAAATATGATGGGTTCAAATTCAACCACTTGCAGTGCCCACAACTACATATCTCCTTCAAATGATCCATTTAGATCCATAGAGGCCTTTCCTGGTGAGCAAGTCAAGAGTGTCTCTTTGGTTGCGGCCACATCCCTCACCATGTCAACTTGAGGGGCATTATGTCTCATGTACTCAGATTTTATTGTATACAGTCTTGGTCTATGTATTTCTAGGTGCATTATGTATATGGGATTCATTGTATTATTTTTTAGCCCATTTATGCCAGCATATGATGTATCATGTACTTTATAGCTCAATTTCACATTGTTGTGCTCACCATTATTCTTTGTACATAGTTATCTTGTCCGGTATGGGTATGCCTCCCTCACCTCATTTGAGATCATGTAATCCAACATAAAATTAGACTTCTATCAGTTTAGTAGGTCTCGCCCCCTGCATTTTTGTCTATCCTTGAATTTATTCAGTTATCTCTCTCTCTCTATAAGACTCCCCTTTGGTGTCTCATGGAAGTTCAACCTACAAGATATTTCAGTCATACGATTTTATCCTAACACTCATAGGTTGGGGGGAAATCTATTATCACCCAAAAAATGATAACCTAGCCATTTCAAACTAGGTGGATTGAAATACACCATGTACAATTAACTTTGACATAGTAAAATAACTTTCACCATAGGAAATAATTTAGTAAACCATTTTTATTAAATCATTTTTCTAATTAGAATAAAAAAAAACGCATGAGAATAATTGAATAAATCATTATTTTTTTTCCCTCTCTAGGAATAATTATTAAATCATTGCTTGATAATTATTCCTTGTCACATTTGGCTAAATCTCCTCGGAATAATTAAATAAATCATTATTTATTTATTATTCTTTATTTTCATTATTGGAAGAATTGTTAAATCATTATTTAATAATTATTTCAATTTCATGCCTCTTAATCCTCGTGAAATAATTAATAAATCATTTTATTTGTTAATTATTTCTAAATAAAGATATTTAACCATTTTGAATATATTTTCCCTCTCCAAAAAATATAATAAAATATTCCTAATGATTAGATCTTGATTTGGTTAATATTATTTTATTATTCTCCATTTTTGAGATTAACTCGATACTTTGTTATAAATAGGAGGGTTGACCATATCATTATCATCGTCATCATTATCGTCTCTTTTCACTTGAGCTCCCATTTGAGTTTTCTACATTTTTTTGGCTTTTTCATATATTAAGAGAGAGAGAATCAATTACAGAAGCATAAAGGACATCAAAGGACCCACCTCATAGAACGGGATTTGCAGACCTTTTTTGTAGATTTCCTTCACAAGGTGTAGATTTCCGTTTGGGTTATTGCATATATATATATATATATATTGTTTTTGATCATATAAGTAATTTTATTGCATGTTTTCCAAGTTTTATTACAGATCTGAAGCGTAAACAGCCACAAATTGTTTTTAGATTCACATGTCACCTAGTGATTTAAGTGGAGTACTTTTGGTACACCTTCCAAGAAATTTCACACTAAAAAATGTGACATTAGACCATGGTTTATTTTCATATTGAGAAAATATTTGTCATAATGTGGCGCCAGAGCATGGTTGACCATGATTATAAACCAAGGGAATTTATACTAAACCTAAGTATTAATATTATAAACCCTATGAATAATATTATACCCTAGGAATAAGAACCCTGAGATTAATAAACCCAAGGGATTGACATTATAAACTCAAGGGATAATAAACGAAAACAATTAATACCAAGAACCCAAGAGATTATAAACCGAAGGGAATAATACTAAATCCAAGGGATAAATATTATAATCCCAAGGTATATAAACTCAAAGAGAAATATTAAAACAGGAAATTGAATGGATTATGAATGCTCAAGAAAAATATTTGACCCAAGGGAACAATATTAAACCCTATCGAATAATATAAATTGAATGTATATAAGACCCAACAAAAATATTATACATTGTCTAATAAACATGTCAGTCGATGTCTAGCCATGGTTGAATTTTATTTTGATACAATCTTTTGTGCAGAGAGACAATGGACCTTCATGAACCATTAAGCCCTAACATTATACTATAAAAGTAAATAATATTAGTACATTAAAAACCATTAACACATTAATATAATCCATTATTATCAATAAATTAATATTAATACATTGCAAACTAGTCATAAATTTTAAACATTTAATACATTAATATTAATACATCAATACATTAAGAATATAAACCTTAAGAATATTAATATATTAAAACCGAAGGGATTAGAAATCCATGGTGTTATAGACATTTTTGGGCACTGCAACCCCAATCACAACTGTCCATAGACCAAGGGCTCCTACATCCCTAAAGGTGTTGTTCCAACCCCTAAAAGAACAAGGTCAACTGATTACAGCATCTCCCAGAAGTTCTCCATGAAAAGCTACTCAGAACTGGTCAAAACTGGACCATTTCGCCTGCTCCATGGTCAAAGTGCATTTCATCCCACCTGAATACACACAGTAGGTGCGATGCATGTTGAAAAACCCTTCTATGGGGTGTGATGGGTGAGAGTAGACAAATGGCAGGGTCAATCCACAAGGTGGAGGAGCATGGAATCTTCCGGAAACTTCTCCTGTGACACTTGCCTCTCTGCATTCGCCCAGGGATGAGTAAGAGATCATCAATCTCCAAGTGGAATCAAGAACTATCAGAGAGAGGACACTAATCAAATCTCAAAAGCTGACTCACCTCCCTTGCAAACATCTATATGTGGATCCCTCATCCCAGAGATCGAGAGGCTGGAATTTTGTATGTTGTAAGGAAGTGTTGTTGGTTTCTTGGTACAACATCATAGTTTTGGGTGATCTAAGATTTTCATGAGGTGAAGAAGGGCTTTCTTGCTGAGAGGATGATGTTGGGTCAGAACAATTAGTTGTAATCCTCTTTGCTCGTTCTTGATTATCAATAAAGTTGTTCAAAATTTCCTCCACATTCTTGTATGATTGATGATTTATGCATTTATCTGGTCAATATATATCTGGTCCTATATTGTTTATGATAATAGATATAGGTTCTTGGATAGTGTTATGCTACTTTGATTCTACAGGTGCCCTTTGAAGTTGGGTAGACGAGAAAGCAAGTGGCGAGGACCTATCAGAAGGGAGAGGAATCGAGCAAGGAACCAAGCGCAAGATAGAGGTTGGTCCCCTTATTCCCATCTTATCCATTTCTCATAAAGGAAAATGAAAGTAGTTTTTAGTTTGTTTGTTTCTAAGGTAGCTACCAGCCTCAGTGGGACTAGCAGCACTACATAGACACTAGTTTTCCCGATAAAAAAATGGCGACTCCACTGGGGAGCGAATAGATTCTTTGTTTATCTACATTTGTTTACTTTATAAACTTACAGACGGAGCCTAAAGTCAATCGAGGTAGCCTTCAAACTGCATTTGCTATGCAAGTGCAAAGTAGATCAATGTTGCTTCAGTCTATCTCCGGGTTTGGTTTATGAATTAAACGATTGATTTACAAGCTCTCTAATTGCCCTTGTGGTGGCTCTAGTAACCTCATAAGATCTACCCCCGTGATTGATTTACTGATTACCACTTGCTCGGCCTAAATCCCTGAACTAAGCTGCAAACTGTGACCCGGAACCCAGCTAAAGTCTCGTCCCTGGTCCATCGCACTATGTCTTCTTTGAAACCAGAATGCATCGCACTTCTCGAGTGTAGTAGGTGCGTTGCATTTCAGTTTCCATGTGCTACAGGTGCGCTGATCAGACCTCTTCTGCTCTTAGATTTTGGCTTCTGTGTTCACACTTTTCAGCTCTATTCAGGAGTTTTGCTGCCTGTAGTCAGTACACCTCTGTTGGAAACCCCCTTCCTTGCTGTTATTCTGCCTCCATTGTGCAAAGAACTATAAATGTTTTTATGTATTTTTGAGTCATTTTCAGTTCTCTTTTACAAACAAGTAGCGTAATTGTACTGTCGTTTCTTGATTTGAAAGTGTCGCAAGTGTTGTTTTCAGTCATAGAAAAGAATATGATTGTTCTTGATAATCGATTACACTGTTACTCTTGTATTTGATTTGAATTAGTAGTTTTTCAAGTGTCGAAAGCAAGTTTTCAATTCCGAATAGCAAAGTGTCGTCATTGTCTTCATTTTGTCTTGAAAAGAAACTTGTTAGTAATGTCGATCTGAAAAATAATTCACATTTGTGCTTAGATTTATTTTTATCATTCACACATTAAGAAGGCTGAAAAAAAATACATGCATGTGAATTCACATTTAGACTGTTTGTTGGTTTTGATTTAGGACAAGTGCATATAGTGTGTGCTCTTTGCTCTTTGTTGAAATAACGCCATGTCTTTCCTTAGTATCTAGGATTTTCATTGCAAAAAGAAGATTAAACGATTGTTTATCATCTTAGATTGAATTTTAGGTATTGTACATCTACATCACGTGGGGAACCTGAAAGGAAAATTTCTTAAGCAAGATCAACTTTAAAATAAATTTAATGAATCTAAAAACGATTTGGAACCTAACGCAGAACATCTAGAAGTCTAGGCTAGAGACATATTCCGGCGTCGTAAAGCCTGGTAACTATTGTTTTCACTGTTGGTTGGGTGATTCCTCCACTTTGAGATGACAAGTGCCAGTATGGACTTGTGCTCCCATCTACCGTCGAGTATATTTTGGGAGACCACAATAGGCTTTATCCTTTATCCATAGGAAGCCATGTCTGCTACCCTATCGATCGCAATGCATTGAACATTGCATTCGGGAAGATTGACTGCCATACCGTAAAAAGTA
Organism: Pinus tabuliformis; assembly: GCA_031772625.1. NCBI lineage: Eukaryota > Viridiplantae > Streptophyta > Pinopsida > Pinales > Pinaceae > Pinus > Pinus tabuliformis. The sequence goes on along the minus strand of CM062820.1, from coordinate 640,017,252 downwards.
TTCTGTAGTTTTGCGATTGGTTTGGTAATCCCTCTGTCTAGATTTCCAAAGCAGTCCCTTTCGTTCCTTATCAGACTCCTTAATGGAAAAGGTCCATCTGAGCACTTTTCACTTCAGGCTCATTAAAAATCAAAGGCGACTAGAGTCATCTTTTGTTTTTTCTCAACTCTTAAAAATTGAAAAAACAAGTTGTGTCAAAGCGTCTAAAATTTATTTTAATTAGAATAAACATCACCTTTCCTACATTGGTCTTAGGTTGAGAAAAATGGAGTCCACCAACCAAGGAGTTCCCCTTGGAGGAAATCCTAGTCCCTTCTCCTCTTGGGGAGATGTTGGTGCACCCCATATGGCCAGATTGTCTCTTCCAGGATTGACAATCGGCTTGCCCATATGGCTCTTCTCAACTTCTGTCATTCAAAACACCGTGATTCCTGAACAATCAAGTCAGCAACTAAACGATACCAGAGTTACCCCCCAACCCTCTACTTCGTCCAATTCTTCCTCTCCTCCTTCCTCTTCTCTTGATGAAGCTGGTAAAGCCAAAAATCAAGTAACCGAGAAGAAGAAGGAGAAGAAGAAGAAAGAGAAGAAGAAGAAGGAGCCAAAGGCGAAAAGGGCTGACCAAGCATCATCTAGCGAAAATCCACACACTGCACCAACCAGGCCTAAATCGCCATGTGTCATTTGCAAAGGAGACCACTATCATCGAGATTGTCCTTGCATCCCTCGAATCTTAAGGGACTGGTCTCCTCGTTTGCACAATCTGGTGTCATCAACCAATGATGATCATGTTGGAAGCACACCGTCAACTAGTGAAAGTGAAGCCCCTGGACAAAAAGGAAAATATAGATTTCCTTGTAGATTGTGTGAAGGTGATCACGCCGTCCACCGTGTTACACTAAAAAATGTCACCATGACTACTTACAGTTAGTATGGCTCAAATCAACAGTCATGCTACCCTCTTAGGCAAGTCTTATGCCTCTGCTATCCATCTCAAACTCAAAGAAGAGAGAAAGTCTTGTAAAAAATGTGTTTATCTCTGGGGACGCAGGTTCTCTCAAGCCTTACCTGCGGGGACGCTCACAATGTTCACAAAGACTGCGTCCTTGGACGCTCTGTATGTTAAGGGACAGGTGCGTCCTTCTGTAAAAGGAAAAATGCGCAAGTTTCATCTTAAAAAAGTTACTTGTGGTTACTTCTAGAACTTTCTAGAGGTCGGTTTGATGAAATGGATGCGCCTCCAGTTGGTTCATGTATCCCTATTAAGGAGGAACTTATCCCATCAATAAGGGAGCTATCCCACCCAAAGAGGGGGATTATCCCATTGATGGTGGACCTGAATAACCTCTTTACAGCACTATAAATAAAGGCATTGAGCCAGAGGGAGAGGAGGTTGAAGCTATACATTTTCTTTGGGTAAATGCTGCAGGAATTAGGACTCCCATTTAGAACCTTGTGAGGAGAGATTGTCTTTGCTTGATTCTACTTGGAAGTGGGTGAGCTTTGTCAAAGTAGAGGAAAACCCTTGATGGACCCTGGGAGGAACTTGCACAACACCAAGGCCAGGTTGTAAGAGTTTCTTTGTTTCGCTATTAATACAAACTGGTTTATTTTTCTCAATAGCTTGTGTTAATGAGTTATTTCATGTGTTCCTTGGTCTGCATGTTGAATATATGTTTTATTATATGAAATGCAAGTGCTTGGTAATTGTTTGATTGTTTGTGGTTGCAGGAATTGATGTGAAGGAGGAGCTCATCCGGATCGGCAAGGACGGACTACAACAACAGCGTTTTGGAATAAGGTAAGCCTAAACACTTGTAGTTTTCATGTTTTAAAAGGTATATTTAGAGAAAGATCACTCCATTTTGTCTTGTTTGTCGCTAGAGAGTTTAGACTCCTAGGGAGGTCAGTTGTGTCCGCACAAACGACTTTTTCCGCCACGACAAATTGGTGACTCCGCTGGGGAATCCATTAATGAGAAAGTCTTTTCCTTTGTGTGAACTTTGCTCTGAGAAAATCATTTTTATTTTCTGGTTTTTGACTGTGAGAATTAGTATTTGGGTGGCTTAGCTTTAGATTTAGTTAGATTTGGTTTTTCTTAACTTTTCCAGAAGGACGCACCCTCTGAGTACTGCACAGTGCGTCTTTGGACGCGCTGTTGCCGTTTGCACAGAGCGGGCCCGCGCCTGTTCTAACGGGTTGCCTGCGTCTTCCTGTAAAATTTAGGAAAATTCCATTTTTTGCTTTAATTGCTTTTAGATTTTGATTTTTCTTAGTGTTTTCTGCCCAGATCCTTTAGTACCCTGTCAAAAATTTTCACCTGAACTTGTTTTGTGAGCTTTGAGTGTTTTAGTGGATTTCAACGAAGTTTAGGCCTAGGGTTTGATTTTTGAATAGGTCCTGTAGTGACTTTGACGGTAGAAAGTTGTCCAGCCTTAGATCTCTCTGGTTTGTCAGCCTTCTTAGAAGTCGGGCCTGTCGTAAAGTCTCCTTGTGTGAGCAGCTTGCCATTTAAGTTGTCTTTTGGGTCAAATTTCGAATTACTTGTTTATAAAGTGTTGATTTCCATTTTACAAAAGAACAAAAAGATTAGAGTTTTGTTTTGACTAGTTTTTGGTTCTGCAATAAGCTAGTCCTTGATTTGATTGTGATCAAGTAAAACACCTTAGAATAATCATTGTTGGTTTTGGCCTCGTTAAGATTGCTTAGAGTAAATTTACCTTTTAGTTTGCTTATGAGTGAATTTTCGTAGATTTTAATAGTTGTTAAGATTGATTTTTGTTACCTTAGATTTATTTGCTTTATTAAAAGAAAAATACAAAAACATCTTCTTTAAAAGTCTTGTTTCAAGTAGCTTATTGTTTTTGAAAGAGAAAAGAGTTTTTTCGTGTATGTAAAGAGCGGTCATGTTTTTATGCTTGGAAAAGACAAACGAATTGTTTCTTTGATTGTCTTCAATTAAGAAGTTGCTTTTATAAAGATTGCATTCTCTCAACTTTTTAGTTAAGCAATTCATCGAAAAAGTAAAGTAGTGGGTAAATCATCCTAGGTGCATTTTGTAGTGGTTTCGAGTCGAGTCAACACACCACTGGTTTCACTTCCATCACCTTTTGACTTAAGAAACAACCTTAAAAGTAACGCTTAAATTAAAATCAATCTAGTAATTTTTATTTTTCTAGGGCTCTGAAACACCAACATAGCTTAGGCTAGGGTCTTGGAGTAGGTGAGTACTTAACTCTCCAAGACTACAAAACCAAACAGATAGTTTATCTTGAGTAGAATAAATCCAATTGTTTCAGTTGCACTCTGGGAAAGCTCCTCTTAAAGGAGAAGCACGAGCTCGTGTCCGAACCAGTGAGGGGATCATTCTCCCCTCGTTGGGAACGACGCCAGACAGTACGTATTACAAACGGTAAACCTCGGATTAACCATTGTCGAGGAGCCAAGGGTCACTTATCGATAAACCTTGGATTATTGTCAAGGAGCCGGTAAGGGGATTGAGCTTGTTACTCTGCCCTTGCGTGCTGTCGGAGTTTAGACTGTTCCCCCAGGTGTAATTGTTGTGATTGGTAACTTTAGTGACCATAATCTTTAGGGTTCTACCGAGGTGACGGTGGAGGGAAGGTCCCACTGTACCTGGAGCAGACGTCGGTTATACTCACTTGGATTTTCCGGGGGGTTCACTTCACTTCGAGACGGTTAAAGTGGAGGAACTTGTGCCGGTCTATTCATTAAGCAGGTTGCCGGGGTAACTGTTCCACCCGCCATTTCTGTACTGAATCCTGCGAGGTTGGGACTAATCACCAACTAGCGCTTTTCGTCCGGAAGACTACTGTTTGTGTTTGGTTTGATGCTCTAGATTATTTAGGCGTGTGCTTCAAATTTGTTTGTTTCTTTAGAAGACTTTAGGTGGTTTGATTTGAAATTTTTACTTTGTTTTCGTGTGTTGTAGTTAAAAATCTTTAATTGTGGCGGAATTACTGAGACAGTCCCGTCGACTTCGGGGCAAGTCTCCTGAGATTGTTACCGGAATAGATTTGTTAAGAAAACTCCGTAAATCGCGGGGTGAATCTCCTGAAGACATTCCGGGTCAGTACGAAGGGTTAAAGGTCCTTGTAACTCCTCCTAGTGACAGTAGAGTAGGTTCACCTGAAGAAGGAGAATCTTCCTTGGTAGTCCATCCAGATTACCAAAGTTTAGAGACAGGTTATAATCCCGAAGCTGTTTCAGTTTCTGAGCTTGTTGGTAGTTTTTCGTCTGCTAGTGATACAGGCGAAGAACCAGAAATATCTGAACCTGTTACTCCAACTTCTAGTGTCCCTGATTCACCGAGAATAGAAAGAATTATCACCGAAAATCTTCCTTCTGGTTTGATTGCTATAGAAGAACTTGCTCCAAAAGAGGATATAGGTGTCTCTCACCTTGAAGGTCAACTTACTATTGATCTAAGGGAGCGTGAATCCATCTTTTACAGTCCTCCTAGAAGTACTTCTTGGTACCTTGCGTTAACCAATTTTTTAGACAACTCAGTAGGTTTTTCTACACCTCGTACTCCTTTTCCACCTGGAGGTATTTATACTCCTGTAAATATGTCTGGTCAGTCGTCCGTGTTTACTCAAAGTCCTGAATCGTTTTTACACGACGGTCCTTCTGTTCCCACTGGGTATCAGTCACTTTCTGGTACCTTTGCGGGGGCATCTCCTCAACCCGTTGATCATGGGTTATTTGCTGGAAACAGTGGTAATATACCATTGGGTGTAGGAGACATTTACATGATGTCAGGTTCAGTTCCCGTTTCCCAACCTCAAGGTGGCCAATTACCGCCTGGGGGGCAACCGCAGTTAACGCCTGGGGGGCAACCTCAAGGTACACAAATCGTGTCTGGGGGGCAACCTCAAAGTCCGTATGTACCTATGGTGCAATACGTGCCTCAAGGTCAACCTCAGCGTCAATATGTACCCCAAGGTCAACCTCAGTATCAATATCAACCTCAAGGATGGCAACCCCAAGGATGGCAACCTCAAGGGTATCAACCCCAAGGTTATCAACCTCAAGGGTACCAACCTCAAGGTCAAGGTCAACCCCAGTATCAGTATTTACCTCAAGGTTATCAACCTCAAGGTCAATACTCAAGTCAAGGTTATCAACCGCCTCAAGGTCAGTCATATGTTCCAAGTATGGGAACTGCACCTTACAATTATCAATCCTACCCTCAATCTGGTTATGGATCTCAGTATCCTCAACCTGTTACGGGTCAATACCCTGGAATGTTAGTGTGGGATCCATCACAGGGTCAACAGGTGTTGCAGCCAAGTGTACAGATGGTTCCTCAAGCTGGACAACCCGTAGTTTCTGGTCCAACCCAGCAACCGCAACCTGTCCAGCCAAATGTTCAAACTTCTGTAGCTTCGGTAGTTACTCAGCCGTCAATTGCACCTAGTACTCCATCTCAAACGGCTGCTGCAACTACCGCTACATCTACCATACTTACTTCTGGAGTATCGACGGCTCCAGTTTCTACTGTCCCTGTTACCACACCTCAGACATCTTTACCGTTGTCTGGATCTACGATTCAAACCACGGTCCAGATGCCTGTAGGTCAGCCTGGTATAAGTACGGTTGTCACTACTCAACCTCAATTTGTTCAACCTCCGTACCAGGGACAGTACCAACATGGGCAAGCTGTCCAACAACCGGTTTACCAGTATCAACCGTATCCTGGGTACACTTATCAACAACCTCAACAACCCCAGTACGGTCCGGTTAATCCTGGTTTTCCAGGAGGATATAATATCCCAAATGCGACTCCTGTTCCTAGTTATCCTGGATATCCTCCTCCTGGGGCTGGTATTGTGACCCAGAGTTTTAGAGATCCTAACCGGCAGTTACCGTTTATTGCAACTTTGGATTTACCCGACTTGACGCGCCTAACGAACGATCCAATTCAATATCTTCAGTTCTGGCCGCCAATGCCAAATAAGTTGCCCAGCGATATACCCAAGTTCGAAGGTAAGTCTGGAGAGGATCCGTCCAATCATGTGATGACTTACCACCTCTGGTGTGCTTCGAATTCTATCTCAGATGATTCCATCCGCTTACGTCTTTTCCAGCGTACACTCATTGGTCTCGCGGCCAAGTGGTACATTGAGTTACCACGGGCCTCTTTTTACAACTTTAGCCAGTTAGCTACCTCGTTCTTAACTCACTTTCAGTTGTCGGTCAGATACGATAACGGCACGGAGTTATTAACTTCACTAAAACAATCGACGTCCACGTATATTTCTGATCACATTCATGAGTGGAGACGTCGAAGGAGATTAGTGAAAGTTTTTATCCCGGACCAAATCTTAGCTGAATGGTTTGTCAAATCATTATTACCGAAGATTACTGAAGATGTAGCTAAGGCCGGAGTAGTTACTGAGGAGCAAGTCATTGCTCAGGCACAATACCTTGACTTAGTTTACACTCAGTCGGGTACGTTACACGAGAAGATTCCGGATCTTCCAAAGTCGAATCAAATCGCTGCTGCTCCTTCGGGATCTCATGCCGCTGATGGTATGATTGGTATCGTGACTACGAAGAGCAAGAAGAAGTCTTCCAAGGCTTCAACTACTCCAATTATCACTTTGCCTGATTCTCCGACAGGAGAGTCTTCTCCTGAACTCACCGCCGACATTCACGCTGTAGAGTCATCTACGGCCAAATCAAAAAACGGTGGAAAGAAGAAAGGAAAGAAGAAGGCTAAAGCAGACAAGGCTCCAAAGGAGAAAACTGAAAAGTCGGAAACCAATGACGAAAAACGCAAACCTCGATATCCTTGTCTTATTTGTGAAGAGGATCATTTTACGAGAGATTGCCCTCATCGGGCCGAGGTTGTGAAAATAGTCAAAGGTTCTCCCACTCCTGCTGTGTTAAAGAATCCATTTCCAGAGCAGGAGAATAAGATGATAGGTTCTTCTTCGAATGCCAGTGAAGAACCCATTTTGATGATGTCTCATGTGAGGATTGCGACTCGATCGCAAGATTATGGTAGTAAGGCTCCTGTTGATGGTAAGGAAGCAGAATCTTCTCACTCTAACCCATCAACCTCAGCTCCTGGTTCCGATCCACTACAGATCGAAAAACCTAACCCAGACTTAGTGATTAAGCCGCCCGCCAAGGGTGTACTTCGAAGGTCTGCTTTCAATCCACATGCGAGAGCAGCCCAGAATTACAACATTGTTGAGGACTTAGCTGTTTCACCTTCAGCAATGTCGGCACTCGAAGTGCTGCAATCATGCCCAGCACAACGGAAATTGCTTTTGTCGGCTATCGGAGCTGTCGATGTTCAGGACCCGAACCTAATGATCTTTGATCTAGAAAATAGTACGCCACGTCTCCCCCATCAAATGGCTTTCCAAATTCCAGTGATAGTCAAAAACAGGCCTATTCATCGGACTGTGATTGATGAGGGAGCTTCTACGTGTATTATGTCGATTCAATGTTGGAGATCGCTTGGTTCTCCTTCGTTGAACCAATCCCCCACCATCCTTAAGGCCTTTGATGGCCGTGGGTTCCGTCCGTTTGGTATTCTACAAGAATTGCCTATAGGGGTTGAAGGTAAAACCGTTAGTCTGGATGTGGAAGTGGTTGATGCCCCTCTAGACTACAACCTTCTTTTGGGTCGAAGTTGGTCATATGCTATGACAGCGGTCGTTTCATCGGTCTTCAGAGTAATTAAGTTTCCACATAACGGTAAGATCGTGACTATTGATCAGCTGACATACTTTTCATCCGACCCAGCCTCTTCAGAGAGTATCCAGCATGTCGGTAAGACGACAATCCCTTATAGGGACGTTGGTGTAGGTTTAGTTAAGGATTCCGGTTTACTGGGAACTTTTCCTCTCCCTCCACTCAGCGCAGATCCTTCGTTTGCAACAATTCATATGATTACATCAGAAAACATTATTTATGATGATCCTTGGTTCGTCCCATCTGACTCTGAGATAGACTCACTCGGTAATGCTATGCCTTTGAGTCCGTATGAAATTGCTTATGAAGCTCTCATGTCTTTTACCGACTTTCATTCAACCGAAGTCGACCAAATGAATGTGGTCAGTGAAGAGTCACTTTTCACCTCACCCTTAGAACGGATAACGTTTCCCGAAGTCGTGTCATCTGACGAACAACTTCGCGAAATCCTAAGTGTAGACGATCTACCATGGGAGGATCTCCATCACAGATCTTCGTTTTTACCTAAGGATGATGCATTTGAAAATGATTTTTCATCTATCTTTACCGCTGAATATGTCAAAGACGCTCAGGATCCAACGAAACATTCTGATTCAGAGTTGAATTTAGGGAATATTTCTCGTACTATTCCCATTGATATTTCAGTGAAGCCCGGAATCGAGGAAAACATTCATATAGGTGCCGCATGTACTGAAGAAGAAATCCAAACTTACAAGGCCCTATTCCAAGAATTCCGCGACGTGTTTGCCTGGTCTTACGAGGAAATGCCGGGAATTGATCCTGCCATTGTTGTTCATGAAATAAAGACCTACCCGGATGCTAAACCCGTCCGGCAACGGTTGCGTCAAATTCACCCTCGAAAAGCGGCTGCGATTAAAGCAGAAGTCGAAAAGCTGTTGAAAGCAGGTTTCATTTATCCGATCCCGTTAACGGATTGGGTATCGAATATTGTTCCGGTCAATAAGAAACAAGGAACAATAAGAATCTGTATCGACTATAGGGATATAAATCGAGCTTGTCCAAAAGACAACTATCCTACGCCTTATATCGATCAAATTATTGATGATTGTGCCGGAAGTGAAATGTTTTCCTTCATGGATGGTTTCTCGGGCTATAATCAAATCAATATTCTACCTGCCGACCAACCAAAAACGGCATTCATTTGTCCATGGGGGACATTTGCTTATTGCAAATTACCTTTTGGGCTTAAGAATGCCGGGGCTACTTTTCAACGGGCGATGTCTTATGCATTTCATGACATCAAGCACATTGTGCAACCCTATCTCGATGATTTGCCTGCTCATTCTTTACATCGAGCTGATCACCTTGTCCACCTACGAGCAATCTTTATGAGGTGTAGGCATTATCGAATTCGGTTGAATCCCCACAAGTGTGTTTTCTGTATAGAAACAGGTCGATTGCTGGGATTTGTTGTTTCAAAAGCCGGCATTCGCGTCGATCCCTCGAAAGTCGAGGCTATCATCAAATTGCCTCCTCCTTCGAGTTTGCGCCAACTCCAAAGTTTGCAAGGGAAAGCGAACTTTTTACGCCGATTCATCCCAAACTACGCCGAGGTCACTAAAGGTTTTACACGGTTGTTGAAACAGAACGCACAATTCTTTTGGGACGAGATTGCCCAACAATCTTTTGATGCACTTAAACACGCGTTGACCCATGCACCGTTATTGCATCCTCCCAACTACAACCAGGACTACTTCTTATACCTCGCAGCTTCGCATTCCACCATTGGAATGGTGTTAGTTCAAGAAGATGAATTCGGAGCGGAGCATGTGATATATTATCTTAGTAGACCTTGAATCCCACTGAGCTAAAATATTCGCATGTGGAGAAATTGGCCCTGGCAGCCGTTCAAGCTGTCCAGCGTTTTCGTCACTACATTCTTCTCCGTAAAACTACAGTTATTTCGGATTGCAACCCTATGATTTACATTTTGACAAAACAATTGCTAGGGGGCAAGTACTCTAAATGGATCGTTATCCTGCAAGAGTTCGACTTGGAGTTCGAGAAGTCCAAGTCTAAGAAATCCTTAGTTTTTGCGGAATTGATGTGTGATTTCCCGAGTGCTGACACAGAGACTGTGGCAGAAGAGTCCATTGCGGACGAATCTTTGTTTCTTATCAGTACTGTAGATCCGTGGTACGGGGATATAATCATCTATCTCCAAACCCAAACCTTTCGGCCTGAAGCTTCCAAAGCGGAACGTCGAAAAATTCGGTTTCAATCCCAGCCATACAAAATTATTGGAGATACACTTTATCGCCGGGGGGCAGACTTAGTTTTTCGACGTTGTTTAACTCACGAAGAGGCTGAGAGGGTTTTGAATGATTGTCACTCTGGAGCATGTGGCGGTCATATGTCTGGGTATGCCACAGCTCAGAAGGTGTTGCGCGCTGGCTATTTCTGGCCGTCTATGTTTAAGGATTGTATCATTGCAGTCAGGAAGTGCCACAACTGTCAAGTGTTTGATCGCAAGATGCGCGCTCCACCTGCTCCTCTCCACCCTATAATTGCCGTTGGTCCATTCGCCAAATGGGGTATCGACTTTATTACTTGTAACCCTCACTCGGCCGGGGGGCATGCGTATATCATCCTTGCGGTTGATTATTTTACTAAGTGGGCCGAGGCGATGCCTACATTCGACGCAAGCGGCAAAACAGCTGCAGTTTTCGTATTCAATCATATCATAACTAGGTTTGGTGTCCCACAAGCAATCATTACTGACCATGGGAGCCATTTTCGAAACGTCATGATGACTGAGCTTACAAGCCAGCTTGGTTTGCGCCACGATAGCTCTACTCCTTATTATCCGCAAGCCAACGGTTTGGTTGAGTCTATCAACAAAGTTCTAGTTATCATGATCCGACGAACCATTGGTGTTCATCGGTCGAATTGGCACAACATGTTATTTTCAGCGCTATGGGCATACCGAACCTCAGTGAAAAATTCAACAGGGTTCACTCCTTTCCAGCTAGTTTATGGCTTAGAAGCTGTGTTACCCATTGAATGCGAAATCCCATCACTTCAAATGGCTGTCGAATTACTTCCAGCTACTTCCGAAGAGGAGAAACGTTTATTGTACTTGGCTAAATTAGATGAGACTCGACGTGACGCTACATTGGCAATCGAGACTCACGCGAAACGAATGAAAGCTCAGTATGATAGAAATGTAACCCCTCGAAGTTTTTCGGAAGGAGACCTAGTACTATTATATGATCAAGCTAACGATAAGCTAGGTGCCGGAAAATTCGTTCCCATGTGGCATGGGCCCTACATTGTAAAGCGAAAGCTAGCAAAAGGGGCTTATGAGCTAGTTGACTTTGATGGGGACTCTTTGGGTAAACCCAGAAATGGACTTTACCTAAAGAGGTATTATGCTTAAATGATGGGTATGGAGAAATTTTTAGATAGGTTAGATTTTCTTTCTAGCTAGCGAGTGTGTTAGTTTAGTCAGTGTGCTTAGCTTAGAGAGTGTGGTTTTTCGTCGTTATTCTGGCTTATCTTGGTTTTACTCTTGATATTGCAGATGTCGACGCCTCTCCAAACATACATTGGATTTGCTGATGGTGCTTGTCGTAGTACACGGAATATCTCTTCCGCAGCTTGGGTTATCTATTCGCCCTCTGACGAGTTAGTTTCTATGCATGGGGTAAGCCTCGGTCAAACAACGAACAACATTGCAGAATACAGTGCAGTGATTGAATTATTATCCGAATCTATTTCATTTGGAATTCGACGTTTGATAGTGAGGTTAGATTCTGAACTTGTTGTATTACAGCTTAATAGAGTTTATGCCATTAGAAATCCTGTGTTATTAAGGTTGTTTTTGAGAGTGCGTCTCTTGGAACGTGAATTTGATTACATTGAATATCAACATATTCCAAGGTCTTTGAATACATTAGCAGATGCAATTGCTTCTCGAATGTTGGACAAACATTTACAATAATCATGCAAGTAAATTTAAAAACATTTCATCACATATGTTAAACAGGATAAGCCGGTAATAGTGATATATATAGATAGAAGTGTGTCAAAAATATATACATCGTCTTCGATCATAGGTTGAAAACACCTTATGATCGGCAAAATGATAGTACAAAAAGTCAAAATGTCACATGTGACTACAAAAGTGACTAGTCAATCACTGGTGGTGCTCTCTGTATGACACCACTGCGCGGGCTACCTTACGCAAAAATCTCCTAAACGGTCCAGGGACCGCGACTACGAAGCGCTGAAGCCTGGTAGGAATGTCGTCCATAGTAGTCTCAGGTATATCTGCCGTGAGACGCTCTAGATCATGCTCCAACTCAGCTAGTACTTCTGCAGCCGCGTCCTGTGGGGCCGGTACCGGTGCAGCTGGATGTAGTCTATCAAAAGGCCGGAGGTTGGCTGGACGCTGTGGACCAACATCTGCATTTTGAAAGTTTTACTGTTAGTTTTGAGACGATATATATGAAAAATAAAAAAATACATAATTAGAAAACTTGTGAAAATAAAAGTACCTCTGTCATCCCATTGTTCTCCCGGTGGAAGAACCATGTCCGGATCACCTCTAAAATCCACTCCGGCATACGGAAAGTCCTGTATCGAAAAAACCTGGTCCTCTAACCAGTGAAAGTAACTATCTGAGAATCGAACCACTGTCGCACCCTCGTCAGGATGCCGGGCCATCACCGCAACCCATCGTATCAGCTTTGGCTCCCGAGGACCCAAGATATCAACAGTGAGTTGCTGAGGGATCAGCATTGGAACTCTCTCCAAGGCAAAGCTCACGACTAGAGGCCCATATCCAAAAGTCTTTAGTCGTCCGTTCTTTGCCTTGGTTAGTTGGCTCTTCATATGAGCCGACACAGCTTCACACCAGTTGAAAATGGTGCCTTGGTAACAGTCAATTGCCATCCGCATTTGGGATCCGGAAGCAATGTGTAAAGCGGCCGCGCCGCAAATTCTGGTAACCGTGAACGCTATGACTTTGAGTTCACGCAGAGTGATGTGTTTTATCTCTATGCCTTTCGAATGGTGAGCCCCAGGTGTGCACCACTCGTCGCGGAGACTATCAAGGGATTGGCCACCCGGCCTAGTCCCCGCAAGACTGAGTTGCTCGCCTCTGTTCGGCAAGCCAGTGAGAAAGTATACATCCGAGGGCTCTATCTCGAGCTGGTGCCCTCCTATGTAAAAGCATTGTTCTTGAACGTTCCATCGCTCAACCAGCCATTCCAAGAATCTTACCTGGCCCCTCATGCCCGGTATGGTCCAATATTTGTATAATCCGCATGCTCTTAGGGCATCCAGGGAAGGTTGATGATTTATTGCAGCTTCATCATCCTCTACATGCTCTCTTTCTCTCCAATCTAACATGGTTAATGCCCTGCACATCAGAAATAGTCATTAGAAATTGATTTGGGAATTTTTAGATAGTTTTTTGAGGGGGTTGGGGTTTTGAAATGCGCGTTTCACGGAAGACGCACCCCGACTTTACAGCACAGGGCGCCCGGACGCGGATGCCCTGAAGGCGGGCTGCGTCTTCCGACCATTTTCCTGTGTAGGAAAAAGTCGGGGGACGCGGGTCACCCGAAGGGCACCCGCGTCCGCCGAGAGCCGCATTCCAAAACCAAAACCCCCCCAAAAAATGAAACTAAGACCTAAAAAATTAATTCTAAACGGATAGAAATGCAGAGTAGGATGTGTAAAATACCTGGATAAGACGGCGTTCGATTCTTACGGTCGGATTTTCCGCAGCGACCACGGGAAGTTTCTTGTCAAAAGCTCCTTTTTCAACCTCAACAGTCAAACGGTAAAAATGACATGGTAAAAGGTCTTTTTATAGGTTTTTTGGATGAATTAGTTCATTTTTTACCATGAAAAGATATTTTTCGATGTATTTTTGCCTATTTTAAACAGGTATGAGTAATGTGTTGCTTTTGTGCAGGACAAAGGGATTTCGAGGGAAATTGTCATTTTTCACAAACAAAAATATCAGAGTCATCTTTTAAGCCCTTTTCTGACTCCTAAAACATGAAAAGATCGCCGAGCATTTCTTTTACACTCGTTAAAACGGAATTAAAAGACGGTCCCCTTTTAGCTCTTTTCTGACCGCAAAATCAGGAAAAGATTGCCGGGTTTTTGTCGTTTCAAACTCGATAAGGAAATAAAACGACGTGTCCTTGATCGCTTTTTACTTTTCAGGTCAACGACACTATTATGAAAGTACTCCTTGGTCGCAAGATCAAGCGGTTCCCCCAGGTATTATTTTATACTTTTTCGGGCTTGAGGGACACAAATATACGAAAAAGTTCAACGTGGAGTCTCCTTTTGTTTTTTCAGACTCTCTAAAATTGAAAAACGCCGAGTTTCTCCTATACTGGGCTCGTTAAACTTTTACAGTAGAGGACCTGTTCAATTACAAACAGGAACGAACCACTCCTTCCTAGGGTTCGAATTTAAACTAGGTTGGACTCGTCCGAAGGATGAGCTTATAATCAAGCATATGTTATCCTCCTCAAGCTTGTTAAAAATAAAGAGGTACTTGCCAGAAATGGTGGGGGAAAAGAGAGAAGAATGAACCTGTTTGTTACCTTTTGTCTCAAAAGAAACTTTATTACCACTCTTGAACACGACACTTTTTCACTCACCTGGGTTGGGAAATCTTTTACCTCACAGTTGATCAAACCACTTTGAAAGTCTTTAACCGGGTTCCGGGGATTAACTTTGAGTTATTCGTCACCAAGCCATCTGTCGTGTCGTTATGTGTTCAAGAGGTCTGCAAGCAAAACTTTCATCTGCAAAATACTTGTCATCCATTTGACCATCCCTGAGTCAGTCCTTACAACAACATTTCTTCAACTTGAACAATGATTTCGTGTTGCGGGCTTGCCTGCAACGGGTCGCTTTCTATCGACATAGACACATTATCTAGAAAGATGACTTAGGAATCGACAGTACCTTGAAGTCTGCATGCATCAATGGCAGGTTTCTCGCCTTTGACGTCAGTTTACATCATTGACTTTCGATCAAAGGATTCCGTGAAGTGTTCGACATCAAAACATCTATTCACATTTCACGGGTTGTGCTTGGTACTTTGAGAACCATTGACATTACTGGTGGTCTCTCTCATGCTTGTTAACAGTTTACATCATCGACTGGTAATCAAGTGGTTTCTAACATGTTCGACATCAAATCATTTAATCACATGGCTAGAATCGTACCAATTCGGGAAGTAGAAGTGAAGACCCTGGATCTAGTTTCTACCATCCAGGCTGCGAGGAGTTTTGTATTCATTATCTATGTAGACTAATCATAAACAGATGGCTGCGTCCATACTGTGTCTACAAAAGTCTATAAAAAATGATGTACTGCAAGATCATTCCTGTATCAGAATAGTTAGTCCATTAGTTAAAGTTTTGAATCTGAGTATGGGAATGCCTACCTCAGTGATGATATAATCTTATACATGTATTTTGTGTTGAAAATTGCAGGTTCCAACCAGGTCATCCACAAGACAATCCTTGAAATGATAAAGCGCTTCACCCTTCCTAGAATTACAAAACCCTAATCTATTCCAGGCTTCGCACTTTAGGGGGCAATCTATTACACTAAAAAATGTCACCATGACTACTTACAGTTAGTATGGCTCAAATCAACAGTCATGCTACCCTCTTAGGCAAGTCTTATGCCTCTGCTATCCATCTCAAACTCAAAGAAGAGAGAAAGTCTTTTAAAAAATGTGTTTATCTCTGGGGACGCAGGTTCTCTCAAGCCTTACCTGTGGGGACGCTCACAATGTTCACAAAGACTGCGTCCTTGGACGCTCTGTATGTTAAGGGACAGGTGCGTCCTTCTGTAAAAGGCAAAATGCGCAAGTTTCATCTTAAAAAAGTTACTTGTGGTTACTTCTAGAACTTTCTAGAGGTCGGTTTGATGAAATGGATGCGCCTCCAGTTGGTTCATGTATCCCTATTAAGGAGGAACTTATCCCATCAATAAGGGAGCTATCCCACCCAAAGAGGGGGATTATCCCATTGATGGTGGACCTGAATAACCTCTTTACAGCACTATAAATAAAGGCATTGAGCCAGAGGGAGAGGAGGTTGAAGCTATACATTTTCTTTGGGTAAATGCTGCAGGAATTAAGACTCCCATTTAGAACCTTGTGAGGAGAGATTGTCTTTGCTTGATTCTACTTGGAAGTGGGCGAGCTTTGTCAAAGTAGAGGAAAACCCTTGATGGACCCTGGGAGGAACTTGCACAACACCAAGGCCAGGTTGTAAGAGTTTCTTTGTTTCGTTATTAATACAAATTGGTTTATTTTTCTCAATAGCTTGTGTTAATGAGTTATTTCATGTGTTCCTTGGTCTGCATGTTGAATATATGTTTTATTATATGAAATGCAAGTGCTTGGTAATTGTTTGATTGTTTGTGGTTGCAGGAATTGATGTGAAGGAGGAGCTCATCCGGATCGGCAAGGACGGACTACAACAACAGCGTTTTGGAATAAGGTAAGCCTAAACACTTGTAGTTTTCATGTTTTAAAAGGTATATTTAGAGAAAGATCACTCCATTTTGTCTTGTTTGTCGCTAGAGAGTTTAGACTCCTAGGGAGGTCAGTTGTGTCCGCACAAACGACTTTTTCCGCCACGACACACCGTTGTCCCTTCTTAGACGAAGCTAAAAGAGCTTTGGACGACTGTCCGGTTTCACCGCTACGGCTTCCTCCTGGATATAAGAAACTCTTGCCGAGTTTGTGACTAGTTGAAAATCCAGCTGACACGCCCTTCTGGTCGGTCGAAGCGTCTATCATTGAAGATAAACCATCTGAATCCACACCAGACGAGATTCAAAAGGTCGAGGCGGCAGTTGACCCGGTCGTGCCTTCATAGGATCAATGTTCAGATGATACAGTTACCGAAGAGAACAAGAACGACACCGTTCAAATTCTCTTCGTAAGCACAGACTCTGATGAACATGCGGGTAGTCTACCCGTTCCTTTACCACAGGAAGGAAGTTCATTAGAGTCATATCCGGCCGTTTATTCAGTCACACCTCCAAGAAACCTGGTTGTTTCCTTGGACTGGAATCTACTAGGTAGACCCCGTTTACCGGCTCATGTACCATTTCGAATCATTGCTCAAATATATATAATGGTCATGGATGGTACCATCATAGATGAAGGGGCTTCTGTGAGTATCATTTCCTCAACTGCTTGGAAAGCGCTTGGTTCGCCATCACTTTTGCCTGAGATGAGAAATCTAACAGGATTTGACAAA
The DNA here is from genome assembly GCA_031772625.1 of Pinus tabuliformis. NCBI lineage: Eukaryota > Viridiplantae > Streptophyta > Pinopsida > Pinales > Pinaceae > Pinus > Pinus tabuliformis. Next base: position 640,000,240 of record CM062820.1, on the reverse strand, counting down.
GGACCCAGTCACCCGTTAGGTATCCTTCCCAATGTGCCAAGAACGTTGAGAAGGAAAACCATTCACATGAATGTAATGGTAGTCTAAGGACCCCTAGATTATAATCTACTCCTTGGACGAGACTATATTTATTTCATGGGAGCCATTCTCTCCTCACTCTTTAGAGTAATGTGTTTTCCACATGAAGAGTAGTCAAGCTCGTAGACCAGCTTTCATTCCCCGGGTCACACATAGCAAATAGTCATATACCAACCCTGAATGGTATTTTCACGCAAGGAATGTCTCATCAATCCCTAGTCCATCCTCCTGATGAGCGCAAGTGATTCAGAGGACATGACTAAAACCCAGGGGGCATGCATCCTGGTCTGCTTCGACAGGAAAACCTTAGGTATAGGGTAGGTTTCCGTGGAGGATATATGACTAGTTTGACACACCCGTCCATTTAGGAAAATGGGATTAGTTTGGAATAAGATTCCCTCGTTAAAGTTATGTGAGTGGAGGCGTCTGTGCCACTCACCTTTGTCTATTTTGGTAGACATCGCCGAGGAAGTGTTTTGTCTGCGGCATAGATAGAACAATCTTTAGTAATCTGGAAATTTTTCGCTATACCTGGGGGCATGCAAACCTTTTGGCTTGCAAACAAAGAGAGACCATTTATATTTTTAAATTTATAGGTCCTCTAACCCTTTAAACTCGTAGGATTGGTCGTTTCCTAACTTGCATAAAGAAAGGATCCGGAGCAAAGCTTTGTAAGGTGCAAGCTCCAAAAAAATGGCATCTTAGATGAGATATCCTTATTATACGAATGGATCAAGCAGTTTTAACGCAAAATTCAAGCTCGTTAAAAAATAAACATAAGAAATTAGCAAGTGTTCCCCCCAGCGTTTAAGCTCATTAAAAAATGAACCAATTTATGGTAAATAGCCATCGTGAAGCATTCAGCCTTTGAAGCCTTGGTCATGTTCTCATCATCACCTCCACTCTGTATTGGCCGATCATTCACCTCCACTTGATTGTTTACCCCTTTTGAGGAATAGCTGCGAAGAGTGATCCTGTTAGCCATCCTTGTGACACTACCATGATTGGAAAATTCCAAACCTTACCTGGAATTAGCTGCTACCCGAATCTATCACTCGTTCCTCAAAAAACGAATCTCCTTTAAGCTCTTTTCAACTGACTCATAAAATATGAAAGTATTGCCGAGCCATTGGCCTCTCCAGCTCGTTAAAGTGACTGGAAGTGCTATCCCTCCTTTAGATTTTAATCTTTTTGGACTTGAGGGATTATTACACAAAAAGTTCAAGCGGTTGTTTTGTTCGGCTCGTTAAAATTACCGAAAATTCATCCCTTTTGTATTATTTTATACTTTTTCGGACTTAAGGGATTAGATGACAAAAAAGGATTTTTGGAGTTTCCTTTACGTCCCTTTTTAGACTCTCTAAAATTGAAAAGCACCGAGTTATCTTTGTCATTAAACTCGTTAGAACAAAATAGCGACAAACTTGTCCATAAGAGACAAGAACGAGTTTCACTATCTCTAGGCTCATTAAAACATAGCAATCGGTTTGCCCGAAGGGAAAATTATAGAACAAGCATATGTTATCCTCCTCAAGCTTGACAAAAATAAAGAGGTACTGGTCAACAATGACTGGGGAAAAATTGGGAAGAAAACTTGAAGAAACTTTCTTGGTAGCAAGTCGCTCTTGAACATGACACTTTCACTTCACCTCCGAGACAGGTTGGGTTGTTCCATTCACTGGTCACATCACCATGGTTCCATCACACAATCCATATTTGGGGTTAATGCTACGAATCCATCATGTCAGTGTCACCCATATGTTCAAGAGAAGTCGCTCAGAGAATTCACCTGTGTCTCACCCACTACAATACATTTACGCTCCATTCTTTCATGACCGCCACCCTGAACCTTATATCACCAGATCATTTTCACCTCCATTAAAATCAATTTCTCTGTTCCATGTCATTGATGTGGGATTCACTAAGGCCCTCCTATGATGGATCGATTCTTGTCGACATCAGCACATTATCCAAGAAGTTGGTCTAGGAACAACCCTTTCAGTACTTTGAAGCTTGCATGCCTCAATGGCAAGTTTCTCACTTCTGGCGACAGGTTTACATCAATGGCCTTTGACCGAAAGATTTTGCGTAGTGTTCAACGCTAAGTCCCTTATTCACACCACGTGAATTGTATTGTAGTACCTTGAGGGTCATCATCACTATCGGTGATTCCTCTCGCGCCTGTTAACAACTTACATCATTGGCTGGTAATCAAGTGATGTCTTTCCATGTTCGACTCCAGTGTTGGGTTGTTTTATATTCTTTCCACGTAGTTAATAGGGGGTTTGAAGGGCACCTGTAACCCCACTTTATGGGGTCTGGGGCAGCGCCCCGGAGAATTTTGGTTTTGGACCATATGTTTGGTTGGGCGGACCCACCTATGGTTTTGTGCATGATTTTCGCACATGTTTTTTGGACGCGATGGTTTTCGGTGCATGGTATTGGATGCTTCGACATGTATAAATATGTATTGTAACATTGAAAGGAACATAATGAAAAATCAAGCTAGTAGTCCCGGTTTTGGGATCCAGGGAAAAATCTCTGTGCATATGTGTTTTATGGGTTATGCTCTCGCATTGTTTATTTTCTTTGTTTAAGAATTCGTATGCAGGTAATTTTTGTACAGGGTTAAAACCTACATTTGTTATCAGAGCTATTTTGGCTTCAAGGGGACGCCTTTGTTGCTGAGGGGTTTCGCTTGGGCCTGTGGTAGACCCTGTTCAGTGGGAGATCTGCGAGATCGATTCTGGTGGTGAAAGAAGATGGCAAGCAGTGGAAAGATAGAGATTGAGAAGTTAAATGGTCAAAATTTTGAGTTGTGGAAACTCAAGATGGAGGATCTGTTGGTGGATAAAGATCAGTTGATCGCGGTAGATCCGGGTACTAAACCATCGGGAGTGACCGATGAAGAATGGAAGAAGTTGGATTAGAAGGCAAAGAGCACAATACGATTGTGTGTCTCGGATTCAGTATTACTGAATGTATCAGGGGAAGCTACGGCAAAGGCTTTGTGGGTCAAGTTAGGGACTTTGTACCAATCTAAGTCTCTGGTGAATAAATTGTTCCTGTGGAAAAAGTTGTATAACCTGAGGATGAAAGATGGAGACTTGGTGACAGAGCATCTGAATGCGTTTAATACTGTGGTAAGTCAGTTATTATCTGTTGATATTAAAATTTCAGATGAAGATAAGTGCATCAGTCTTTTGTGTTCTCTACCAGATTCGTGGGATAGTCTGGTTATTGTAATAGGTAGAAATGCAACTGCTTTGCACTTTGATGAAATAGTCTCAGCCTTGCTGACGGAGGAGATGAGACGGAAAAATATGGACAACCAAAATGGTGATGCCTTGTCTGTACGAGGATGGTCCCAGAACAAAAACAAAAATAAGTCATCGAGTGGGAGATCTAAATCTACAGGAAAACCTACAAAGGTGGTGTCCTGGAAATGCGGAAAGGAAGGGCACTTCAGAAGGGATTGTAAATCTAAAGCTCCCGATAAAGGAAAGGGATCTGATGATTCTCCTTCTGCAGAGGCAAAAACCACCTCAGATGAAGGTGGGGATGTGTACTTCGCTTCTTCAAGTACACATGTAGATCATGAGGCATGGTTGATTGACTGAGGTGCATCCTTTCACTTCACTCCCCATAGAGAGTGGTTCTGCGAGTATGAGAAATACGATGGTGGTGATGTCTTCTTAGGAGATGATAGGAAGGCTAGAATCATTGGTCGGGGAAAAGTAAAGTTGAAGTTGCAAGGTGGAAGGGTTAGAACACTTCTGGGTGTTGTACATATTCCTACATTGGCCAGAAATCTGATTTGTGTAAGCAAGTTGGATGATGCAGGTGTAAAGACGATGTTCGAGAAAGATACCTGCAAGATGGTTCGAGGAGCACTGATATTAATGCGGGGAGTTCGGATTGGAACTCTGTACAAGCTGCAAGGTAGCACTGTTGTTGATGGGTGCAATAGTTCTATGGTTCCTGAAAATGGAGTAGAGAATCTAGTGGTCTCTGGAGAGAAGACCATGTTGTGGCATCAAAGGCTTGGACATATTGGAGAGAAGGGCCTTCGAATACTTCATGGTAAAGGTATGGTAGAAGGTATGAATAATAGCTCTCTGGATTTTGATTTCTGTGAAAATTGTGTATATGGGAAGAAGAATAAGGTGAGTTTCCCCTCTGGTGGTAAGAGGACGAAACGAATATTAGAGCTTATGCACAGTGATGTGTTTGGACCTGTGAAGGTTCCATCACTGGGTAAGTCTGTGTACTATGTATCATTCATAGATGACTTCTCAAGGAATACATGGATATATTTTCTTAAGAAGAAATCTGAAGTCTTTGACAGGTTTAAAGAATTTAACGCTCTGGTGGAAAATCAAACAGAGAAGAAGATAAAGGTGCTGAGGACAGATAATGGTGGAGAATTTTGCAGCAAGGAATTTGAAGAATTTTGTAAGAAGTGTGGTATAGCACGGTAGAAGACTACTCCATATACACCTCAGCAAAATGGAGTCGCAGAAAGAATGAACAAGACGTTGATGGAAAGGGCAAGAAGCATGCTCAGTGGTGCTGGGTTAGGACAGGAATTCTGGGCAGAGGCGGTGGATACTGCATGTTACCTTATCAACAGATCACCTTCATTAGCGTTGGAGGATAAGACTCCACAAGAAGTATGGACTGGTAAGAAACCCTCTCTTTCACATCTAAGGGTATCTAGATGTGATGCATATGTACATGTTCTAAAGGAGAAACGAACCAAGTTGGATAGTAAATCTGAAAAGTGCATCTTTATTGGGTATAAGGATGGTTTAAAGGGTTATAAGCTTTGGAACCCAGTCACATGGAAGGTTGTGTACAGCCGAGATGTGTTGTTCAGAGAGGTAAAAGATGTTATTCAACATGAAGTCCAACCAAAGGAACCTGAGAAGATAGAGTTTGAGCCAAAGGAGGAAGAATCAGACTCTACAGCAGAGGAGGAATTAGAAGATGAAGAGCCACAAACTCCGGCTGTGAGAAGATCAGTTCGAGAAAGAAGGCAGCCAGAAAGGTATAGTCCATCTACTTTCAGTTCAAATTTTTCTTTGTCTGTTACTGATAATGATCCCATAACTGTGAAGGAAGCAGTGGATTCAGAGGATGGAAAACTCTGGAAAGAGGCCATGGTCGATGAAATGGCATCTTTGCACAAAAATGAGGCTTGGGATCTGGTGGAGTTTCCAGCTGGAAGGAACCCATTGGCAGCAAATGGGTGTTCAAGAAGAAGACAAATGCAGAAGGAAAGGTGGAGAAATACAAAGCTCAGTTGGTAGCAAAAGGTTATTCTCAGGTGCCGGGAATTGATTTTGGTGATATTTTTTCTCCTGTTGCCAAGGTAACTTCTATTAGATTACTTTTATCTGTTGTTGTTGCTTTTGATTTTGAGGTAGAATAGATGGATGTGAAGACAACATTTCTTCACGGGGATTTGGAAGAGGAAATCTACATGAAGCAACCTGAAGGCTTTTCGGTGAAGGGTAAGAAAGAACTGGTATGCAAGTTAAAGAAGTCTCTGTATGGGTTAAAACAATCACCAATGATGTGGTATCAGAAATTTGATACATTTATACGGGGACTTGGCTTCACCAGAAGCAAAGCAGATCATTGTGTGTATTTTAAATTAATTGGTGACCGTATTATTTATCTAGTCTTGTATGTGGATGATATGTTGCTGGTTGGAAATGACAAAGAAATTATCCAGGATTTGAAGACCCAATTGTCCTCCAAATTCGACATGAAAGATCTTGGTGCTGCAAACTATATTTTGGGCATGGAAATTAAAAGAGATCGGTCAAAGAGGAAGCTCTGGTTAAACCAGAGGAAGTATGTCGAGACAATACTCCAGAGGTTTAATATGCAGGATAGTAAACCGGTGAAGGTTCCTATTCCTGTAGGTGTGAGGTTATCTACTGAACAGTGTCCCAAGACACAAGAAGAGGAAGAGGACATGTCCCATGTTCCATATGCAAGTGCAGTGGGTAGCCTGATGTATGCAATGTTCTGTACTAGACCAGACATTGCACATGCAGTGGGAGTATTGAGCAGGTTTATGTCAAAACTTGGGAAGCAGCACTGGACAACAATGAAGCGGGTTTTCAGGTATTTGCGTGGCACTAGTGATTATGGTTTGTGCTACCAAGGAAGACTAGGATTGGACAGAGTGTTGGATATTCATGGATTTGTAGATGTAGACTGGGCTGGAGATCTGGATCAGAGAAGATCTACAAGTGGGTATGTGTTTAACCTATTTGGAGGTGCAGTCAGTTGGATGAGTAAGAAACAATCTGTAGTGGCACTATCAACTACAGAGGCAGAATACATGGCAGCCACTCATGCAAGAAAGGAAGCAGTTTGGTTGCAGATATTGTGTTCAAGTATGGGGTTAGTACAGGGAGCTATAAGAATAGACTGTGACAGCCAAAGTGCAATTTTCTTGGCAAAGAACCCTGCTTATCATTCAAAGACAAAGCACATTGATGTTCAATATCACTTTGTGAGGGATATGATAGAAGATAGAAAGGTGTTGCTGGTAAAGGTGGACACTTTGAAGAATACTGTAGATGCATTGAAAAAATCTGTGAGCTCTGAGAAGTTCTCTTGGTGTAGAGAAGCAATGGGAATCTCAGAGCTGAAAAATGACTAAGCTCTCCTGTGGCCCACTGTGGAAAGAAAACAACAAGTGGGAGATTGTTGGGTTGTGTTATATTCTTTCCATGTAGTTAATAGGGGGTTTGAAGGGCACCCGTAACCCCACTTTATGGGGTCCAGGGCAGCGCCCCAAAAAATTTTGGTTTTGGACCATACGTTTGGTTGGGCGGACCCACCTATGGTTTTGTGCATGATTTTCGCACATGTTTTTTGGACGCGATGGTTTTCAGTCCATGGTATTGGACGCGATGGTTTTCGGTCCATGGTATTGGATGCTTCGGCATGTATAAATATGTATTGTAACATTGAAAGGAACATAATGAAAAATCAAGCTAGTAGTCCCAGTTTTGGGATCCAGGGAAAAATCTCTGTGCATATGTGTTTTATGGGTTATGCTCTCGCATTGTTTATTTTCTTTGTTTAAGAATTCGTATGCAGGTAATTTTTGTACAGGGTTAAAACCTACATCCAGAACATCTCTCACATGGATCGACTTGTACTTTGAGTGAAGATCGAACAAGATTGAAGACCTCGAATCTAGTTTCATCCATCTAGGCTGCGATATATATTCAGGAAAGTAAAAACATCAAATCTACATCATTACTGCATAGATAATAATCCAATCTAAGGGATGATGGTTCTACCAGAATCATCAGTCTACACTCAGATGATTGTCTGTCTCATGTACATGAAAATGAATTTATGAAGCTGAGCATGGGAATGCCCGCGTTAGCTATATCACGAAAATATTATGAAGATAATGTATTGTATTGTAACTTATTACAGGCCGCCTTCCATCTTGAAAAAGCTTCGGATCCTCATGATAAAGCATTTCACCCAACATCAGAAGATTAACGACCTCATGCTTTAGGGGGAAACTATTATAGACATTTTTGGGCACTGCAACCCCAATCATAACTGTCCATAAACCAAGGGCTCCTAAGTCCCTAAAGGTGTTGTTCTAACCCCTAAAAGAACAAGCTCAACTGATTACAACATCTACCAGGAGTTCTCCATGAAAAACTACTCAGAACTGGTCAAAACTGGACCGTTTCACCTGCTCCATGGTCAAACTGCGTTGCATCCCACCTGAATACACACAGTAGGTGTGATGCATGTTGAAAAACCCTTCTATGTGGTGCGATGGGTGAGAGTGGACAAATGGCAGGGTTAATCCGCAAGGTGGAGGAGCATGGAATCTTCCAGAAACTTCTCCTATGACACTTGCCTCTCTGCATTCGCCCAGGGATGAGTAAGAGATCATCAATCTCCAAGTGGAATCAAGAACTATCAGAGAGAGGACACTAATCAAATCTCAAATGCTAACTCACCTCCTTTGCAAACATCTATATATGGATCCCTCATCCCAAAGATTGAGAGGCTGGAATTTTATATCTTGTAAGGAAGTGTTGTTGGTTTCTTGGTGCAACATCATAGTGTTGGGTGATCTAAGCTTTTCATGAGGCGAAGAAGGGCTTTCTTGCTGAGAGGATGATGCTGGGTCAGAACAATTGGTTGTAATCCTCTTTGCTCTTTCTTGATTATCAATAAAGCTATTCAAGCTTTCCTCCACATTCTTGTATGATTGATGATTTATGCATTTGTGTGGTAAATATATATCTGGTCCTATATTGTTTATGATAATAGATCTATGTTCTTGGATAGTGTTATGCTGCTTTGATTCTACAGGTGCCCTTTGAGGCTGGGTAGACGAGGAAGCAAGTGGCGAGGACCTATCAGAAGGGAGAGGAATCGAGCAAGGAAGCAAGCGCAAGATAGAGGTTGGTCTCCTTACTCCCCTCTTATCTATTTCTCATAAAGGAAAACGAATGTAGTTTTTAGTTTGTTTGTTTCTAAGGTAGCTACCAGCCTTAGTGGGACTAGCAGCTCTGCATAGACACTAGTTTTCCCGATAACACATGGGAATGAAGTTAAACCCAAGGGACAAATATTATAAACCTAAGGTATATAAACACCAAGACACATATTATAAACCCTAAAATAAACATGATTGACCATGGGTTATCATGGTTTATTTTTATATTGAGACAATCCTTGCCACAATGTGGCGTAGGATGATGGTCGACAACGTTTGAACATTATTCATTGCCATATCGATACAATCTTTGTCACAATGAAATGTTTGACTGTGGTTGACCATGATTGATTTAACACAATGTAGTTCACCATGGTTCACCATGGTTGGCCAAGTTGACCATGGATTACAAAGATTTAGCTTTGTTGATCATGGTTTACCATGATCGGCCATGATTCAACATGATTGATATTTTAAAGAAGAGGGAATAATATACACAACGAAAAAAAGCGAAAATCCTAATGGATTATAAGATCAATATTATAAACCCTTAAATAAACATGTATGGCCATGCTTGAGCATGACTCAACCCTTAGATTAATAAACCTATTTATTGATTTTATAAACCCAAGGAAACAATAAACACATAGGATAAATACTAAAACCCCAAGGGATTATCAACCCTATGCAATTTGAACCCAAGGCATTAATATTATAAACCGTATATAAACCCTAAAATAAACATGGTTGACAATGGTTGATTTTGATATTGAGACAACCCTTATCACAGTGCAATATTGGACCATGGTTTACCCTGCTTGACCATGATTGATTTTTGTATGGAGACAATGTTTGCTACAATGTGACGTTGAACCATGCTTGATTTTCGTATTAAGACAATATTTTTCAAATTGCAATGTTCGACCATGGTTGACCATGATTGACCATGGTCGATCATGGTTTACCATGATTGATATTATGAACCCAAGGGTTCAATACTAAAATCCAAAGGGAATAATATTAAATGCGGGTAAATAATATTAAACCCCATGAATAAACCCAAGTGAATAATAAACCCAAAGGATTCATACTAAAACCATAAGGGATGTTGAATGAAAGCAAATAATAATAAACTCAAGGGATTAATATTATAACCCAATGCATATATTTATAACATAAATATTATAAACCCTAAAATAAACATGGTTGATTTTCATATTGAGAGAACCCTTGTCATAATGTCACCCTCATGATAATATTCAACCGAAGGTGAAAATATAAACCCAAGGTATATAAACCCTATGATAAATATTATAAACCCTTAAATAAACATGTTTGGCCATGCTTGGCCATGGTTGCTTTTTATAATGAGACAATATTTGTTACAATGCAATGTTAGACCATGTGTGACCATGGTTCAACCATTAGATTAATAAACCTTTAGGTTAATATTAATGTTATAATTTTAATGTTATTATGTAAATAAAATTAGATAACTTATTATGATTAATAATATTATTGTTTTTAATGTTAATTTGAATGTTATTGTTATTAATAATAATATTTTTTATTTATTTTTTCTTTAAAAATAATATTTCTTATGATAATAACTATTATAAACTAATAAAAACTTTAAAATAGATAATTAATAAACTCAAGCAAATAATAAATCTAAAGGATTTATACTAAAACCATAAGGGATGTTGAATGCAAGCAAATAATATTAAACCAAAGGGATTAAAATTATAAACCCAATGCATATATTTATAACATAAGTATTATAAACACTAAAAGAAACATGGTTGACCATGGTTGATTTTCATATTGAGAGAGCTCTTGTCATAATGCCACCTTCATGATAAAATTCAACCGAAGGCGACAATATAAACCCAAGATATATAAAGCCTAAGGTAAATATTATAAACCCTTAAATAAACATGTTTGTCCATGTTTTTCCATAGTCAATTTTCCTATCGAGACAATATTTGTCATAACGCGACGTTAGACCATATCTAACCATGGTTCAACCATTAAATTAATAAACCTTTAGATTAATATTAATGTTAAATGTTATTAATAATTTTAATGTTATTATGTAAATAAAATTAAATAAATTATTATGATTAATAATATTATTAGTTTTAATGTTAATTTAAATCTTATTGCTATTATTAATAATAATTTTTATTTAGGTTTTCTTTAAAAATAATATTTCTTAACTGTTATAAACTAATAAAATCTATTTAAAAAATTAAAATAAACAAATAATAAATGTATAAAATTTATAGTAATACTTATTATAAAAGCATTTATGATAATATTTATTATAAAATTTATTTATGATGATAATTATTAAAACCTAAAGTTATAAAAACCGAAATGAAATTATAAAAACTTTATATCTAACACACATAAAAATTTAAATATATAAAAACCAAATATTACGAAAACCTAATATCAAAAAACCTAAATAAGTTAAAGTAATAAAATCCTAAACTATAAAACCTAAAATTATAAAAACCTAAGCTATCACATTTATTAAATGCTATTTTTTTTTAATGTTTAGTAACCTAAAATTATAAAAGGTCGTCAATATGATATTTAATATTTTAAATATTAAATATAATTTAGACTATTTTTTTTAAATATTATGTTATAAGGCAATCATTTTTCAACTGTGGTTCTTGGACGTTGAGTGACACTTACATCCATGGGTTATAATATGGGTAGATCAACTTGAAGGGATTTATCTTCCAACCTAATTTGTCAAGCCCAACCCCAAGGGCATTGCAAAGATTTGACCTTGTGACCTCCCTAATTGGCAAGTTACTTAACAAGGTGAACTCGACCAACTAAGGTATCCCTTGGGGCTACTATGGGATGACCATATATAAGACATTCAAATTTAAGTTATTGAAAAAGCATAAATATGACACTCATATTTAACTTTATATTAATTAAATATTAAAACCTAATAACACAAATTAACCTTACTATCGATGTAAATGTATAAATGTAAATAATAATGGTTTGAATCAAATTAAACATACATGTATTACAAACAACATTTGCATGTGATTATGAAATTCTCTATATTACGAATAATTTACTTCTATATATATATTGTTCTTTCTAAACAAAAGAACAACATGCGAGTTATAAATAAATAAACTAATATTAATAACATATTATTAATATTATTAGTAAGATCTTATTAACATCATAGCTATTAATAATATTAATGTTGATAAATTTCTTTCAGATTAATCATATTAATGTTGTGAGAGATTTTCCAGCGAAAATCACATGGAGTACCATTTGTCGACGCGTTTCGAACCAACTAGTGTGGTTCATCGTCAGGACAAATTGAAGAAACAGATCCAGCTTACCATGCTAAATAGTCTGAGTGGAGCCTCCAACAGCTAACTAGACCAACGGCTAGTTTGACCCCGGTCCTAATGTCAAACTAGCCGTTGGTCTAGTTAGCTGTTGGAAGCTCCGCTCAGACTATTTAGCATGCTAAGTTAGATCTGTTTCTTCAACTTGTCGTGACGATGAACCACACTAGTTGGTTCGAAACGCGTCGACAAATGGTACTCCATGTGATTTTCGCTGAAAAATCTCTCACAACAGAAGCCTGAACTCTTTAATTGAATCCCTGCATATTAATGTTATTATAACATTAAATGTTAATAATTTTGAAAATTTATTATGATTAATAACTTTATTAATGTTATTTTTTTAAACATATTAATCTTTTATAAGGCATTTATTTTAAATATATTCCAAAAGCAAAAATATGATGTTTGTATTCAACTTTACATTAATTAAATATTAAAATTTAACAACATAAAATTATTATTCTTAACTTATTATCAATATAAATTTATAAATGTAAAATATTGATAGTTTTAATAAAAATGAATATGATTGAATTAGATTGAGTATACATTTATTATAAATAGCATAATGGCATTTAACTTGTGAGTATGAGTTTTGTATATCAATTATTCTTTCTAAACAAATGCAAAGAAGATTCATGCTATATTTTTAATATTATTAATAATTTTCATGTTATTAACATTAAATCTTATTAAAAAGAAAATAGAAAAAAAACATTAAATATCAATCATTTTTATAAATTATTATAATTGATAATGTTATCAACACTTTTTTTTTAACATCATTAATATACATTAATAATGTTATTAATAATATTATTAATAATACTCTTTCTTATGTTATTATTAATAATATTTTTTATTTATATTTTTTAAGAGGTAATATTTTTATGGTAATAAATATTATAAATTATAAAAAAAAAATTATTATAAATTAATTTAAAAATCTAAAATAAATAATTTATAGAAATATAAATTTTATGGAAATATTTATTACAAATTTATTTATAATAATAATTATTAAAAAATAAAAGTATAAAAAACCAAAACAAAATTAATAAATTTTTATATTATAAAAACCTAAAAACTTAAATTTATAAAAAAACAAATATTACAAAAACCTAATATCGTAAAACCTAAATAAATTAAAATAATTAATTGAATAACATTAAAATATTAGTATAAATATTGTAACTTTATTATATTATTAATTAGAGGAACCCTCCATCGTTTAATCACAAGTTAAGATTGATATTTAAATATTAATTTAATGTTTAATAATAACATTCAGCATTAATAAAAAAAATATTTAATGTGTTGTGGACTTGCGGGGTCTGGAAGGAAAGTGGGTGTAATACAAAGTTAGAGGTGGTTTAAACGTCACCTCTTTAGGGTATTCTGTCATTATCACCTAGAAGTAATAGACTCATGGCATTTGATATTTAAATTGAAATGGGAATGCAATAACTCAAACACATAAGCACATATCATTTAATATCTCATTTCAAATGGCTTTGCTTGGACGGAATACTTGAGTTCACTATTTTAAAATTATATTTCTATTCATGTTCTTTTAGTTTGCGGGATTTGTAACCAATAATCATGTTATTCTCCATTAAAACCTCATCTACGCCTTTTTTGCAAGCATCTCTGCACACTATAAAATTTCCTTCCTAATATGCAACCTTTAATATTGGAGTTGTGGTAAGCAATTCTTTTAAATTTTCAAAACTTTCTTGACAATTTGGGTCCATTTGAAAGTTGTTCCCTTTTTCTGTGAGGAGGTAATTGGGTAAGGGACTTTAGAGAACCCCTTATAAACCTTTTATAATAGCCTGCATGACCCATGAAAGAGTGTATGTCAGCCACATTGGTTGCAATGAGCCAATTCATGATGTTTTTTAACTTTTCCAGGTCAACTGCTATACCTTCAGAGGATATGACCTGTCCTAGCTTCCTTATAAAAATCACGCTTGCTGAATTTGGCTAATAGTTGGTTTTCTATTAAGATCTGCAACACTATTCGAAGGTGATCTTTATGTTCTTCCATGCTTCTGGAATACACTAGAATGTCATCGACAAATATAAGAACGAATTTATGTAGATATGGATGAAAAATGCCATTCATCATACTCATGAATGATGCTGGAGCATTCGTAAGTCCGAACGACAAGACTACAAAATAAGAGTGGCCATAGCGTGTTCTAAAGATAGTGTTATATATATCTTCGTCCTTAATTCGAATCTCGTGATATCCAGATCTCAAATCAATTTTCGAGAATACTACTGCTCCTTTAAATTGATTAAATAGATCATCAAATCGAGGTTAGGGGTACTTATTCTTGATGGTTAACTTGTTCAGTTGTCTGAAATCTATACATAGCCTTAGAGTACCATCCTTCTTCTTCACTAAAAAAATCAGAGCTTCCCAAGGGGATACATTGGGTCAGATATACCTTTTATCAAGCAGCTCCTGTAACTGTATTTTGAGTTCAGTTAACTCGAGAACACTCATTCTGTAGGGAGCTTTGGAGACTAGGATATCTCTAGGGAGCAACTCTATGGTAAAGTCAAGCTTCCTCTTGGGGGTTAGTCTCAGAAATTATTTTGGAAATACATCCCTGAATTCTTAAATTATAGGTATTTTCTCCAAGATTGACATTTCATCCTTGGAATTTGTATACCCCACTTGGAACACATAGATTTGACAACCTTTGGGCATACATCTTGCTACCTAGTGAGTTTTAATAGGTCGTAACTTGTCTTCTCTTTTAACACCCTGAATCTCTATTCTGGTACCATAATTCGACAAAAAAATAATGGTCTTATATTTACAGTTTACTGAAGGCCACTACCGTTCCAACTAGTCCATGCCTATCAAGACATCGTAGGAACTTAAGGGTAATATATTTAAATTTGTCCTAAATTTTTGTTCTGCCAGATTTACACGTCTTCTACTTTTGCACTTCTACTTTTACACCTATTGCTAGTTGAACCAACCAAGGGTTCTTAAATTTTGATATTTTTAGGTGGAAAATATCAACTATTATGGGGCTGACATAGCTCAAGCTAGCACCCGAATCTATTAAAATGGAAAGAAGATGATTGAAGATTTTACCTTCTAGTTCTATCATCGAGGGTTGATAATTTGCTTGGCAGTCTTCCAATGCTGCGTTAATCGAGGGCATGCCCCCTGCCATGTCACCAAAAGTAGAAGCTTCGTGTACATTTGCAATTGGTTCGGCTCTCCCTCTATGAGGACAATTCTTGTAGTAATGGGGTTCCCCACAGCCCCAACACTACAAGGGAGGTTTGGTAATTTGACTATTTTCCAACTTACTGGATGCTTCATTTTGCTTCATTTCATTTTGATCTACTTGTTTTGGTTAACAAACCCATTCGGTCCCTTCCGCCATGAATATCTGGTACCTGCATTCTTTAGATTCTAATTATTTGCAAAAAAATTATGCCCCTTCTTACTAGGCCAACTTTTATTTACTTCACCTTTTTGTTTCGTTTGCTGGTAGCAGATCTAAACCTTTTGGACTACTTTGTCCATCATTTTTGGATTATCAAATTCGAGTTTCTCTTTCATGAAAGACGATAAACTACCGATAAAACGTTGAACTTTAGCTTTTTCTTCATTTATATATGGAACATATCTTAATAGGAAGGTGAACTTGGTTATAAATTCATCCATGGTCTGTTGTCCTAGTTTCAAGTCATGAAATTATTTTGCTCTATCGTCATAAAATTGTTCATTCAAATATCTATCCTTGAAATTCCTTTGAAATTGTTCCTGTTCATTAATTTCTGACTGTTTTGATTTATTCCCACCATAGGGTGGCCTTACCTTGTAATTGATAAATTGCTAAACTTGCCCTTAAGTTGTCATCATATTCATATATCTGGAAATATTTATTCATATTAATTAACCAAGCTTCTGCTGCTTCTTCAATCTCACCATTATAGTTCAGTGGCTTTATTTTTTTGAACTCCCCTTAAAGTTCCATCTTTAGTCTTTTTAATTGCTTTTTACTGGAGACGTTATCTCATTCTTCCCCATTTCCGGTTTGTCCCTCTTCAGACTCAGGGCGTTTCTCTCTTGCTATCTGCAAGATTCTATCTTGTTCTCTTCTCCTTGACTGGGGTCTAGGTACCTCTGATTCTGTCTATCTGACAAACTTTTCATAATCTTTTCTTGTTCCAAACGCAATCCTTCATTATCAACATGTAGACTCTACATTTCTACTCATAACTATTGCATTGTTTCTAATAAAATGCCATTAGTGCTGGCAGTTTCTTCTCCCAACTATACCCACACTTTCGGGTTATGTCCTGTAGTTCCACCAGAAGGGACAGATCCCATTCCTTGTCCCCTACTCTATCTGTTGCTCCTTTGTGCATCATAACTAGTTTTCTATTTCTAAGATCATTCATTCAGGCCATAGAGTAGTAACCTGAGGCTCTGATACCAATTATAACACCGATTATAAAAAAAAAAAAAAAAACATTATAAAGCATCGTAACCAAGAAACAAATTTACTCACCATGACCCTAGGATTAAGTTTAACTAAACATCAATATTGAAATGGATTAATGTGCAAGAATATTTACTGAAGTACAACAAATACTACTGCCATGGATTACGACAGTACTCATTAAAGTTTATAATACCCGTTTAATTAAATTGCTGACAGGGTTTTACATAGAAATTAAGTTTAGGTTATTAAATTAGATTACACATAGCATTGCATTGACACTCCTTGGCCTTATCCGGTCCATCCATGGTTGGATGACCACTAGCTGCTATGTCTCATCCTCATGATGTGCCATCAGTTGATGGGACTACCGTTTGAAGGAGGCTTTGAGCTCAATGCTTCGTCAGACCTCGAGGGTCTACCCTTATGATTTGGTGCCTTATCTCTGTTTTGAAGTCATTCTTCTTGGTGTGGCTCCTGGATTTGTAACTTGGGAAAATCTTGATCACTTCGGTGATAACCTCCCTCAATCCGTCTCCTCCTTATCTGCAATGCACCATGGCGGGCTTTCCAAGAGTTCCAACATATAGACTGGTTCGCCTATGAGTTTCATTCTGTCATTTCAAGGTCATTCGCTTTCTTCATGTAACATATTAACATGGATTACATCGGCTATTTTCCTTTATAGTTAATTTCAGTCTCTACACCAATGGGTTTACATATGATTCATGGTTAAGGGTATTAACATTAAACTATCTTTTCTGTAGGCATTTCTTCTACAGTGGAACCCGAAGCTTACACCGCTAAGAACCATTGTTACACCTGCACTTTGCTAGGTATGTTGATAAGTGGTTAAGGTTTCTCTTGCTGATATTGCTTGGATTCTTCAACTATGTTTTCTTCAAATTCCTATTCTATGTCTTACTTCAGGGGTTGATGTAGGGTTTTGATCTACTGGAGGATGGGCGCGGGTGCCAAACCTTTAGAAGAGCTGGTTTTCTCCATCACAAAACACACGGGTATGAAGGTTTTCCTTCTGTTGGAAAATTTTGCTGGAATATTTTAACAGATGTATGAGGGTTTCTTCCTTTGAAGGTTTTTTCATTTTGGGTTAACAACCCTTGTTGTATTTAATTCAAACTTTGGAATAGGATGTTTCTTCTCGTCACAACTCCGTGAGAAACTTCCCAATGGGAATTTTGGCACAAATTCTTACTTGTATTTGGTTCTTGTTATAACAGTTATCGAATATAAATATATCAACAGTAATCTACTGAATAATCTTTCTTCCTATATGATGATTGGTGTGGAGACTAAGTTGTTTCCTATTCATTCTGTTAATAGCTAATGTTTATGTTAATGGAATACCATTTTTCCTTATCCATTGTTGCTGGTCCTTCGGAACAACATTCCTTGGCATCCTTCCTAGGACTGACACCAGAACAATTCTGAGGGGTTACATGAACGTTAATTACATTCTGTTGTCTTTAAACATAAGCTTTCTTATTTAGTTTCTATACCTAGGTTATAACCATTGCACTGTTTAATTCTTTTTTGAGAATGGAATTATAGTTGCTAATCTAGCCTTAAATTTCTATTAACAATTGGAAGTTATTTCCCAGCTATCCCATAGATATACATTTCAATTGTTGACAAATTTATTTCTGCATGCATTCTATTCTCATGGTTATTGGCAATGGCTGGACTGATTTCATAATATAGGTGGCCATACTTTGAGTTTATCATTAATATATTTGACTGCTTTGCTTAATAGCATTAATATTTAATGTAATCTTAAATTTCTAGTTCGGGTTATTCCAAACCTTAATTAGTGGTAAATTCTCTATCTCATGTTTGACAGAAATCGTTCTTTACCACAATAATTCATCTATTTTCTTTCATATATGGTTACATTCTTGGCTAGTTCAATACGAAAATACTATAACATAAACAATGGGTGTACAGTCCATGCCCAGATTCTTGATTCGGCTAACATGACTATTCTGTTCAAGTAGCAGGGTACAATGTCTATATATTTGGTCAGTACATAAGGTATTATATTAACCTCTGAACAACATATTACATGTATACCTGGGTTAAGTATTCACAAATACTCGTATTCTCAGAACAATCTGAAATTCAAGATTAACTTCTTCACTACATTCTCTTTCCAGCTACGGTGAAGTTAGAGAACATCAAATACTAAATACCATAAAATTTATTATCTACTTGCATAACATTAACAGGTTCACATTCCTTCAAAAGTAATCATAACACAGACAACCATTTGCACTTATCTACCATTGAAAGTCTAAATTGTTTTCAATGAACCTCTCCATCCTTCCAATGAGAACTTTTTCAATTACATCCAATTGTTCTCCCCCCTAGCTCCTCTTTCCCCACCAATCAATTTTCTACGAGATAGCAGTTATGTTGCTTTGGCCTCAGGACTCAAAGTCTAGCCTGCAATTGAGCATTTCTTCCTCCAGGGTAGTCTCTCTCTAGGTCATTCCCACTCACATCCTTAGCTTAGCTCAAGGAATTCTTTTTCTAGTTTTTCCAACCCCACCTTCCTCTTCCTCTCTTCCCTTTTCTAAGGAAAAGACTGATAAGGGGTAACTGCTTCCTTAATTGATAACTGATAACTATCGAGTGCAAAGAGAGTTACTGAGGTCAGTAATTCTTTAGATCTTTAATGGAAACTATATTAATATTCCTATAACTTGACTTAATTAAATTTAAAATTAATAACACCACAAAATAAACTTGTCTATCTGTTCCCTCAAATGTAATAGTAAAAACAAACAAAAAATTGTTCATAAAATAACTTAAAGATATGAAGATGTCACAGTCAAGGTGGAGGAATGGAATTGTAAACAAAAAAAATCGAGGTGGTTCAAAATTTTATTTGCGGGGTGACGTTTCGGAACTGAACCTTTGAGCATGTTCCTTTCTTCTGGTTTCTATTACTTGGGTGTGTAGAATTTCTAGGTGGTTGGAAAATGTTGTTGGGTTCCTAGGCTCGATTTGGGATGATGCGAGTTGCTGTTGGGGATGAGTTGTGCAGATTTTCTTTTGGTCTATTGTGGCCTTTAAAAGGTCTACCTCCCTTCCTATGGTGTTTTTTTTTAAATGAAATGCTAAATAAGAAAGGATTTATTTTTTTATTTTTTAATTTTACTTTTTTCTGTAATGGAAAATGATGTGCGAGCATGGACATAAGTTCTGTGAGCATCATGAAAAATTCAAAAGCCTCTGTAGAGACCCTAGTTAGTTGCCACGCCCAGCTAGCTAGGAATCAACCTAGAAAAATAGGTTTGGGTTCTCTTAGAGGTCCAGGGTTGTCATTATGCGATTTTTGAAATTGGTAAACTACACAGTACTGCAATGATAAAAAATAGTTGCGTTGTTTTTTTTTTTTTGCAATTACAAATGATGTACGAGTGTGGACATAATCTCCATGAGCCATGTGAACAGTTCATTAGCATCTATAGAGACTCAAGTTAGTTACCAGGCCCGACTAACTAGGGTGCAGTCCGCAAAAATAGTCCCAGGTTCTCTTAGAGGTCTGGGGTTTTCATTATGGGATTTTTCAGATTTATAACTACATAGTATAATAATGATAAAAAATATTTGCATTGTCGACATCTTTAACCAAGATGTCTAACAAAAAAAAAGACCAAAATCTGAGACTGCCAAAGGAATACATGGAATTCTATTTTTGTTAAGCGATAAATGAAGCAGAAGCTATAAGGGCTTTGAAAATAGTTTAGTGTAAATATATCGAATATAACATTTTTCTAAACATTCAGCTAGAAAACATCTAGGTCCAAAACAAGTTAACCCTCGGAGCTTAAGAAGTCGATAAACCCGATATATACATTGAGGTTGTGGTTATGGGATTTTTTGAAATTGTTGAAGTGCACAGTGTCGCAAAGTGATAAATGAAGTAGAAACCCATAAGGATTTCAAGATATTGTAGCATAGATATTTGAATTTAAACAATGAGCTTGAAAACATTGAGCTTGAGAACATTCAGGTTGAAAACAGGTAAAACATTCGATTTGTTGTTATGGGATTTTTGAAATTGCTAAACTACACAGTACCACAATGATAAAAAATAGTTGAGTTGTCAACATCTTTAACCAAGATGTCAAACAAAAAAAAGACCAAAATTTGAGAGAGTCAAAATAATACATGGAAGTCTATTTGAGTTAAGCGATAAATGAAGAAGAAACCCCGAGGGTTCTCAAAATAATGTATCGTAAATATATCAAATATAAATTTTGTAAACATTTAGTTGGAAAACATTCAAATCCAACAAGATAAACCTCAGAGTTGAAGAGTTTGATAAACCACATATATACACTCAGGATGTGGTTATGGGATTTTTTGAAATTGCTAAAGTGCATAGTCCCACAAAGTGATAAATGAAGAAAAAACCCTTAGGTTTTTCAAAATATTATAGCTTAGATATTTGAAAATAAACATTTTTTAAACAATCAACTCGAAAACATTCAGGTTGAAAACAGGCTAAACATGAGACCTCAGGACTTTCATAGACCCGAAATATTCAATGAGGTTGTGGTGATGGGATTTTTCAAATTCATAAACTATAGAGAAACACAAAATTAAAAATTGCATGTGTTGTCCACGTCTTTAAGAAAAATTGTGAAATACAAATAATGAAAAAATTCCTAGACAGACGAAAGGATACATGCAACTCTATTTCAATTAACCGATAAATGAATCAGAAACCCTTAGGGTTTTGAAAGTATTGTTCCGTAACATTTAATAGAAACACATGGAAAATATTTTGAACATAACATTTTGATCATAACATATTGAAATAATTTCGAGCACAAACATTTTGAGCATAACATTTAATAAAAACATATGGAAAATATGAAAACGGTCTTGCTGTTTCGGTAAAAAACTATCTAGTAAACCTAACTACCCTTGGATAGGGTATTCTTTTACAGTGGGAGAATAAATAGCGGTGTTTGCGACCTGCCATGAATAAAAAACTTGAATAAAATTAGGAAGAAGCTCAGATTATTAAGAACCTGCCTAATCTGAGAAGGAGAGGCACAACTAGGAACTGGTCGGCATCCATACCTGCACAAAAACACAAGGACTATGCTAGGTTGTGACCACTAGGTGTGTGTGGGGATTAAAGAACCTTCGAAATCTATGGTTATGATATAATATTTTCATATCAATGCCAACCTTGATCTCTAAAAGATACTAATCTTTGGAATTATACATTTATAGAATTATGGAATGAGTACTAACCATAATAAACCAGACATTACTGGCTCTGATACCAAATTTGTAGCAAGTGCTCCTCCAAGCTTGCTCTTGTTGAGTCTCTTTTCTGTGACCAATAGACGAACCTTTAGAACCCATACACAAACCTCTAGACTTTCACACACTAGTGTCCTTCACACAACCTCCTACATTTAACGAATTGGTGTTCCTCAAACCTGGGCGAACCTCAAGCGAACCTGTTGTCTCATAGATACTACCTCAATAGACAATATAACATAGGCGGAAAATAAAAAAGTACTCACATGAAAGTTTAACTCAGAAATGGATACTCATATTATTTATGAAGATTTTTAGAAATTCATAGAGAAATTGTGAAGCTCTTTTCCAGAGAGAGACTGTTTAAGCATTTATCAGATGTTGTGACTTGTCAAGAAAGAATTTATTTGAAGGCTTTTCGGCCTTTCACAATCTCTGTCTTTCAAAATTAAATTCTTATGTAACACAGAGACTCAAAACCTAAGAATCTGAACACTTTAGGTTCTCACCAGAGCTCTCACTCTGATGTGAAGGCTTCTCAAATCTGACTCTAAAGAGATGGGAGAAAGAACTTCCTCCTCGGACTCAAAAATTCAAAAATCTCACCAAAATAACACTCGCACTTTGAATGCCCCAGAATGAGCCTTACTCCTTCCTTATATAGGAAAATGAGGCAAATAGATTTAGTACTATCTTTCATTAGTCGAAGAGATGTGGCTCAAAGCTCACCAAAAGTCAGAGAAGTTCTCCGAGTCTTGTGACTAAAGAATCTTCGTACTAGGTTACACTGTGGAAGATTTAAACAAATCCCATAGAAAAAATTGTACTGTAAATAAATTTTACATAGTGGATGCTTTTAAAGAGAAAATCCCATGAGAAAACTGGTCACATTCAGTATTGTGACTAGACATCATTATTACATTGCGGAAGCTTTGAGGACAAGCCCACGAGAACCATTAGTCCCCCAAGGGTGTGGCCCCTAGAAATCTTATCTGAGAATATCTACAAGAACCCCAAGCCTTTGTATAAATTATTCATACAATCATAGGCTTTCTTAAGATGATTTTGTGTTTAACCTTAGTCATGACTAAAAATTCATGGTGTCCTTTGATAAAGTAAACAAGAATTTGATTGTCTTGATAATTATTGAAATCTCCAATAGTTTTACGTGGAAAATGCCAGCATCCAACTAAAAATCCACAAGTGTCACATTCTAGTTGAAAGTCACACTGGAAGAAAAGAGGATCCATACTAGCCTTGTTGAGGCCAAAATCGTTCCACCATTGTTGAAGCCATTCACATTGCCATTGTCTTTGTGTGTTCCATGTGGCCCCGAATTTTACTCTTGTGTAGTGAGTTTTGTTTTTTCCATCTACATTCATGATGTCCCACCACAACTTTTTGTGGTCCAAAAAGTTGTATATGGTATCTGGGAAGATAATGCTTGGATTACCCTGTGGCTAAATTTATGGCATGTCGTACCATCTTGGCCATCTAGTCCAATTTATGGCAAGATATTTGTTAAAGATTTTCCTCTAGTTGCTTCCTTCTATCCAAATCATATGAGAGTTAGAAAAAGGGAAGAAAACTGAGGATTCATATGATGAATACTACACCAACTCAAATATTGAAATATTTGAAGGAAAAAAGGATGATACTATAGGTTTCACCGACCAGTATTAGTAACATCATGTTATGTTAGATATCTGTATAAATGGTGAATTGTTTTCCCTAAAAACACTTATTGATCTGAAAATGAGATCTTAGACAATTATTAAGGTATTACACACTCATGTGCATGGATTTCCTATGTTACTTTGTGCAATGGATCGATAAGATTGCGAAATACATAGATAATGAAGCAGTTAAAGAACATAATAGACAAAAACATATAAACACAGCAAGTTTAATAAGTAGTTCACCCAACACTCCTCGGCTACATCTCCTGGTGTAGTCTTTAGTGGTGACGTCTCTATTATGCCCTCAAAAACAGAGTTTTACAACAGTGAGCTCAAATTGAGCCTCACACAACAGATACAAAACAATAAGGCTTTACTTGGATCCCCCAAGTCTCCCTGAGTACACAGACTCTCCTCACTGACTCTCTATCTCTGTTTTCTCTCTATCTTAGGACTTCTTGCCTCTTCTTCTATTAGTCTATGGCTTTAAAGCCAATCTATGTTGTCTGTTCATTTCTCCTTCTCAGGTTCTCTAGCTTCCCGACCTCTGTCCACTCAGTTCCCCCTCTAAGCATTAGAAATCATTGCTAAATGCTTTCAGGGATGGCGACCACCTATTCTGTAACAGAATGGGTTGTAATGCCTTTGAAATCCTCGGAAACAACATTCTCTATGTTCATACAGAAATACATTGAAAACTGTGAAAAATCACCAAACTTCCATTTATCGGACTTGAAACATTATGAATCTGACGTATAACTCCTATTGGGTCCGCCTGAATATCGAAATCACATCTCCACCGTTGATCTGGGAGATCCAGATCCAATGGTTGTGGTTCATTTCAGGCCGCTCTTTCATATGGGGGTTAACCGTCCAATAGGGGTGGTTTTCTCTCTCCTTAGCCTGGACATGTGGTAGCCCATGTATGGGCTCGGGTAGAGCCCGACCAAAACCATTGACCGCCTTTGGTCTTCCTGAAATCTCGCTTGTATCGTGATTTCCCTTTGTATTTAAAAATACATTGAAACGTGAAAATCCCACTCATATCATACTTGAATAATATGTAACAACATTAACAAACCCTTTCGGATCTAGCAACATCGCATGAGTGCATTTTCTTTTATTTTTTCTTTACTTATCGAAAACATGACTTACATTGAAAAAGCCATTTTTCTAGACTTGAAAGTATATCAAATACTGTTTATAATTTTATCGGGTCTGGCTATCATAGTCATAGTTATTATTAGCCTCGCTCCTTCGCATAGCTCCAATGCGATATTGCAATGTGACGTATCGCAATCACATGTCGCATGAGCCTCATACCATTGTAAGTGCTTCCATTGTAATCTGTTGATGTGATATGGTGGGTTAATGTGGGTTGTCGATATGCGTGCTTGATAGACGGTCCTCGTTGACCACACCGATCGCTATCACAACATTTATGTGACACCCTCCAATAGCCTCCGCTGATTTTTGATATGCCAATTGGATCTGGACCATTGATCGCCCAGATCCGACAGCTCCTATGCATTTTTCCTTTTGACCACTAATAAACCTATTTTCACCGTTTTCTTCATATTTTTTCCTCCCGATAGTGTAATCTGATATTTCTAAAACTTCTTTTTGCAATTTTTTTTATTTTTCAATACTTAGAGTGTTTCTTAGATCCCTTTTGGATCACACCTTCCCACTGAAAAAGCTTTTGGACCACCAAAAGTTTTTTTTAAGCATCAATCAAGTGAGGATACAACTTCCTCACTTGCCAATCTTTATCCATCTTCCACTACTTGGTTTTGAACCTTTGAGTCCAATTCTGAGGTACTCAACATCCACTCTACGTGTAGTTCTCACCTTCCTATCCAGAACTATATCTTCATGCAACTCATTGAGATATTCAAGCAACAGATCATCAATAGAAGGCAAATGACTTTTCTCTTCGGGATCTTCAATCAATGAAGGTTCAAATAGTCTCAAGTTCTCTACATTAACTATTGAATAGATGTGCATTTAAGTTGGAAAATCAAGGTGAAAACCATTCTCAACAATTTTCTCAAGTATCTTGAAAGGCCCATACCTTATTGGCTTCAACGTCTTTCCTTCACCTTGAATTCTATCTTTGCTGATGTACAACCAAACTTGATCACCAACTTGGAAACTATGCTCCATTTGATGCTTATCATGCCTTGCTTTGTACTTGGCTTGACTCTTTTCTAGCTATTCCTGCACTTCCTGGGGAATTTCTTGGATCTATTCAATGAACTTGGTTGCTTTGTCCACATCACTGTGTCCATCAACTACTATGTCTTTACTAAAGACAAAATCCAAGGGATACTTTGGTGTAAAACCAAAAAAAGTCTCAAAATGAGATATTTGTGTAGAAGAATGTTTAGCACGATTGTAAGTATGTTGCACATAACACAAATGTTCATCCCAAAGCTTGGGATTTTTTCTGCAATAGCTCCTGAGCAACTGGATCACTCTCCTATTGACCACCTCTATTTGGATATCTATTTGTGGATGAAAGGTTGTGCTCTTCTTCAGTCTAGTGTCCATTAATTCCCACAAGATTTACCAAAACTTCCCAACAAATCAGGAATCTCGATCAAATACAATGGACGTGGGTAATCCAAAATGAACCTAGACATGCTAAAAGAACAAATTTGTTTGTTCAGCGATAAGTTGCTTGTTACAAGGTATTAAAATACACATTTTGCTGAACTTGTCCACAATAACAGATAAATAGTCATGCTGTTTTCTAGATTTTGGCAATCCCCTAACAAAGTCCATGGAAACACTTTCCCAAGGACGAGAAGGAACTGGTAGTGGAGTGTACAAGCTTATTTTTCCATTGTTGTGCTTGCTTTTAGCACACATGGTACACCCTTTAATATATCTAGAAATTGTTTTATGCATTCTTGGCCAATAGCAGAATCTTTGTAGTTGTGCAACTGTTTTACTTACACCAAAATGACCAGATATGATAGAAGTATGTGCTTCTCGGATTATGTTAACTATTTCATTTTTGGGAATGCATAACATTCCCAAATGATACAAGAGTTGGTCCTTAACATGATAATCCAATTCTTCTACTTGTTTTCCATGACTTAAAGTTGCATATACATATTTAAAATCTATATCTTGAGCATATTGTTCAATGTAGCTTTCATGCAATACTGAATTATGCTCAAGTATATTAGATGCATTTATGATTGTTCTTGATAACATATCTGCAACTTTATTATGTATCCATTTCTTATATCTGATGACAAGATGAAACTGTTGTAGAAAACCCATCCACCTATACTGTATTGATTGTTGCAATTTAGTTTGTGAGTGAAAATATTGAAGTGGTTGATGATCAGTATGTATAACTGTTTCTTTTCCCATTAAGTAATGTTTCCACTTTTTCACACTCTGTACTAATGCATACAATTCTTTATCATATGTCGGATAATTAACTACTGCAAAATTAAATGTCTCGGAAAGATAACATATGGGTTTACCATGTTGCATCAACATTGCTCCCATGGCATAGTCACTGGCATCTATTTCGATCTTAAATGGTCTTTGAAGATCTGGAAATGCTAGTACTGGTG
Source organism: Pinus tabuliformis (assembly GCA_031772625.1). Classification (NCBI taxonomy): domain Eukaryota; kingdom Viridiplantae; phylum Streptophyta; class Pinopsida; order Pinales; family Pinaceae; genus Pinus; species Pinus tabuliformis. Next base: position 639,973,195 of record CM062820.1, on the reverse strand, counting down.
TTATACTAATTTTTTCTTTCAAGATGTCGAAGGCTTTTTGCTGTTTGCCTCCCCACTAAAACACCTTATTCAATCCTGTTAATGTAAGGGAGCTGCAATCAAGGAAAAGTTAGCAATAAACTTTCTCCAATATTGTGCTACCCCTAGGAAGCTTCTAACTTCTGTAGCAAATCTAGGTTTAGGCCAGTTCACAATGACTTCAACCTTAGAGGGATCTATCTTCAATTCACCACCCTCTACAATATGACCCAAAGAATTCAAAGAGGTTTTTCCAAATTCACATTTTGATAACTTAACATAGATATTTTCTCTTTTAAAAACATCTAATGTCTACTTTACATCCTTTAAATGTTCTTCCCATGTTTTACTGAAAACAAGAATGTCATCTAAATATACAATTACAAAATCATCAATAAAAGGCCTCAGTATATCATTCATAACTCTCATGAAAGTGGCAGGATCATTAGTTAAGCCAAAAGGCATAACTAGCCATTCATACAACCCTTTCTTGGTTTTGAAAGCAGTCTTACATTCATCTTGTTCTGCTACTCTAACCTGATGGTAGCCACTACACAATTCCAGCTTCGAAAAGTAAACAACTTCTTTCAGCTGATCCAATAGATCATCAATGCGAGGAAGGGGATAACGATTCTTAGTCGTTATTTTATTTAGTGCTTTGTAATCAATGCACATCCTCCATGAACCATCTTTGTTTCTCACCAACACGATTGGAGGTCCGCAAGGTGATGTGGTGGGTCTTATGAACCCTTTCTTGAGGAGCTCCTGTACCTGCTTCTTGATCTCTGCATTCTGTAAAGTGGATAACCTCTACATTCTGATGTTAGGCAATGGAGCATCTTGCTGCAAATGAATATCATGTAAAATTTCCCTTTTGGGTGGCAAACCTTTAGGTTCTTGAAATAGGATATCATATTCTGAAACAACTTTTTCTAATTCATATTTCTGTTTAGAATCACAACCTCAAATACATTGGTTTTATCAGGTTCCTTTTCCTTTACAATCATTAGTAAAAATTGCTTGCATGAATTTACAATTCTTTTCATCTACCTTGAGTTTATGAGAGTGTAATTATTTTTTGAGTTTATGAGCTCTTACAATATATTCTATTCCACGTTTGGTGAATTGATACTTATTTTCAACTCTATAGAAAATGGCTTTCCTATCATACAAGTAAGGACTTCCTAAAACAATTCCACATATATCCAAGGGAACGATATCTAACTCAACCTCATCTACAAATGTTGACCCAAAAGGAAACCTAAGTTTACATTGTCTAGTCACTTGTAGCTTTGCTTTATCACATACAAAACCTAATGGATATGGCTTCTTATGAGGTGTGGTTAGTAATCCCAACTTCTTTACAATTGCTTCAAAAATCAAGTTTACTTGTAAACCACTATCAAATAAAGTATCAGTATTTTGATGCTTGGAAATAACTCTAATATGAAAAAGCTCATGCCTTTTCCTCTCATTTTCTTCATTATAAATAGTTTGTGTAGAATTACTAGTAGATGCTTCAGAATTTTTACCTTTTATACCTGTGGCTATGATTGTTGTTTCATCACTTGAGTCGACCCCAAATCTTTCTCTATAACAACAGAAATATTCTTCTTCTTTCCATTGAACTTCTTGGGTTTCCGCTCTGGATGCAAGGACTAGCAATGTTCATCATCATGTCCATCCTTCTTGGAGTGATTGCATCCAGGTTTTCATTTCTGTATAGTGTTTGCCTTCCTCTCTTTCCATTTCTACTTCTTCTTTTCCTTGTTCTTGCTTGCAATGGATTTTGATGATCTCCTAATCTCTGGGTTCACATTCTTGCCTCTAGCCTCTAGATGTGTCGCCTGAAAGGATACCTCATCTATGCTAGTGGGGTTAAACATGGGAATGGTATGCCTCAAATAGCTATGCAGACCACCTATATACTTCAGCAAAGTTTTAGGTGAGTCTAGAGAAATGCCTAGAATTAAATCTCTTTTCCTAAATTCCTTGGTATAACTTTGTACACTTTTCTCCTTTAATTGGCAAAGAGTTTACCAACTCATCATGGCTTACTACATATAGGCTAGTGGATAGAATATTTTTTTAATGGAAGAAACAAATTCACTCCAGGTAGAAATAACGTTACCATGCTTCTTCAAATCAGCTTGTGTCCTCCCTTCCCACCACACTAGGGAAGTTCCTCCAAGGTGAAGGCTGCGCATCTAAATCTTTCTCCTTTCTGAATCGATGTTCTGCACCCTGCAATATACATCAATCTATCTAATCCAGTTATCTAGCTTTTCTGCATTTAATTCTCCATAATATATTGGAAAATCAAATTTTACATCTAATTTAATCACAGAAGTCTTCTTATTTTTATTTTTAGGGCTAGAAGGAGGTGTTGATGGAGGAGGTTCTTCCCCTTTCCCTTTTCCTTCTGAATGGGCAACTAGAAGAGGTTCCTCTACTCCTTTTCCTATTTGAGATGGTAAAGGGCTTTCCCCTCGGCCTTTCTTAAATTCTCGGTACATTTCTTCTACCATGGCTCTCATGGTCATGAAACTATCCAGGAATTGAGAGTCTGATTCCAACGAAATTTCTTTCATCATTTTCCTCCTAGGATAGACTCTTCCAGTGTCTGGGTTGGCCTCAACCAGTTCTCCTTCTCCTAATTTGAGCTTTGACCTAGTTAGCATTCAACATTCCAGCACAAGCTTGTCTAACCTTAGCAAACCTAAAGCTCTGATACCACTTGATCTGAAAATGAGATCTTAAACAATTATTAAGGTATTACAAACTCATGTGAATGGATTTCCTATGTTACTTTGTGCAATGGATCGATAAGATTGTGAAATACATAGACAATGAAGCAGGTAAAGAACGTAATAGACAAACACGTATAAACACAACAAGTTTAATAAGGAGTCCACCCAACACTCCTGGACTATGTCTCCTAGTTCAGCCTTCAGTGGTGACCTCTCTATTATGTCCTCAAAAATAATGTTTTACAACAGTGAGCTCAAATTGAGCTTCACACAACAGATACAAAATAATAAGGCTTTACTTGGATCCCCCAAGTCTCCTTGAGTACAGAGAATCTCCTTACTGACTCTCTATCTCTGTTTTCTCTCTATCTTAGCACTGCCTGCCTCTACTTTTGTTAATCTGCGGCTTTAAAGCCAATATGAAATGTCTTTTCACTTCTCCTTCTTGGGCTCTCTGGCTTCCTAGCCTCTGTCCGCTCAGATCGCCCTCTAAGTGCTAGCAATCATTGCTAAATGCTTTCAGGGATGGTGGGCACCTGTTCTATAATGGAATTGGTCATCGGGCCTTTGAAATCCCTGGAAGCAGTGTTCTTTGTGTTCACAGAGAAATATATTAAAAACTGTGAAAATTTTCCAAACTTCCATTTATCGGAGTTGAAACATTATGAATCTGCCTTATAAGTCCTATCAGGTCCGCCTGCATATGGACATCACATCTGCACCGTTGATCTAGGAAATCCAGATCCAACGGCTCTGGCTCATTTTAGGCAATTCTTTTGTACGAGGGTTAACTGCTTGATTAGGGTGGTTTTCTCTCTCCTTAGCCTAGATAAGTGGTAGCGAATGTATGGGCTTGGGCGGAGCCAAGCCAAAACCATTTACCGCCTTTGGTCCTCCCAAAATCACGCTTGTATCGTGATTTCCCTTATATTTAAAAGTACATTGAAACATGAAAATCCGGCTCATATCGGACTTGAAATAATATGTAATAGCATTAACAAACCCTTTTGGGTCAAAAACATCTCATTGGTGCATTTATTTTGTTTTTTGTTTATTTAACGAAAATGTGATTTACATTGAAAAATCCCTTTTTCTGGACTTGAAAATACATCAAATATCATTTATAATCTTATCAGGTCCATCTATCGTAGTCATAGTTATTATTGGCCCTGCTCCTTCGCATAGCTCCGATGCAATATTGCGATGCGACTTGTCACAATTGCATGTCGTATGAGCCCCAGACCATTGTAAGTGCTCCCGCTGTAATCTGCCGACGCGATATGGTGGGTTAACGTGGGCTGTCGATTTGTGCACCTGATCTATGATCCTCACTGACCCCGCTGATCACTATCGCAACATTTATGTGACCACATCCGATAGCCTCCATCGATTTGCGATATGCTGATGAGATCTGGACCGTTGATCGACTAGATCCGACGACTCTTGTGCATTGTTCCTTTTGACTGTCGATAAGCCGGCATTCACTGTCTTCTTCATATTTTTTCCTCCCAATAGTGTAATCCAATATTTCTAAAACTTCTTGTTTTTGCGATTGTTTTAATTTTTGAAGACTTAGAGTGTTTCTTGGATCACTTATTGACTCTGGGGCAAATGTCAATATTCTGAACTCAAAAATAGTACCTGCAAAGTACTGGGTAAAATCCTTTAGACAAGTGATTGGGTTAGGAAACAAAGATCTATTGTATGAAGTCCCTCAGGCTTATATTTGCTTTAAAGAGCACTACATCAAATTAAAATTTTCTATTGCAGACATTCCTATTGATTCTATTTTGGGGAATGCACTTTTAGCAGTTGTAGAGCCACATGGGTCAGCCAGATTGAAAGATGATAAGGCTAGTTATTTTATATCTATACCAAGCTCAGATTGAAAATTACAAACAATCAAGTTACCTTTTGTTTCTACTCCTAGAGTGTCTACCATTGTACAAGCAATGTAGAAGATCGAAAAGTCAAAAAATAAAATTGAAGAGCTCAAAGAGATGAAGACCACCATAAACATAGGACATTATATTCAAACTCCTATAATTAAACAAAGGATCTCAAGTTTGAGATCATTGTGCTGAAAAACCAAATGAGTTTTGGCATAGAAAACAACACTGTGTAGAATTCCCCTACAAAGATGAGTATCAAAAAAAGCCCTGCAAGAGTAGAGAAATTCCTATCAACAAAGAATATAGAGATCTTTGTCAAAAAGAGATAGAAAGCCTCCTAAAAAGGAGATACATCAGAGAATCTAGTAGTCCTTGGAACTACTATGGCTTTTATTTTAACAAACATTCAGAACAGTTAAGAGGGATCCCAAGATTGGTTATAAACTATAAACCTCTGAATATTGTCCTCTCAAATGATACTTACCCCATTCCTCAGAAATGAAATATTCTAGCAAGAATGGCAGGGGCTAAAGTATTTTGTAAATTTGATATGAAATCAGGATTATGGCAGGTGGCAATCAATGAAGATGATAAATTTAAGACAGCTTTTAGTGTCCCAACGGGACACTATGAATGGAACATCATGCCTTTTGGACTAAAGCATGCCCTGTGGTGAAGTAAAATTATCAGTGCAGACACGAACAAATTCCTCTAGCCTGATAATGGGTCTAGCCACAACAAATACATTCTATGGAAGATTTCCTTAGGTTAGAATCAATCAAGAGGGCCTACCTCTTGGTCACTTATCCTGCTTGATGATGTCATCGCTTTCTCACTCCAGCAATCTCTCACTTCCTTCTGCAAGCTCTTGTAACAAGTAAACAATAGCAACACACAAACATAATAATAGACAAATTGTAATTAAACCTACTTAACAAGTCAAGAAACATTAAGACATGGATATGTAATATTACAAAACATGTAGGAAAGCAATCGATAGTTTCATGTATTAAGATCAAAGAGATATTACAACCATTCATCTTAATGTTGCAGTCTTCCTCTGACAAGACCAGGTTCCCACACACTTCTTCTAGCATTCCACGATGGCTTCAAACAAAAATAGTTTAAAGGCTCTTCCCTTTAGGCTTCACTCCAAACCAAAGCACACTTCTTCCCCACACAATTAGATAGCTACAACTAGTAATGGCTTGCTTCTCTACTCCAAAATAGTATCAACACTCAACAATAACTCTGGAAAAACTATCAATTGTGACTAGTTTGTGCTTGGGAAGAAGGGAGGCTTATATAGAAAATATGGATGGAAGATGGACCCTCTTCTCATGGGAGAAGGACTTATCCCTTGAGGTAGTTCCATCATTATAGGGGAAAGGAGCCCAAATTGTCATCCTCAACCCCATCCGGCCAAACCATTTACCAGACTTCTGTTACGGAGCTTCTAGAGCTAGAAGCTTCAACTCTAATTTAAGGAACTGCGCATAACAATATGGACGTGACTGAGACACAACCCAGTCACTCCGGTCGGTGCGAGGCGTAGTGCTAATCTCTACACATCAACTCGAGGGAGACAAAGTCCATTAGCATTAGTCTTCTAAACTGGGAAAAATAGACGTTTAAGGGGAAATGGTGCAAAAGGGAATTGATATACTCATGAAGAGGGACACAATGGGGGTTTCTTCATGAAGGAAAAGCAAGTGGGGTTCACTGTAGAGGTCCTCTAGGATCAAGGAATGGGGAGTATAGGGACAATGAAAAAATTTTGTGTAACAGATGCCCCTTAAAGTGTGAAGGCCGAGCTGGAGTGAGGGATGAAATGCTTTATAAATCAGTGCAGGGAATCGGTCTACCATCAGAAAGCCTACAAGCAAGTACAAATACATATACATAAATTGAGATCTCTGTTAAATGATACATGAATCATGGCATGGATGCAACCATATAGAGAATGATCATGTAAATGGATCCAAGTATGGGTGTAGCCATCTGTCAAGGGGGATCATAATGAAACCAAGGTATGGTCGTAACCATCCAATAATGAGAAGGATCACATATGATAACTCATGGTCTAGCCATAGTGAGCCATCTAAAAGAGACATGGATATCAACATAACCATGTCACATGACTTCACAACCTGGACTTTTTGTGATCTAAGTCCAGGGTCTTGTGCTCCAACACGCCCTGATCAAAGTATAGATCCTAGCATGCGAATGGATGTGTTGACGTCGAACATGCTAGAAAGTCGCTTGATTACCAATCAATGATGTAAACTGTTAATAAGCATGAGAGAAACCACCAATAATGACAATGGTCCTCAGGGTACTATTGGCACATTTCACTGAATGTGAATAGAGGAACTGAAGTCGAACACTTGTGAAATCACTCGATCGAAAGCCAATGATGTGAACTTGTTGTTGAGTGTGAAGAAGTTGCCATTGGGGCATGCAAGCTCTACGGTACTGGAAGGGAGTCTCTCGGTCAACTTTCCAGATAATGAGTTGAAGTCGATGCAAAGCGATCATGTCAAAGGAGGGCCATAATGAATCCCACATCATCGACGTGAGACGAGAGGATGAAATATTATTTTGGATGATACAGAGAATCAGAGGTAAGTGTAACTATAGAAGGACAACTCTTGAACATATCGGCGACACAACTGAAAGTTTGGCAGCTTTTGGATCCATAGGATCGGTGGTCATGATGATGTAACAGAGATCAGATGGAAGGTAAAATGAATGGTCCAAATCCAATAAGGTCAACGATGTAAAGGAGGATGTCCCAACCCGAAACGAAGCAAAGAGTGTCATGCTTAAGAGTGAGTTTCCAACACAATTGATAGATTTCAAAAATTTCCCCGCACCATTTATGGCAAGTACCCCAATTATTTTTTAATCGCAAGCTTGAAGTGGATAGCATATGATTGCACTATAAGTTCATGCTTAGGACAAATCTAACCTAGTAAGTTTAACAACCCCTAGGAAGGAGAAGCTCATGTTCTTCATGGTGATGAATCCAATGTCGTTGAATAGTTTAATGAGTCTGACAAAGGTGTAACTCAATATCTTTTTCATTTTTAGAGAGTTTTAAAAGAATAGGTAGAAAACAATACTTGAGAGAACCACTTGACCATTTCAGTCAAGGAGTATCGTTTCGTAAATAATGCCTCCCAACCGGAAAAAGGGGTAAACTTATACCGGGTGCACGACGTTTTGCATCCGTTAACAAGTTCAAAACAACAAGGGCTAGACCATGTTTTTGCTTTTAAATGGTCAGAAAAGAGATGAAAGTAGACCCCCCATTTTTATTCTCTTTAACGAGTTAAAAAGGGAAAACATACTCAGAAATCTTTTCATATGAGTTTAACGAGTCGAGAACAGAGTTGAAACATGACCCATTGTCACTGTTGAACATCCATCACCTGTTGCTGCACAAGTAAGGCAAAGTGTATTATCGCATCCTTAAGGAAAAATATGTCAAAAATATATACAAAATTGGATATTTTCATGAAAAAATGAATAAAAAGGTGAAAAGTAAATACATTTTACCATCTACCATTTTACCTTTTCTATGAAGACTTTTTACCCACTTTTGCCCTAATTTTTCTGAAGCAGATTGCGTTTGATCTGGGAGGTCAATCGATGGGTAATCAGTCCCAGGTAATAGCCGACACCCTGAGCTCCATTTTCATGCTATTTATTTATGTTTTTTGTCTTTTTTTTGGATTTTTAGGGAGGTTTTTGAAAATATTTTTTGCCCATGGTCGGTGAGATTTTCGTACATGGAATCACACCAGTCGAGGGAGATTTGCAAATTTATCTGCACCGATCAGTGCAATTATTTTTAAAATAGGTGCACCAGTGCCATGGATAGGGAAAAACCGTATGTTCTAAAAAACTAGCTGTTTAATCTTCAATTTTATGTTCCAAGGATGATTATTGACTGAAATTAATGGCTTTTGCAGGAGAGAATCGCTGCAAATGGTGGATTGGAAGGGGAGGGAACATGAAGATGTTGACACCTAGGCAATGAATGATCCAAATTACCTGGAGGCTTTGAGGGCTTGTGGGCTCCTCAAATTATTCCTTACACCAGGGATGTGGGCCCAACCAGAGTTACTTTGATACTTGATAAGCCTTTGGGACATTAATTGGGAGATTTTTTTCAATGGGGACCAGGAGCTCCCTAGGAGATGGAGTTGACAACTTCAAATATCTACTTCATCCTTGGACTATCTCGCATAGGTGAGCCAATGATCTTGTATGGGTCATGTTCGATCGGGGCAAGCATATCTTCCCTGCTTACTGAAAACTGCCCTGAGGCCCTGAAATCCAAGAGTCGGAAGATAGAGATTTCTAGTGTGTGGGATTTGACACTGAGCGTACTTCTATTGACTATCAATAGAGTGGTGGAGTCCTAGGTGGAACATGAGACTAACAAGTCGAATTTCCTTTATGCTATTGACTGCACAACTCCTACGATCTTCAACTGGGTAGAGGCCATGAAGATGAACATCAAGCGCGAGTTGTCCAAGGCCAAGGTGAGGAATCTAAAGCAATTTGGCTTCAGATCTATACTTGTGACCTTCTTCCTAGAACGAGTGCTCCTATTCCAATATCAGTTGACTGAGGTAGATTCTCCTGAGCCACACGATCCGTGAATGGCCCGCTGGAGTCATTTGATGCCCAAGATCACTAGGGGTCAGCACATGTCATACTGACCTGCATTCTTCTCATGGTTATGATGATAGAACATCGTGGTGGAGGATTGGCCATATAGTGGCACTGATTTCCATGGAGATCCGGATATGCCCTTACAAGATGGAGAGGACTTTGATGATGAAGGTAACAAATCAAATTTTGAGATTTTGAGATTTTTTAATTGTTTTTGGTATATGCGTGCTTATAACATTTCTCTTGTTTATCAAAATGTTAGACCAGAGCAGCCAGTTGGGATGTCCTCGATAGTTAGGCATGTCCCCCACCCTATTGATGTTATCAGCCCTTATCAGGAAGGGAGTGACAACATGGAGGAGATCACGAGGAACCTTGAGGGGTTAACTCATGGTATCCTAGAGTATGCTCAGATAGGAGACATGCCCCGTCGGTACCAGAGGCACACGGTGGGAGTCTCAGATCAGATCCGCTGACTGCTGAGTTGCATTGCACAAGATGTCTCGTGCTATCATGATGACCATACTGATTAGTTCCTAGGTCGAGCACTTACATATTGTTTTAGGCATGTGTGCCATAGATGTATGAGGCCTGCGAGACGCTGATGTTATTGTAGACACACATATTATTTTTTGGGGTTATGATGTATCAAACATTCTCACCATATATATCTATATATATAGATCTAGATCTATATCTATATCTATATATATATATATATATATATATATATATATATATATATATATTGTATTTTCCTATCTATTATCATACAAATGGTTTGTCTTATCTTTTACATGTTTTGCAAATGTCTATCCAACACGTAATTAGCTAATGCATCTATCAATGTATTCATGCATCTAGTAATATGATGATATGTAATATAATCAAAGTGTCTTTCCATTAGACGGATATGGAGATACATTCGTAATATTTGAGGGTTCTCGATGGAATATTGCATGTTGAGTTGAAGGACAACAAGCTGTGAATCTAGGTTGACAACCAATTCTCTGAAGCCCAGAGCAATGACGTCTGACAACGGTTCGATGACCGCACTTTATTAAGAAATTTTATTGGTTGTACGACCTAGGCAGATACCTTGAAGGTCAATCAACTCACCATTAGGGTCATAGATGGCCCATTCTGTGGATAATAGGTTCCAGGTACTACGGCAAGAACCATTGGTGAAACCAACGTGAGGAGTCACAGACATCTGCAAATCAAGAAAAGTATAGTAAACAGGAAAGTTGTTTGAAAACTATCACAGAAAACCATGCTATACAAAAATGAATCACACACTAATGTACATAAGTAACCATGCAAGATGACCTAAGCATAGTAATTTTTGATTTAAATCCCATTTCAAGGATTATTGAGAGGATTTCCTTCATAATCAATAAGCTCATAGGCTCCTTTCTGCAAAACGCATTTTACAATATAGGGGTCATGCCACATAGGTCCAAACTTTCCTACCCCTAGCTTATCGTTAGCTTGGTCATATAATAGAACCAAATCACCCTTATAAAATGCACGAGGGGAGAGTGACTGAATGAAATGGAATTTTAACCATTTCTTTTGTGCTTTGATGACCAAGGCAACAAGACGGCGAGTCTCATCCAATTGTTCTAAATATAAGAGGAGTTCCTCTTGAGGTGATGTTTTGGGGAGGAGTTCAACAGCTAACTTGAGTGAAGGAATCTCGCATTTTATCAGAAATGTTGCTTCCAGACCATAGACCACCTGGAATGGTGTGAAACCAGTTGCGTCTTTGGTTGAAGTTCGGTAGGCCCACAAAGGTGAAAAGAGCATGAGATGCCAAATTTACTTGTGCATCCTAATAGTATGTTGAAGCATTATGACCAAAACCTTGTTCAGGGCTTCAACTTGGCCATTGGCCTGAGGGTAATATGAGGTCAAGCCATCGTGGCACAAACCCAATGCAAAAGTCAGCTCTGCCATCATGTAATCTCGCAAATGGGAGCCATGGTCTGTGAGAATGGCTTGGGGTATGCCGAACCTAGAAATAACATGGTTAAAAAGGAATTGAGCCACCGTCTTACCATCTGTAGAATGTGTAGGCATCGCTTCTATCCATTTGGTGAAATAATCCACACCGATGATAATATAAGCATGCCCCCTAATCGAATGAGGGTTACATGTCATATAATCAATGCCCCATTTGGAAAAGGGACAAACAGTAATGACGAGGTGTAGGTGAGTAGGTGGGGCGCGCATCTTGCATTGGTAAATTTGGCATTTGTGGCACTTAAGGATAGCAAGAATGTAGTCCTTGAATATAGATGACCAAAATAACCAACGCGAAGGATTTTTTGAGCTGTAGCATAACCAGACATATGACCACCACATGCCATGGAGTGGAAATCATTGAGAGCTCTTTCATCTTCCTCAATTGTGAGGCATCGGTGAAGAACAAAATCGACACTGACACGGTATAAAGCTTCACCAATAATATGGTAGGGTTGGGAATGATGTTGAATCCTTCGACGATCATCCTTGGTCAATGTGGAACGGAATGTGGAGGTTTGGAGATAAATAATGATATCACCGTACCATGGATCAAGGGTGCTAATCACTAAAAGGGTCTCATTTGGAAGTTATTCATCTGCATCAACAGGGAGAGATTTGGAGGGAAGGGGAAAAATCAATTCAGTGAAAAATAAGTGATTTCTTATATTTTCCCATAGTGAATACCAAATCGAATTCTTGCAGGATAATGATATGTTTAGAATACTTGCCCCCCAGCAACTAAAGAGTCAGGATATAGGTCAGATGGTTTCATTCATAAATCGTTGTAGTCGTACGTAAAAGGATATAGTACTAAAAGTGTTGAATAGCCTAAACGACAACCAAAGCCAACTTCTCAACATGTGCATAAAACGTTTCAATATCAAGGAGATTCCGACTAAGGTAGTAGATCACATGTTCATTTCCTTCGTCATTGTCTTGGAACAAAACCATAGCAATGGTGATAGGGGCCGAAGCAAGCTAAAGGAATTAATCTTGATAATAGTCTGGCGGATGCAACAGAGTATTTATGAGGATGGTCTTAAGATCATCAAAATATTTTTGGGCCACCTCGTCCCATGCAAAGGGCATTCCTTGTTTAAGTAATCAGGCAAAATCCTATGGCTATCTCGGCATAGTTGGGTATAAAAGGATAGAGAAAGTTGGCCTTTCCTTGCAGGCTCTCGAGTTGGTGCAGTGAAGATGGAGGGGGTAAATTTACAATGGCCTCAACTTTGAGTGGATTCAAGCAAATACCATCCTTAGAAACAATAAATTGAAGGAGTCATCCTGATTCCATGCAGAAAACACATTTGTGTGGATTTAACCGAATGTTATATTGTCTGCAACCTAGAAAAATATGCCAAAGATCGTCTGGGTGGTCTTGGTGCTTACAAGAATGGGCAGGAAGGTCATCCAAGTAAGGTTGTACAATGTTGCGAATATCACGAAATGCGTCTGACATTGCTCGTTGAAACGTGGCTCTAGTATTTTGAGATTGAAAGGGAGCTTCTTGTACAAAAACATACCCCATGGACAGATAAAGTTTGTCTTTTCTTGTTTGGCCTATCCGATATTAATCTGGTTATAACCAGAAAAATTGTCCATAAAGGAAAACATCTTGCTCCTGGCACATTCATCATTGATTTGATCAATGAATGGATTAGGATAGTTGTCTTTAGGATAGGCATGATTAATATCTCGATAATCCATGCAAACACGAATCGTGCCTTCTTTTTTAGTCACCTGGACAACATTTGACACCCAGTCTGTAAAGGGGATGGGATAGATGAACCCAATCTTGAGAAGCTTTTTGACTTCACCCTTAATAGCAGCGGCCTTCCTAGGGTGCATCGAGCGAAGCCATTGGCGAACGGGCTTCACGTGCAGATACGTTGGTATTTCATGCACCATAATGCTAGGATCGATGCCAGGCATTTCTTTGTAAGACCACGAACCACAACAAGGAATTCTTGAAATAGATGAGTATATGTCTTGATCTCATCTGGCGAACAAGATACCCCAATATGAACATGTTAAATGACACCGGGTTTGATAGAAATGACAATCGGCATCATTTGGGTAATATTACCTAGATTTCCTTTCGACCATACTTCATGAGTAATACTCGGTGGTGGAAAAGGAGAAGAAGACTCTTCGAAAGCGGTAGACATGACCGCCGGGTGAGGAAGGAACGAGGAGAGATGATGAGTATCGATCCATGGTGGTTCCTCAAGAGACATGATTTCCACAATACCTTAATCAGCAAGGAAGGTCTCGGCTAAGGGCTTAGTTGATTCCAAAGTGCCAAGCCAAGGGGATTGAGAGTACATATCGAGAGAAGTCTTCGACATATGAGAATCAGAGGATGCAGATTTTGAAGCCAAAACAATTTCCACGTAATTGACTTCGACAAGACTAAGCGGCATAACCTCGCCCCAAGTATCAACATGATCTTGTGCAAATATGACCCAAGGATTAGATTTGGCCGAGATCATGCTAACAGAGGCAACATGAGGAGGTGGGAGTGGAAAAATCCCCATTAAGGTAGAATATTTGAAGATACATGTGACCACACTCTGATAAGGAGCACTAGAGTTCTTAACATATAGAACCTTTCCATCCAAGGAGGAAGAGGCAAAGAAAGACAACTAATCAACAGTGACAATTTTCCCTTGATGGGGAAAATGGATCATGCAGAACAAGGAGGAGGTCAAGGCATGCATGAAATGGGTCCAACTTTGGCCAAGTAGAAGATTATAGTTGATATTGGCGTCCTGCACTGTCTTGCCTTCCAGGGTTATGGCAAGGTTAGGTAAGACACTGAAGGGTCGCAAATCATGCCGATCAAAAGCTTCCAAAGTGTTCGGAGACTGGTTCAGTGCAGGGGAACCAATAGCCTTCCAACATGCAGTTGACATGATGCAGGTGGAAGAAACTTCATCGATGACAGTGTGGTGGATGGTCTTCTCATTAAGGACAACCTAAATAAGAAAGGCAATCTGATGAGGTAGTCGTGGAAAATGGTTCTCTAGATCGAAACATATGAAATTAGAATCGGTGGGATCGATGCCCCCGATAGATGAAAACAAAGATTTCCACTGCGATGGGTAGCTTTCGAGTACCTCGAGAGCCAACATGGCTGACGACACCTGAGCCAAGTCCTCAACAATATTGTAGTGCTGAGCAGCTCAGGCGTTCGGATTATATGAGGATTTGTGGAGCACACCTCGAGAGGGTGGTTGTGTTGCAGAATCAGGGTTAGGGCACTCAATTTGCAGAGGGCCAAAACTCAAGGTAGAAGAAGAAGGTGCAACTTCTTTTTCTTTCCGAGCTGCTAGAGCTAGAGTTTGATAATCTTTTGATCGGGTAGCGACATTAATAGGTGTGCTCACCATGAACACTTGAGATCCAGAGGACGCAGATCGGGGTTGGTCTACCATTTTGGTTTACTGAGATGAAAATGGCTCTTTAAGGATAGCAGGGGTCCCTTTGAGTAGGAGAATAACTTCAGATCATCGAGGACAATCCTTCGCGTAGTGATCCTCCTTGTAAATGAGGTAGATATATTTAGGTTTCCATTGCAAAGATTCGCCAATAGACGATTTGGGAGGACCCTATTTCAAGGCATCAGCTTTAGCTTTGCCTTTGCCTTTCTTTTTTCCTTTCGAGGATTTCTCTGCTACAGTAGACTGGACAATGTGGACCTTTGAGGTTTTACCAAGGCTAGGTGGATTCTGAGATGAACTGGTAGGATCAGCATTCGAGAAGGACTTCTGTTTGGAAGAAGTTTTAGTAGGGGTCTGAGATACTAAACTAATAAATCATGAATGGGAGGAACAACTAGTGACTTTGATGCTGCAGGATTGGATGATGGCCACGGAGCATTGGGTAACAACTCATAGAAAGTGCGAGACTGGGAGTAAACTAGATCCGAGTATTGGGCATAAGCGATGGCTTTCTCTTGAGGGATGCATCCACCCATAGCTATATCATGAGCAATTGGGGCTAAGAATGATTTGGTAAACCATTCAGTGAGAAACTGATCAACTATCTTGAATTTGATCAGGCGATGTATAAGTCTCCATTCATGGATGTGATCAGAGATGTGTGTCGCAGTATATTGCTTAAGCGATGTGAGCAAATAGGTGCCAGTTTCAAAGCGAACAAGCAACTAAAGATGCATGAGGAAAGCCATGGCTAATGAATTAAAGTCATGGTAAGTACTTCGAGGTAACTCGATGTACCATTTCACTAAAGCAGCCGTGAGGGTTTGTTGGAAAAGATGAAGAAGAATGGAATCGTCCACGTACAAGTTCGATGACAACCAGAGTTGATATGTCATCACATGGGCCTGAAGATCTTCTTTAGATTTTCCATTGAATTTTGGGCAATCACTTGTTATATTGGACGAAACTGGAGGCCAGTACGGCCAATGAAGAATCGGATCATTTGTAATGTGCGATACATCTGACAACTCAACTGTAGCCAAGAAAGGTAATTGAGTGTTAAAAGGCATGGGAGGCTAATAAGTGGGCCCAAAGTGAGGAGCCCATCCCTGCTAGTAATGATTTTGGTCCCATAGTGGGGGAGTTTGGCCATATGGCATCTGAGGTTGCCCCCATTGTGGATTACCTTGACCATAGGCAAGATTTAGACCTTGAATACCTTGAAACTGTCTAGGCATAGGTTGTTGATAGGAAACATATGGGTTAAAAGGTTATTGAGCTTGTTGACCTTGTACATATGGATATGGAACCTATTGTCCTGGAACATACGGCTGATGAACATGTGTCCCTGAATAAGAGGATTCTAGCCCTGCAGCCCTTGGGCATAAGCTTGATACACTTGTTTCCCTTCGACATAAGGGTTTTATACCTGGTTCCCTTGGCCGACAGGAATTTTTACCTGTTGGCCTAGGACAAGAGGGTTTTGGGCTTGCTTCTCTAAGAATTGACCTTGACCCTACCCCTGCAAGGGTTGACCTTGTTGGTATGTATACGAGGGTTGTTGTTACCCTGGTTGGTTTTGCTGTTACAAGGGTTGACCTTGCGGTTGAAAAATTTGTCCCTAGGGTTGCAGAGTTTGGCCATGCGAGGGTATGAGTTGAGAGGTGTGTGGAGCATATTGCATCTGCTACTACATGGATTGCTACAACTATTGTAAGGATTGACCTTGTGGTTGTTGCAGGTGACCTTCCTGCGGGATAATTTTCCCTTGCTATTGTGCGTGGAGCCCTTGCCGCAACAAAGGTTTCCCTTGTGGTAACAAAGGTTATCCTTGTTGTTGTAAAGCCTGTCCTTATTGTTGTAAGGGTACTTGAATAGTGCCCAAGAACTTACCGAACTGAATATAGTTGTAGCTAGGTTGGATGTATTGCTCAGATTGGATGGTGTAAGGTTCATTAACCAATCCTTGAGTACCATATGGAATGCAAGGATTTTTGTATTAGCCCTAAGCTCCATAGGGCTGCTGATAGGGAAAATTTCTCAATCCAGATGGTCGAATGAGATTCAGAACTTGTTGGTACTGGACATTGCTTGATCTAGTGGGATCAGCAGGGTTATAAATAATACTAGAAGAGGGCTAGTTTATACCAAGCATGTGAGCAGCTCACATTAATGGCACCTGACACCATAAAAGCATTGAGGTTTTGGCCCCCAAGTAGTGGCATAATCTGGCCACTGACTAATGGGACAGAGGAACTGACAGAGATAATTTTTGAAACTTTTGGTTATGACTGATGTGTAACTTAGATCAATGATACAAGAGTATTTGGAATGGTGGGTTGCACCGAGACTAAAGTAACAACCTCTTTGGAAGTTGTGCTCATGACGAACAAACCTAATGTAGGCCTAACGCCTGACACCCATACAGGATTATGGTAGAGTGATGAGGCAATAGGTGTGACTGAAACTAACTACCCCAAAGACACATAGTTGGGTGGCAAGCTGGTGGTAATAGCTTCCGAAAAAGGGAATCCCTCGGGAGGGAAATGCAATTGAAATTCTTCCCCATCAATAGTGTGTGGAGTAGAAACTTTAGACTCATCGAGAGATGTGACTAGCACGTCACCTTCGGGTTCGATGCTTGAAAAACTACGACGAATGGCCAAACGTGTATTAGGGGATAGTTCCAAAGGAACACCCCGCTGGTCCTATGGACTGTAAGGACACTACAGTGATATCTCAACAACGTCAAGTAGAGGGTTTGGAGGATAGATAACTAGTCCAAGCTGACCGTTAGTGGTCAATGAGTTCTCTAGAGTTCGAACAGGATTGTCTGGAGATTCCATGCGAAGATCAGCACATGACCCTGTATCGAAAGTAGGTGGAGGACGAGATGACAATGGTTGAACACTCAAAAAAATTGTGAGTTCAACATTTTGGTCCTCGAGTGACTCTGATAACTCAGGAAATAGCTCCTTAGACAATCTTTCAGATGGATGAGAGGAAGAGGAATTGGTTGAACTAGATGGTTCAGCCACGATGACCTTGTCTTAGTCAACAGAAAAAATAACTTCAAGGCTTTAAAATGTCCTTTTAAGGGAACTCGCGATTTGGTCAAAAAGACTAATAGGATGCTTTTGATTGTGGGCAATCAATTGTTAAGATGCATAAAAGACTAATGTTCTTTCATTTTTTAAGAGTCAAGAAAGAAACAAAGATGACTCTATCACTTTCGATTGGAAACGAACTCGAAAGGACAAGTTCTCAAATGATCTTCTAAATTTAATGAGTTAAGAAGATCAAATGGATGCTCTGGATGATCTAGGTAAACATGATTACTAAGAAAACATGAACTACAGAATACCTCCTATAGAACCAAGAAGTACGAGCAAGAAATCTCCCCGAATGTTATGTTCGGTGTATCACGTTCGCAAGGCTACTGACTTGACTTCCTAAGGATAAAAGGATTGCAACCTAGTGGAGTCTCCCATTATATACTCGACGATACAGGGAGCAGAAATCCATGCTAGCATTGTCTAATGCTGAAGATAATGACAACTGCTAGGTTTAAAGACGCTGGAACATGTCTCTTAGCCTATACATTCTAGATGTGATCGTTAATGTTAAATGTGCCTTAGGTTAATTGAATTCATTTTAGAGTTGATCTTGAGTTAATTTTCAGTTTTCAGGTCTTAGCAATGCTACTCTAAAAACCTCAAATGCAACTAAATGAGACAAGACCCTTTCAATTCAATGAAATGCCTACACTAGAGAGGGTAGTAACTACTCAATCAAATGAAAACAATCAAGCAACTAAAAATGAAATGATCTTTCACTACCTTACCTTTTCCAATAAATAAACTATTGAAAAATGCATTCCAATTCCTAATTTCCTGACAAGCACTTATCTATTAGTCCTTTCAAAATGAAAAATTATCTTCCTTTTTCAAATGCTGATGCAATTCTAGTCTTTGAAAAGATGCAAATTATCGTAACATAATGATGCAGCAAGCTAGAATTTCATACTTTCTCATGAAATAACGAAACAAACTTTTCGCATACAATCTTTCAATGAAAATTTTTTCGATACAATGAGCTCTTCAAGAAGATGAAAATATGAAAAGAGAAGTTCATTTAGATCAATGAAACACCGACTTTACCAAACACAAGGCCAACAATGTATTCTATGTCGGAAAGAGACATTCAAGCTAGTAAATGAAACTTTTTCGAACTTGTCCAAAAATAGGTCAAAGTTGTAAAATGACTAAAAATAAATGCAAGGAGTAAACACACCTACAGCCTGACTTAGTGAGTTCACAAATTGCAGAATGGGCGACCGGCTAGATGCCCTAGGTCCCTGGCCACTCAATGACTCAATCAAGCAAATAAAAATATGACAATCCAACAAGAAAGCAAAACCAAATGAAAGGAAACTTTATGATCAGGAAGAAAACAGTCAAGAAAGCTCACAGGGTCAAAACACAAGAGCATAACATACTAGCCAAGATTGGGGTCAAACCCTAATCTTCACTTACAAGCATCGGAACGACTGCCTAACTAACAACAAGCGTCAGAGGTTCGTCGGCGTGACTGTTCCTCAGCAACTCGCATTGGTTGGCACGACTGTCAGTGAATTAAGTGCACTGGCCGAGGTAGCCAAGGAAAAAAAAGAATCAAAACAGGGACTAGATCTACTACTATGAATTTTAGACTTAGCCCAGTAAGCAGGAGAAAAGAAATAGAACCAAAGGGAAAATATGAAACTAGAAAAGTTCTCATAAAATCATGAAATCCAAAACAAACAAAAGGATTGGGTTCTCCAATAGAATCGCCAATTTGTGGTGAAGTAAAATTATAAGTGCGAACACGAACGAATTCCTCTAGCCCGATAATGGGTCTAGCCATAACAGATACATTCTATGGAATATTTCTTTACATTAGAATCAATCAAGAGGACCTACCTCTTGGTTGCTTATCCTGCTTCACGATGTCCTCACTTTCTCGCTCCAGCAATCTTTCGATTCCTTCTTCAAGCTCTTGTAACAAGTAAACAACAACAACACACAAACATAATAATAGACAAATTACAATTCAACCTACTTAAAAAGTCAAGAAACATTAATACATGGATATGTAATATTACAAAACATGTAGGAAATCAATTGATAGTTGCATATATTAATATCAAAGAGAGATTACAACCATTCTTCTTGGTGCTGCAGTCTTCCTCTGACAAGACCAAGTTCTCACACACTTCTGCTAGCATTCCATGATGGCTTCAAACAACAATAGTTTAAAGGCTCTTCCCTTTAGGCTTCACTCCAAACCAAAACACACTTCCCCCCCACACAACTAGATTGCTACAACTAGTAATGGCTTGCTTGTCTACTCCAAAATAGTATCAACACTCAACAATAACTCTGCCAAAACTATCAACTGTGACTAGTTTGTGCTTGGGAAGAAGGGAGGTTTATATAGTAACTATGAATGGGAGATGGATCCTCTTCTCATGGGAGAAGGACTTATCCTTTGAGGTAGTTCCATCATTTCTGGAAAGGAGCGCAAACTGTCATCCTCGACCCCATCCAGCCAACCATTTATTAGACTTCTGTTATGGAGCTTCTAGAGTTGGAAGCTTTGCCTCTAATTTAAAATAAAATCCATAGCAGGACTGGCGTGATTAACACACAGCCCGGTTGGTCAGGTCAAGGCAAGAAATAGTGCTAATCTATACAAAACAGTGTAGGCGAGACAAGGGCCATTAGCACTGGTCTTGTAAATAGGGAAAAACAGAAGTTTCAGGGGAAATGGTGCAAAAGGGAATTCATCTACTCATGAAGAGGGACAAAATGGGAGCTTCTTCATGAAGGAAAAGCATGCAGGGTTCACTATAGAGTTCCTACAGGATCAAGGAACAGGGAGTATAGGGACAGTGGAAAAATGTTGTGTAACATGCCCCCTCCAAATTCCATAAGGTTATGGATAATATTTTCAAGCCATATTTTTATTGGTTACTAGTATACATTGATCATATACTTATATTTTCTAAAAACATCCATGATCAGTTTAAACATATCCAGAAATTTTTACAACTTGTCAAAACCAATGGATTGGTTCTTAGCCAGACAAATATTGAATTATTTCGGACAAGTATCAATTTTCTTGGCCATACAATTAAAGATGGGTAGATCACTCTGGAAAAACATGCTCTAGAATTTGCTAATAAATTTCTAGATATTATCATTGACAAAACTCATTTACAGAGATTCTTGCAATGTTTAAACTATATAAGAAGATTTTACAAATATTGTGCCAAAGATAGATCATTACTCAATAGAATACTATAAAAAAATCCAAAACCTTGGTCTCAGGCCCACACTGAAGCTGTCAGAAGAATCAAAATGAAGGTAAAAACTCTTCCTATTCTTCATATCAGTGATGAATATTATTTCAAAATTGTTGAAACAGATTCCAGTAATGAAAGGTGGGGAGGAATTTTGAAGCAAAGGAAAGAACGAGAAGAAAAAATAGTTCAGTTTTTTTCAAGGACTCGGAGCCCACCTTAGAAAATATATTCTACTATAGAGAAAGAGATCAAAGCAGCATGGAACTGCATTGATAAATTTGATATCCACCCGATACGCAAAACATTTCTCTTAAGAACAAATGCCTCTACACTAAATAAAGTCTTTAGTAAAGTAATAGAGAAAGCGAGAGAAGCTAGTTCTCAAGGTGGCAAGCTCTATTTGCAAATTTTGACTTTGAAGTCGAGCACATTAGAGGCGAAAAGAATTTTCTGCCTGACTTCCTAAGCAGGGAATATTTAAATCAGAATGACACTACCATTGTGATAGTAATAGAATGGGACCCTTCACAACATACAGAGACTCTGAGAAGTATTTCTGAAATGCATAATTGGGAAGAATATTGTTCCAAATGGAAACCAACATGGTAGCTAAGAAACGCAAAAGTGCTTGATGTTAACTTGCAACCTCATTCAAATATTCAAAACTTAGTACCTGAAAGGAAAGTCTACTCCAAAGGTAGAAAATGGATACACAACATGGTGTATCAGAGGAGTATGATGGCCGCACATTTGGCTGAAGAATCCATAACCAAAAATTTTAGAGATATCAATATGATCTAGATAGAAGGAAGCAACCAGAGGAGAATCTTCAACAAATATATTTCCATTAATCAGACCAGATGGCCAAGATGGTATGACATGCTAGAAATGTTGCCATAGGGTAATCCAAGCATTATCTTCTCGGATACCATTTACAACTTCTCAGACTAAAAAATATTGTGGTGGGACATCATGAATGTAGATGGAAAAAACGAAACTCACTACACTAGAGTAAAATTCGGGGCCACATGGACCACACAAAGACAACGACAATGTGAATGGATTCAACAATGGTGGGACGATTTTGGCCTGAACAAGACTGTTATGGATCCTCTTTTCTTCCTATGTGACTTTCAGCTAGAATGTGACACTTGTGGATTTTTAACTGAATATTGGCATTCTCCATGCAAAATTGTTAGAGATGTCAATAATTATCATGAAAATCAGATTCTTGGTTACTTTATGAAAAGACACCATGAATGGTTAGTCATGACTAATATTAAACACCAAATCATCTTAAGAAAGCCTATGATTATAGGAAGAATTTATACAAAGGCTTGGGATTCTTGTAGACATTCTCTGATAAGATTTCCAGGGGCCACACCATTGGGGTACTAATGGTTGTCATGGGCTTGTCCTTAAAGCTTCCACAATGTAATAATGATGTCTAGTCAAAGGACTAAATGTGACAAGTTTTCTCGTGGGCTTTTCTATTTAAAAGCATCCACTATGTAAAAGTTATTTACAATACAAATTTTTCCATGGGATTTATTCAAATCTTCGACAGTGTAACCTAGTACGAAGATTCTTCAATCACGAGACCCGGAGAGCTTCTCCGAATTTTGGTGAGCTCTGAGCGACATCTCTTCAACTGACAAAAGACAGTACTAAATATGTGTGCTTGACTGTCAGATGTTTGTCCCCTAAGTTGCCTATATAAGGAAGGAATAAGGCTCATTCTGGGGCATTTGGAGTGTAAGTGTGATTTTGGTGAGGTTTTTGAATTTTTGAGTCTGAGGAGGTAGTTCTTGCTTCCATCTCTTTAGAGTTGGATCTAAGAAGCCTGTGCATCAGAGTGAGATCTTTGGTGAGAAACTAAAGTGGTTAGATTCTTAGGTTTTGACTCTATGTGTTTTATAAGAATTCAAGTTCGAGACAAAGTCTATGAAAGGCTAGGAAGCCTTCAGATATCTTCTTGCTTGATAAGTCACAACATCTGATAAATTCCTAAACATTCTATCTCTGGAAAGGAGCTTCAGAATTTCCCTGTAAATTTGTAAAAATCTTCATAAATGGTATGAGTATCCATTTCTGAGTTGAACTTTCAGCTGAGTACTTTCCCATTTTCTGCCTATGTTATATTCTCTATTGAGGTAGTATCTGTGAGACAAGAGGCTCGCTTGAGGTTCGCCAAGGTCTGAGGAACACCAGTCCATTAAAGGCAAGGGGCCATGTGAAGGACACTAGTGTGTGAAAGTCGATAGGTTCATGTAACAGTTCGTGTATTGATCATAGAGAAGAGACTCAAAAAGAGCAAGCTTATAGAAGCCCCTGCTACGAATTTGGTTTCAGAGCCAATAACGTCTGGTTCATTATGGTTAGTACTCATTCTATAAGTCTATAAATGGATAATTCTAAAAGATCAGTATCTTTCAGAGAGCTTGAAGCTGAAGAACAAGCTGAAGAAAACCCGTTAAGAGATATATTTTCATCATCATCTAAAAGGGTTATAAATTTTGTAGAACTTGAATGTTTTGAAAGTCAGCCTATACCTAAGTGGTGTTTGCCTAGTATCTCCTCATCAGAAGTATATGTTGACCTATCTATGTTCCATCTTAAATTTGTAACTATAATATCTATCAAAGAAAGTATTAGTCAAATACAAGAGAAATACAATTTTGTACAAATGGTTTCTCTTCTTGATACTAAGAAACTTCAGGCTGAAGCTAAAAGACTGGGAACCAAATATCTGCATCTAGGGTGCATAAGGATAGGGATCAATCCCTTAGTCCACAGAGGATTGAATACTTTTGTTATTGCCACAATCAGACATTTGACACATAACAAGTATTTTGATTCATTGATAGGAGGGATGGTTGCTCCATTATCAAATGGACCCGTATACTTTGATTGCTATCCAAACTTTTCTGTATACACATTTGATGAGCACATCAAAGATATCTTACAACTACAAGTTCAAAAAATAGGGTTTGATATGAAGAAAAAGATAAATAATATTGTCATTCAAACTTGTGGTTGTTTTAGACATACAAATACCCTCTATCCTACAGTCCTCCATGCTTCCAGCAAAGAATCCAAATCCAGTGTGGTTGTTCTAACAGATACCCAAAATCAGAAGTTAGAACATATGATTAGCAAATTGGAAGACTTAAGTTTCCCAGAACATTGGGTTGTTGATAACCCAAAACTTCCAACAATGCAAAAGATTACTTCTGCTGATATACAAGAAGGACGATCATCTGTTGTAGTGTCCTTTCCTAGAAGATTTACAATAGATCACAGAAATGTCAAATTAGCTTTCAAGTCATCGCCTATGTATATTGATCCACAAATAATAGATACTGCTAGTTCTTTTACACCATCTGTAAATTGCCCACATATATGTCTATTTGAATATGCCCAAATTGAACTATAATCATATTATTTGCATATAAATAATATAAAATATATAACACAATATAATATGTATATAACATTCATTTATGATGAAACATTCATTCGATGAGTTATAAGTGCAAGTACAATCTTTTAATCTCAAAGTTAAATAATATAATTATTTTTAAAAATTCAACATTAAATTTTCATTTATTACTTAAAATTCAATAAAATACTTTATTGTTTCAAATTTTCATATATAATTATCTTTTAATTTTATAAATTTAAATTAACATGTTTATATATAATATTTTTTTTGAATTTTTTTTAAATTTAACTAATATTCTATTGCTTGATGCAAACTAATAAAAATACATAACCTTCATTATTGAGATATTAACTTTATTAACTAAATAAAATTTAGTTTAAACAAAAAAATACAATTTATTCTACAATTTTTTTTAGTTTAAATTAGATTAAATTTAGAATATAAAAAAATATTTTAAGAAAATAAAAAAATGAAATGTAAATAAAAAAATTATATTATTTCAATGGTTTAAAAAAATATTGAATTTATTTATACATTTAAGAGTATAGTTTAAATATAGAAATTTTAAATGCATGGATATTTTTTCTTTTTTGCATATGTTGAGAGATCAAATGTATAGTAATTTTCTAGGAAATCAAATGTGGGCATTTTATTATCCAAAAATTCGAAGAATTTTAACTAAGTAATTTAATTAAGAGAAAGTTTGTTTTTTGTGTTTTCTTTTTTCAAACTCTTGTAACTATGAATAATCTTGACTCTCTTAACTATGAATAATTTAAAAGAAAGATTGTTGTAATTCTATTAGGATTTCAATGACTTGATGTTGTTAAAATGTACCACATATATGGATGTGTCCTCCCGTTGTTGTTTAGTGTGTACACCCATATATGGATGTGTCCTCCCATTGTTTTTATTGTATGCACCCATAGTCACGAATGTGGTTTGTTAACCTCATTCTTTCAATACAATGTTTTTATATTTTTGTATTCATGGAATGTGTTAGTAATTTAGGTTAATAATGTTAATATAATGTTTTTCAACGTTATATTTAGTAATTTATATTAAAATTTAGTAACTTTAATAACAATATTAAAAGTGTTCACTAATAGAAAATATTATTCTTTAATATTAGTAATCATGAAACAAAAAAAGTATTTGCATTTAAAAAAAGAGAATCTCCTTTGAAAACATTATAGTGTGCTTATTTATTTAAGAGCACACATTGAAAGAAAACGATTATGCGTCATGTAGTAAAGTAAAGTTGGTGACATTTGGGATACTTAACCATATTCCTCATGGTTGTACATATTTTATTCGTAAAAATCATGTTAATTATGTTTATGGTTTCCATAGGACAATGGCTACATTCGAGGTTTTGTATATGTCATCTTTTTGAAAATGTTTGTACATTGCTTTTTACATGTTACAATGTTGAATATTATGTGCATTTTGTTGACATCCTTTTTGTTTTGTTTTGCCATAAAACTTACATTGTCTTCTTTAGTTTCAGTAAACTTCTTTGTGTAACCATGGATGTAGTTGTTTGGGAGTTTTTACTGTTTGAAATTATTGCACTTGTTTTTCGTTGGCTTCCATTGTCCGTGTTGATGAGATTTAAGATGGTTTGGAAACAATGGTGTCTTTTGTCGGAAGATCCACTGTTTCTTGCTGGTTCCGATCGTTCTGCTCTCAAAGAGTTTGGATTTATTTCTTTAACAACTCATAGAGGCCCTGGTTGTTTCGTTGGATCTTAGCTTTGTGATAAGGGAGTAATATCTTCCATGATTTTCCCTTTTATTGAATATGGATTTCAAATTGAAAGCACTATTGGATCGATGATTGTATTATGTTCGCCTTGTAATCCTTTGGGTTTTAAAAGTTTCTTTCTTGTAACCCTTTTACAAAATGTTTAGGAATATTGATTTTCTTCATCTTGGCAAGCAAGGATTCTTATATGTTTTACAAAAATCTAACCCTCAAAAATATGTTTGGGTTGTTTTGAAAAGTGTCCTGTGAGTTGGATCCATATTTTTTACTTTTTAGTAGTGATGACATGGTTTGGCGAAGAACAATACTTCCTTATTATGGTGTCCCATCGTTGAAGGAGGTTATATTTTATATGGAATTTTTTTTTTTTATATTTGGAAAAATATTATGATGATTATCCTACATATGGATACACCATATATTGGTTGGACCTACAAAGGAACAGTTGGGGTTTTGCGTTTGAGCCTATTTCAAGCATACGGTGTATGACAATAGGGCATTACAGGAAGCAACTTTTTTGTTTTGTGAATAATGGTGCTATGTCTCTTTGGTCACTAGAAGAAATTTATAATTTTGAAATTGGCCAACCTTCAAATGAACAAATTGTTGAATATTTTGAAGATGAATGGGGGTTCAGTTGGACATTGCTTGAGGAGATGTGTGTGGAGATAAATGATAAATGATCGGGGTGCCTTCCTTCTCATGTTGTGCAGAAAAGAGTGCCACTTTTTGGTTTCATAGAAGTGAAATTTAAGCTATATGATATGCTGAGTGGGGTTTGTACATAAGAAATTTCTTTTGGTGTGTCGATGTTTCAAACATCAGGGTTCCATGTTCCTACTATTGATCGTTTCAATTAATGCATAGGAAATGGAAATGTATTCTCGCTTCTTCCTAATGTTGATTCTATTGTAGATATATGAGTAACTGTGGGTGTCAATATATAGTGTTTGAGCATTGGAGATGTTTTTTATTACATGTTGTTGAAAATGTATACCTTTTCCAATATTTTCAAATTTTAATTTGTATTCATTGTGTTTTGAATTGTGATGTTTCACTAAGCACATACTTATGTTGACATTGATTTATTTTCTTCGCAGATAAATATTGCTTTCTATGTTATTTTTCGTGATCTTTATCTCAAAGTTGTTGTTGTTCAAAATACATTTTTCGACAATAGTTGTTTGGAAAGGATAAATTGTTATTTTCTTTTCTAGTTTTTAAATATATCGCTTCTTTTTTGGATTTTCTTTGATAGTTTGCTAGTTGCTTTTTCCTTCCTTTTAGGAAGTGTTCGTTTCATTTATAGATTTATTTTTTGAAACTATTGGGGGATAATTTTTTTGTGAATATGGCTTGTTTACCGTTGTTGGGGTTATGAAAAATAAAGTGAGAGAATAGAGTTTAAAATGGTTGTAGAAATGTCGAGTGAAAAAATGAGCAAGCATGTAGGTAAAAGTGTTCACTCCCCTTCCTCTCGTGAGAGAATGAATGAATATGAGAGGGAGTGGTCTCGACAAAAAAATGATGCTATAAATGCTCACAGAAGGGTTGTTTACCAAGAAAGGAGAAAAGCTTCAACAAATCATGGAGATGTTGGGGTTGAAATTCGTGAGTATCATAATAGCATGATTGTGTTTGGAATGATAAATTGTTTGAATAATTTTTTAATTCATGTTGAAAAAGGAGATTGTTTCTCTCTCTCTCTCTCTCTCTCTCTCTCTCTCTCTATATATATATATATATATATATATTTTAATTTGACTACTTGTACAATAAGAGCTGGGTGAAAGACGTGCAAACTAGATGACAGGCTTGCAATAATTTGATCTTGACATCAAGCTAGCTCACACTATCAAGGGTCATGGTCTCTACAGACTCGCAGCTGAAGAAGTCAATGCACAGGAGGAAGAAGAAGAGCTTGCTCATTGGGAGCAAGAAATCAAGATGTACGATGTAGAGTGAGCACCACCCACTTCATGCAGAAACTCTTGGTATGAATATGTGCACAAGTACCTTAAGCATGACACCATACCCTCTAATTTATCCATGATACAGAAGAGGTCACCTCGCCTCAAAGCATTACCTTATCGGTTGGTGCACGCAGTGCTTTAGAGAAAGCATGGTAACAGAATTTTTCTCAGGTTCCTGGTGGCACATGACTCAGAGAAGGTCTTGCATGATCCGCATGATGGACCAGCAGAGGGCCACTTTGTGGGAAACACCACTACACACAAAGTCATTCGAGTTGGTTTCTACTGGCCCCCATTATTCAAGGATGCACATTCTTATGCCCGCTACTGCCCGATCTATCAGCGATGTGCTGACAGAACAAGAAGGTCAGCAACCTCGTTGCACCCTGTTGCAGTGACTAAACCATTTCAACTGTGGGGTCTGTACATCATTAGGGAAATCTTCCAACATTCATAAAAAAACCACTACTACATCTTGACAGCTATAGGTTACTTCACTTAGTGGATGGAAGTAGTTGTGTTTAAGTAAGTGAATGACCAAGAAGTCATCAGCTTCCTCTAACACAACATCATCTCACAATTTGGCATTTCGGTATCACTCATTTTTGAAAATGAAACTTACTTTTCTTCTTTAAAGCTTTATTATTTTTCATTTCAATAAGGTATCATGCTTAAACACTCATCTAACTACTACTTGTGGGGAAATGGTTTCACAGAATCTACAAATATAAACCTTATCCACATTATCAAGAAGACCATTTACTCTAAAGATTGTAACTGGCACTCCACTCTGACAAATTCCATATGGGCAGACTATATAACACCCAAACCCTCTCTGAACACTTCACCATACTTACTGGTTTATGGGAAAGAAGCCATCCTTCTACCAAACATCTACTTTCCTACACTCCAATTGTCCCAAGAGTCCTAAGGAAAGCCTTGTCTACTAGTTCAACGTAGGATGGATACACTTCACAAGTTACATGAACCGTATCAAGAGATGGTTCAACAATAGGTCTTCATGGAATGCTAACATCGATGTGGGTGACTTAGTCTTGAAATGGGACAAACCCCATGAAGACAAAGGCAACATACAAAGTTCCAATCCCTATGGATTGGTCCATACACTATCCAGGAAAATCTTGGCATACACATGTAGCATCTGCAATCACTTGATGGGAGGATTGAAAACCTTCATGTCAATGGCCAAGATTTAAAGCACTACTTTCAATAAGTCGAGGTTGCACCCCATGCCATGTACATAGCTTGTTTACTGCTTGTCATATTTTCACTTTCCTTTGCTATTTTTTCTTTGTTTTCCTTTGTTTTCTTAATATCATGCTATTTTTGGTTTTTTCAATAAGTGTTTCGCTATACTAAGTTTTGTCTTTTGAATGAGTATGTGGCTAAGATCCAAAGAGTCTTATGACACCATAACACTTGGGCAGTCATGTGTCCATCTCCTTTGTGCTTCGTTATAACATTCAACCGATGAAGTATTCATAGCAAATACGAGCTGTCTGTAAGGGAATATTTGGTCCAACCATGAACCTGTGTCCACACTGGAAAACCCCATGCTTGTACTCAGTCTTCTGCTCTATGTGATCAAGGTCATCCAACTAGTAGAGGCAGAGAAGTTGAAAATCTAAACACGAAAACATAAATCAGAGGTCTTACATGATTCTCTAAAGTAACAAGCTCTTCTGCTTTCCATAAGTCGGGATGCCTCTTCCGCCCCAAAAATAAATAAGCGCCTATGCATTGTCCTATTTTCGGAAAAGTACAAAGGCGAAAGAAGAAAAAGGCTTCTTGCGTAGAGAGGTGAAGCATGCCACTCCACCAGGGTACTAATCAGGCTTGGTGGTAGTGGAGAAACACATGTGTTCCTACATGACCTCTCTGAGGTACTGTCCAGGCCTACTGGTCGTGGAGCAACACCAAATATGTAAACTTATACTCTGAAAAATTTAAACTCGTGAGCCAAACTACCCTTCCCGATTTTGAAACAGTGTGATCAAGCTGAATATTTTTGTTGTGTTTGACTGATTTGGGAAAAGGTGAACCATGTATGTCCATTGGGTAAGTGCGGAAACCAAAGTAACTCACAAAGTGGTTCAATACTCCCTGATACACCAAGGCCCGGTGTTATCAATGACCTGAAATAGAGAAGCTAGTATTCAACTAGTGTGTCGCCAAGTGTTGTAACGGCTGCAACACCCTCCAAAAGTTTGGCCTACATCCAATTTCAAAGCCTTCCTTGGTTTTTTCAATCATGTTTGCAAACACTTGGGCTCACCTCATGAGCTCATGTCGAGTCTTTACACCCTCTTTACTTTACCATTAACAGGACATCTTTTAGGATGTTGGTCATAATGTCATGCTTGCAGTCTTGTTTCGGTTATGTTCAAGGTCCATCTTCATGTGTACAAGTTGTATTTACTATGTAAGCATATGTTACACTCACACATCAAGTTTTATGCAATGTCATGCAAGTGTCGTCATGGTCATTCAACAATCTCTCTCAAGTGTCGCACTTATCACCCATGCCCTTTGGCAAGTCACACTAAGCCTATGTTGTCTTGTCAGTTTAAGGTGTCTTGTCGTCAAGTCATGTTGAGTGTGTGTTTGAAAGGTCATGTATACACAAGTTCACTTTCTCACACACTTAACCATTTTGTCAAAGATCTATCGACGCGACCACCCTCCATCAACCGAACCTCCACTGAGCTGCACTATGTAGTCTCAACCCTTAGTAACCAAGTATTGCTACCCAGAATTGCGCAAAGCCCTATGGTACCTCCCATGATGTCTAAATTGTGCAATCTTGGAATTGACCTGGCTGACTATCATCCAAAGTAGCCCAAAATTTTCCCAAGAATCTATCTCAATATGAACTACTCGCAAGCCTATCCATCAATCCTCTCATTGGCCAACCGAAGAATTTGACCGGGCAATGACCCTAGGCTTCACTCCTCCTAAAAATTGCATAGAAGTTGTCAACATGCCTTCTGGCATTGACTCAATAATTTGAGCATACAAGAGGGACAACCACTCGCTTCCTATCACTGCACTGTCTCTTAAAATTGCACAGTTCTATTAGCCAACCCCCCTGTTAGCTAGCCTACTGCTCCTCCTGAAAATTGCACAGATTTCTTGGACATCCCACCAGCTACTCGACACCCCACTTAGCCCGGAAGCTGTGCAGACATGTCCTGCATGCTGCCTCCCATTTCTGCATAGTTTTGTCTAGCAAGCTCCTGCAACTTGCTCCCAGCCTCCCCTAAGAATCTATGCAATTTTCACTGCTAGTGCTCCTTGTTGTGCACTACCTTCCCTGGAAAAATTGCACAGTTGTGCCTCCCAGTAGAGCCAGATCCGACAGAATGTCACTAATTTCCTAGACTCCTCAGCCTAGCCTCTCAATGACCTCTGCATAGTTTTTCTTGACAGTGCTGTGAAGCCCCACATCCTGGCCTAAATTGTGCTTTCACAGTTTGAGAGCCTTGTCCTCTCTCCCGATCACCTGCACTTGGAAAAAAAGACAATGCATCATGTTAGGCTAGGGGATTTATGGATTTGATGACATCTCGTCATTTTTGATTGCGTATATAAGTACATGGATGACACATGGCACGATGATGAACATGATGAATAAGGAACTCTTGCTAGGAGACTTCTTCATGAATGGATGAACACATGAATTGTTCCAAATACCAACGAAGGGTATACATGCACATGCAACATCAAGAAAACTCCAAGACCATCAAAGACTCTGAACACCTTGCCATGCAGAGGTGAAGCTATGATACACCAAGAGCACACTCATCACTTGTCAACATTGTCGCTTGACATGGACATGACCATCAACATGAACATACCAGCATTGTCATGTTGATTCATGTCATGAGTCATCTTGGTCACATCACTACTGTGGGCCATACTACTGTAATTAATGTAATGTAATGTGGAAGTCCAAGAGACCCACATACGAAGTTGAAGAGTAATGTAATTTGAAGAGTCATGTAAGTTAAACATTCATGAGGGAAGTTGAAGAGTCGCAAGGGTCGCGTTCTCCCTTGGCTATATATACCCCTCATTTGTACATGAAAATGACTTTTCACCTTTCCTCCTCCCACATAGCCTTGAGAGTTTCTAGACTTTTCTTCGAGGAGAGAGCAGTGCTTCCAATGCCTCACTATCGAGGTTAGTGATGTATGGTGTATGGATGTGTCATGGAAATTTTGCTTAATTAAGAAGCCCTTTAATAGGTCAGCATGTTTTCACACATGTATTGTATTCGTTTCTAAGACTACTCTTTGGATGCTTGTAATGCATGTTTCTTTAACCTATATTAAGACAGTTGAACTATTTTAGTTGTTTTAGTGCATCTGTTATTGGAAATGTGTTGTATCAATTTTTAAATCTATCTTGGCCATGTGAACTATTCCATTGAACACTCGACAAATTGATTCTTGTAAACTTATTATAATGATCATCGCACTCGTGTGGATTATTCCACTAGGCGTTGTGTGTGCTATTTGTTCACTTTGAGTTTGTGACTTCCACGTCTGTTTGGACTACTCTGTTGGAAGTTTCACATGTCCTGATGTGTCATGTATCTATAATAGAGTTTGGATTATTCCCTTTCATCTTGAGACTCACTCTCACCCTCTCCCTCTACAGTGAAAGAACTTAGACACAAGTTACACTAAGCACTCACCAATCACATGAACCTCATTGTTGAAGACTAAGTATGCCACTCTATTGTGTTGACAAGCAACAACAAATTCATATCTTTAAGATAATGGCAACCGGAGCATCATACCAGATCAGACCCCTACACCAAATAGTGTGAGGTCTAGTTGGGAATTTATACCAGGGAGATCCCCTAAATGTTGGCGGGTCCGACACCGTCAACACAGTCCATACCTAATGTGGAGGCTTACCCTCCAAATCCGATGAAGGTGATCTATTAACTAGGTAAAATTTATCCTCCATCGCCTCTACCCACAATTCCTTTCCTAACCCAGAAACATTGAGCATGCTTCTTTCCTTTTCCATCAACGTCTTGTTCATTATTTATACAACTCCATTTTGTTGAGGTGTGTATGGAGTAGTATTATGTCATCCTATAACCCACTTCTTACAGAACTCTTCAAATTCATTCTTGCAGAACTCTCCACCATTATCCGTCCTCAACACCTTTATCTTCTTCTCTGTCTAGTTTTCCACCAGAGCCTTAAATTCTTTAAACCTGCCAAAGACTTCATATTTCTTTGTGAAGAAATATATCTATGTATTCCTTGACAAGTCATCTATAAATGATACATAGTACACAGACTTACCCAGTGATGGAAATGACACAGGTCCAAACACATCACTGTGCACAAGCTCTAATGTCCCTTTTGCCCTCTTAGCACCAGAGGGGAAACTCACCTGTTTTTTCTTCCCATATACACAATATTGACAAAAATCAAAAGCTAGAGAGAAATTAGACATACCTTTTACCATATCATTATCATGAAGTATTCAAAGGACCTTCTCTCCAATATTTCCAAGCCTTTGATGTCATATCATGGTCTTTTCTCCAGAGACCACTAGATTTTTTGCTCCACTTTCAGGAAGCATAGAACTGTTGCACCCATCAATAACAGTACTATCAATAAGCTTGTACAAAATTCCAATCTGAACTCCCCACATCAATACCAATCCTCCCAAAGAATCTTGAAGGTATCCTTCTCGAACGTTGTTTTTACACCTGCATCATCCATTTTGCTTACATAAATCAGATTTTTGTCTAATGCAGGAATATGCAGAACAACCAGAAGTTTTCTAATCCTTGCACCTTGCAAATTCAACTTGACTTTTCTTCATACGATGATTCTAGCCTTCATATCATCCCCTAAGAATACATCACCACCATGATGGTTCTCATACTTGCAAAACCACTCCTATGGGGAGTGAAGTGAAAGGATCCACTTGAGTCAATCAACCATGCCACATTACATTTATACTTGAAGATGAAGCCAACTACACATCTGCACCTTCATCTAAGGTGGTTTTATCCTATGCAAATGGAGTACCATTAGATCCCTTTCATTTCTTAGGAGCTTTAGATCTATAGTCCTTTTTGTAGTGTCCATCCTCTCTGCATTTCCAACATACCTTTATAGTTTTTCCTAGAGATTTAGTTATCCCTCTAGAATTAGATCTTCCACTCGAGGAATTATTTTTGTTTCTGTTCTAGCACTGTCCTTGTACAAACAAGGCATCTCCGTTATGGCTCTTCATATTTTCCATCCCATCTTCCCCAACAACAAGGAGTTGACTATTTCATCAAACTTTAGGATAGTTGTATTTCTACCTATTGCAACAACCCGACTATCCCATGAATCTGGTAGAGAACACAAGAAATTGATGCACTTATCTTCATCTAAATTTTTTATATCAACAGATAGGAATTGTCTTACCATAATATTAAAGGCGTTTAGATGCTCTGCCACTGAGTATCCATTCTTCATCCTTAGGTTATACAACATTTTCTACAGGATCAATTTGTTCACCAGAGACTTAAATTGGTACAAAGTTCCTAACTTGACCCAAAAATCCTTTGTCGTAGCTTCCCCTGATAATTCACAATACTGAATCTGAGATACACAAATATATTTTTCTCTTTGCATTCTGATCCAACTTTTCCCAGTCTTCTATTGACATTGTCGTTGGTTTAGTACCCAAATCTACTATTGTCCACTGATATTTATCCACTAGCAGATCCTCCATCTTGAGCTTCCACAACTCAAAACCCTGACCGTTAAATTTCTTGATCTCTATCTCTCCATTGCTCGCCATCTTCTATCACCGTAAGAATCAATCACGTAGATCTCCCACTGAACAGTGTCTACCATAGGACCAAGCAAAACCCCTCAGTAGTGAAGGTGTCCCCTTGAAACCGAAAACACTCTGATACCAAATATGGGTTTCAAACCTATACATAAATTACCTGTAGATGAATTCTTAAAATAGAAAATAAACAATGACATGAATATAAAACAAGTACACAGAGAATTTCCCCCGAACCCCAAAACCACGACTACCAAATAGATTTTCCATTAGATTTTTTTCAATGTTACACTACATATAGATACATGATGAAGCATTAATAAACCCTAATCCATTAAACTTGGATTAGAACATAACCATAGTTCCCTTGACCAGATCTACAAAATACCATGGGCAGAAAATCATCATGTCCAAAAACATGTGTGAAGCTCATGCAGAAAACCATAGGTGGATACACCCATCTAATATATGGTCTAAAAAAAAATTCTCCTAGGGCGCTAACCCAAACCTAATACAAGTGGCCTACTACCCTTGAAATCCCCTGAGAAGGGGGGATGCACCCCACCTATGACCCCCTTGATGTGCCCAACACAACGAACAAGGGGGGACAATCGTCCCCACCCCCACCCCCTCATGTGTGTGAATAGCAATGGAAAGAATATATCACACACCCAATAGTGTCTATAAAATATTAATGATAAGGTAATATGATTTTATCCTATAAAATATGGGCAAATCAATTTTAGAAAAAAATAGAAATTGGGAAATCCTTTTTTTTTGGAATAAACATGGGGAATTGGCACATCTATGAATATTAACCCCTAAAATTTTCATTGAAAATGGCAAGATGCATTGGAGAGAGAAGGATAAGGAAAGAGGGAGAGGTGGCAACGAGAGAGAGAGAGAGAGAGAGAGAGAGAGAGAGAGAGAGAGAGAGGGGGGAGAGAGGGACATGACGGAAGAGAGGGATAGAAAGGGAGATTGGGGAAGGAGGTGGGAAATAGAGAAAGAGTTAGGTGAAGGTGGGTAGGGAGACATGATTATAAGAGATATACATAGAGACATAAAGAGACAGAGGGGGGGATATAAAGAGAGAGGTGGAGTGGGGATAGTTCGGTGGGAGAGAGAGAGTAAGAGATATAAAGGGGATATATAGAAGAAGGAAAAGGGTAGAGGGAGGAAGGGATAGATAGGGAAAGGGAAAGGGAAATAGAAGCAAAAAGAGATGGGGTTAAAGAGAAAGTGTGTGTGTGTGTGTGTGTGTGAGAGAGAGAGAGAGAGAGAGAGAGAGAGAGGTGGGGGGCGAGAGATATCGATGTACAACGGAGACATATAGGGTGGACAAAGAGAGAGGAGGAAAAGGAAATGAGGAATTGTGGAGAGAGATACTAATAGGGATACATAGGGGGGAGAGAGAGAGAAAGCTATAGGGAGAGATATGTCAACTGCTTTCTCATATAAAATCATAAATTCCTAATATACCAACTTTATGTATTATCATAAGAGTGTTTCTAGATTCTATTTTTCCTCATCCTACTTTATGACTTTGTGAGGTATCAAGGTGAGAGAAATTGAGGTGGTTTCGTAATTGTATTATATATTTGTATAATTGGAAAATGAATAAAAAATGTGTGAAATATTATGTCTTGTGGCCCTTTTCACTGATATTATTTTCTTTTCTTCTTGTCTCTCTTACGAGATATATTTTCTTATTTGGTATCAAGGCTCCTATAGTTTTAAGGGCCTAATATTCCATTATAGTGTCCAATGGGAAGCCATTGAATAACCTATGATTATTGTGAGGAATTCAAGCTTGAATGTATGATGTTTAAGAGAATATTATTCTACCAATTAATGACTTCAAAAACAACCTCAATAAAGCAATATGCTAGTCGTAATATTCTTATTACTGCTTCAAATTAGTGCCATGAATCTAAATTATGATCTAAAGACGTGGATATGAAAGCTAT
Source organism: Pinus tabuliformis (assembly GCA_031772625.1). Taxonomy (NCBI): domain Eukaryota; kingdom Viridiplantae; phylum Streptophyta; class Pinopsida; order Pinales; family Pinaceae; genus Pinus; species Pinus tabuliformis. The sequence continues at coordinate 639,936,034 of CM062820.1, read as the reverse complement.
GAATATGAAGATATGAAACATTTCTTATAAAATAACTGGGGAAGTAGGAGTTCTTTTGGAGGATATAAATTTCGTGAATATTATAATTTTTGTAGACACCCATATTCATCAAAGTCTCTATATGTTCCCTCTAGAAGAATAGGAATATTTTATAATTCTCTATGGATCAACGTGAGAATGATGGCGTTCATATCAAAAATCTTATGGTTAGTGAGAAAAGTGGGGAAATGTTTCTTCTTCGATTCTTTCAACAATTAATATTACTTCTTGAGAAGCAAGGGGAAAAGTATTAGCCTAAAAATTCCCTCCAAAATAATGCTCAGATGATCCTCATGTGTAATTATAATATGGATTATTATTCAAACTAATGTTAAATTTTGATTGTTGATACGAACAATTATGTAGACTTTACTCTTACCTGTGGCTTCTACTTGGTCCTATTCTCTTATACTCCAATGCATTTATATACAAGATGTTGGAAATAAAACTCAGAGGGTTGGGGGGGTGAATCGGTATTATTAGTTCAACAATTTTTCATTTCCCAAACATATTTATATAGCCTACTTATGTGAAGTGAACTAGTGTGTACACGTTACTATGATATAGAAACTAGCTTATATCGAGAGAACATGTGATTTAGTCAATTTATCATGTGTTTATCTTTAATCAGTGCATTAGTAACTTATTAAACAACGCAGTAAAAATAGAATAAACCATCACACATAAGCAACACACATAAACACCAAGATTTAAGGTGGAAACCCAATGCAGGGAAAAACCACCACCACCTGCTATTGTCATCTCTGTCTTCTTTTAATAATAAGAAAATTTGTTTAAAATTTTGTACTGGTACAGTCTCATATCAATACGCAGGCACCCACATGTAGAAGGCTACAACATTCTCTTATTTTCCAGCTTCTACTGGAAGGGAGTTGCAACCCCCTAGTTCTTGTACTATCCAATGTGTTTACTAGTACGTAGGCACTGACCTACAGAAGGCTACGACCTTCTCTCTTCTTCAAAGGACCATGTTTCATAATTTTTCAGACTAGATGCTCCTGGCATAGAACAATACACATGAAGGCCTCATTTCATCAAATTTTCATACTAGACTCATTAGAACTTTCAAACTGCATCAACCAATAATCAGTTAATCTGAACAGTCAGATCACTATCACCAGAACATTGTGCTGAACCCAGAAACCTACATTATCATTTAGAACCAAATGCAACCTCAAAAATCATACATCATAACATATACACTACTTTACTAAACCCAACCTATGTGTATACGCCACTTCCTCTAATCAAACCTGTGTATACCTTCAAAACTACTGAAACATAAAACTTCTAAATCAAGTCTGTACCAACCAGTAATATACTAAACATCTATTGTCAATTTATAGAGCTTTACACACGCAGTAGCAGAGATCACCCTTCTCACATATACAATCAATCAATCAGATATCAAACTCCTTATGCATTCAGTTTTACATTCAGATCTAAGAATACTTCATTGACAGACAACAGTAAAACAACAGAACTGATCAGATAGATCAGTCATATCTTAAGAATAGGTTTTTCTTTTGTATATGCTACTTGGAAGAGTAGAACCTATGTGTACATGGGCTTTTACTGTGATGAACCAGCGTATAAATCTACAAATATTAACTCATAACTTCCTTGCTATTCCAGACTTTAGTCAAACCCATATCATTACATTTAAAGAATAAAACAGGTGTACATAATCAGAACTAGCCCAACCAATATCAGATCTTTAAATGACAAGTCATTTCAAGTCTTATGATCCTGATCCAACATTGAATTCAAGGTCCACAAAATATTTCAGATCAAATCACAAACATAGCCCCTGCAACATAAAATATACTTCAGATAGAAGTATTCGTTAGAAACCCTTTCACTTGCACACTAGCCTTATGATCTTCTCCTCCTTATATAGTTTTTGGCCTTTCTCAATACCTCGGACCAAAACCACTTAGGACCTGTGGTATTCTTGGACGAGATCAAATAGTTTTTACTCTGCTCCATATTGTGGGCTAATACCATGGTATTGACCCCTGGTATTATCTCCTCTTTAATTTCCTTGATTTTCCAACATATATGCACTTATATTCTTGTGAAAGTGCGTGTATACGCATATGCTCTTTTTGTTCTGTGAACCATCGTGTATACATTGTTTTGACTAAGTGGACCTACATATAAATCTTAAACTACTTTACACCATCATTTACCTCCAACTTCCTCATTCTGATTAGTAGACTTTAGTTCCATCTTCTTGTTCTTTTGTACCAATGCCTTGTTACCTCTAAATAGACCTCTTACACTGTGAGTGAGTTGCCATCAAAGACAACACTAGTATCATAATGCCAACAATCTACCCCTTTGGACTTGATGGCAACCATGATGGTGTTCATTACTGCAAGCTGTAGAGACTGTCAGAAATAACAAGCAACACCAAAATACTCTCGCCCTTTGACATCAAGGGCAAAGGGTGGACCAAGCTATTCTCCCCCTTTGATATACATTATGTTGTCCATTCTCCCCTTGAGTACATGCCGAGTCTGTAGAGATATGATTCAAAAGAATAACATGACTCTATAACTCAACTAAGTGAGTATGACCTCCCTATGACCAATGACTCATACATACATCAATCACCCAACTAGGTGGGGATACACTGTATTTGGCTCATCCACCCAACTGGGGATATACCAATTTTTTATACATGATAGAAATACAAAAATTATTACATAATCCATCCCATCCAAAGCGGGGATATAAATGACATCATATTTCCAATAGGAGTCATTGAAATATAGACCATGACAGAAGAAGTCATATCACACCCTAGATCTTTAAATGACTTATGCAACAAATGATATAAGTATCTGAAGCCATAGTTGAACTCAACAACCATGATGCCAACAATGTTGAATGTGATTCAAGGCTAATTCTCCCAATGAACCAGTGCTACTTGTGCATTTTCAACAAGTCATTCATCAAGGCATCTTTGGCAGTTAGATAAAAATCAGTCAACAAAGCATATCGTCAGATTGTAATCATCAATATTATACAGAGCACCCATATCAGAGTCTGACCCATTTTTTTCTGTCAGAAAAACATATACTCTCCTTCAGGCACAAAAATCCACATGTATACGCAACTATACTTCATGAAGCCCATGTATAATAACCTTCCTCTAAAAACTAGATTTAACAGCAGGATGATGCAGCAACTACTCACAATTTTTGTCTGAGATATTCAAATGTTTCTCTGGGAAGATGTTTAGTGAATATATAAACAACTTGTTATTTTGAGGGAACATACTCCAATTTAACCTTTTCTTCAAGAACTTGTTCTTGTAGAAAATGGTAATTAATGGGTATGTGCTTGGTCTTGGAGTGAATGACATGATTTTTCAAAATATTGATGACACTTGTACTATCACATAGAATGGAGATGGTTGGCATACATGTGATCTAAATGTATTGCATTGTTTGCATCATCCAAAGTAGTTGTGTGGAGCAAGATGCAACAACCACATATTCTGCTTCAACTATAGATAAGGCAATCGAAATTTGTTTCTTGTTGAACCATGACACTAACCAGGAACCCACATAGAATGCACCTCCACTAGTGCTCTTTTGATCATTAACATTTCCTGCCCATTTTGCATATATATATGCAGGAAGGATAAGGCCTGTATCTTTAGGATACCATAGTCCAAAGTCCTAAGTTCCTTGAAGATATTTGAAAAATCTTTTGACTACCTGGAGAAGTGATTCTTTTGGATTTTCTTGGAACCTTCCAATAATTCCTATTGCATGCATGATATTAGGTCTAGTACTTGTTAGATAAAGAAAAATTCCAATCATAGATCTATAAGTTGGTTGGTTTACTACCGGTGATTCATCATTGGAACTGAGACTGCATCCTGTTACCATTGGAGTACATACTAGTTTAGAATCTTCCATTCTGTATTTCTTCAAGATCTATTTGAGATATTTGGTTTGTGAAAGAAAGATACCATCTTTTGTTTGTTGTACTTGTAGGCCAAGAAAATAAGTAAGTTCACCAAGTAAGGACATTTCAAATTCTTGATGCATTGTTGAAGAAAAATCTTGACTTATGTACTGTTCATTGCCACCAAAGATGATATCATCAACGTAAACAACAATAATTAGCAGTTTATCATTTTCAAGCTTTGTGTATAAATTGCTATATGCAGAACCTTTTTTGAAACCTTGTTGTTGTAGATATTTGTCAAGGCAATAATACTAAGCCCTTGGAGCCTAGTTTAGACCATAGAGAGCCTTTTTGATCTTGCATATGAGTTTTTCATCATTTCCAAGAATGAATCATTCTGGTTGTTCAATATAAACTTATTCTTCTAAATCTCCATTAAGAAAGGCTGATTTTACATCCATTTGATATATTTTGAATTTTCGAAAACTAGAGAGAGCAAGAAACATCCTTATGGCTTCAAGTCTGGAAACAGGTGCAAAAGTTTCTTCAAAATATATACCTTCTTCTTGAGCATACCCTTTACAAACAAGTCTTTCCTTGTTTCTAATAAATTCTCCTTTTTCATTCAACTTATTCTTTAATATCCATTTTGTTCCTATACCATTTTTATCATGAGGTCTAGGAACTAATTCCCAAGTATCATTATTTTCAATTTGGTCCAGTTCTTCATCCATGGCCTTGACCCAACATTCATCTTTGCAGGCTTCATTTACATTCTAAGGTTTAGTGGAGGATAGTAATCCTAGATAACTTGAGGTCCATGTACGAGTTCTTCTTGTCTATACACCAGCCCCTTTTTCTCCTAGAATTTGAGATTCTGGATGATACTTCTGAACATACCTGGATGGAGCCTTTTCTCTGTTTGTTGTATCTTCTTTTGGTGCTTCCTTGGTTTCTTCTTCTATATCATTTTGATTTGATGTGGGAAACAATTCCCCATATTCTTCACTATCATATTCCTCTGTTGATTTCATTTTTTCTGGATTTATGCATGCTTCATTAATTACAATATCAATGCTTTCAACAAATTTTCGAAGTCTTCTATTATAAAATTTATATCCTTTACTTTTGGATGAATAACCAAGAAGAATTCCTTCGTCTACTCTAGGTTTGAACTTACCATGTTTTTCATCAGTCCTTTTGATGAAACATTTGCTTCCAAACTCTCTAAAGTGTTTTACAGTAGGAGCCTTACCATACCAAAATTCATATGGAGTTTGATTACTATTTACCTGAGAATTTGCTTTGTTGAGAATAGTTATGGCAACAAATATAGCTTCAGCCGGGAAGGCTGCAGGAATTCCAGATTCATCAAGCATTTCTCGAGCCATTTTTTGAATTTTTCTGTTCATTCTTTCCACCACAGAATTTTGATGAGGAGTTCTTATGATGGATAATTGCCTCTTTATTCCATGTCGTTCACAAAGTCAAAGAATTCATCTGATATGAATTCTCCCCCTCGATCAGATCTGAGACATTTGATTTTTCGATCTTATTCATTTTCAACTAAAGTTTTGAAGGCTTTAAACTTTTCAAATACTTCATCTTTATGCTTTAGTAGACCTATCCAACACATCCTGGAAAAATCATCAATAAATAATAAAAAGTATTCTTCTCCACGGGGTGACTTTTTCCTTGTTGGTCAACATAAATCAGTATGGATGAGTTCAAGAGGCTTACTTGTTAATCCTTATTTTTCATTGAAGTGAACTCTGGTTTTATTACCGAATTGAAATGGTTTACATATGGTATTTTCTATGATGCTGATATCTGGAAGATCACGAACTGCCTTGAGCCTGCATTCTTTTCTTATTTGAGAAAATCTTAGATGTCCCAATCTTCTATGACATAGCCAGTTTTCATCTGTTTTTCTTAGATAGCATTGTTGTTGTCCTCCTTTGAGTATGTATAAGTTTTTTGGAGTTCTTGTACCTTTGATCACAGTCTTTCTTGCATCAATCTCATGAACCACACATATGTATGATCGAAGCACAACATCATTTCGTTGATCACACATTTGATTGACACTCAACAGGTTATGCTTTAAACCATCTACATACATGACATTTCCAGCTTTAACCTTTTCTTTCAAGAAGAAAAAACATTTACCTTTAATGATAGCTGGATTTTCATTTCCAAATGAGACATTATTTTCATTTTCTAAAGCATTATATGAATGAAGTTTCTCTTTATCACCTATCATGTGTTTGGAGCATCCAATGTCGATGTACCACTAATTTTATTATCCTTTTGCATACAGAGCTATGCAACATCTTTCTAATTGAGATTCCTTCTTTCCCCATATCTTGGGATTTAATGATGTTTTCTCCTTTTGAAGTGATGGCCGAAATTTTCTCCTGCATTCAGATTCTTCATGACCAAAGTTTTTACAAATCCAACATTCTACTTCATTTTCAAGAGGAGATAAGTTATTATAGGAACTTTTCCTTATTCCTGTTACACTCCTTTGATTTCGTTCTTCTATAGTCATGATGGTTTTGTAAGCAACACATTGAGAAACCTTATGCCAAAAGTTATGACATGAAAATCATTGTCCGTTAAAGAATTTTCTATGATCATAGAATCTTTTGGAATTGTTTACCTGTTGGTTGAAGCTTCTACTGATATTCATCCTTGTAGTAAATTGAGTATCATTTACCTAATGAGTAATTTTAGGCCTTTTCTGATGATTGACATACTGTTCACTGGTCTTTGCACGATCAAGATAGCTTCTGATGGAGGTTGATGACTTCTGTGATTGAGATGATTCTTCAGTATATCCAAGACCTATCTTTATCAAAGGAGAACACTGAACTTTGATGATTTCATTTAAAGTTTTACATCCTTTAGCAAATCTAAGATTAAGAGATTTTGTCTTCTCAAGTTCTTTTCTTAGACCCACAATTTCACATTCTAGGTTTTCATTGTGTTTTTCTCATTTAGTGAGTTGGTGTGTCAATGTATCTATGATCATATTCTTTTCTTCTAGACAGATTTTGAGTTTAGTGATTTCTTTAAGAAATTCTTCCTCTTCTAAGGCATCCAAAAAATCATCATTGTCATCAGCCATGAGTAGTCTATAATCTTTTTCAGCTTCATCTTCATCACTATTGGATAAACTATCACTATCTTCATGCGTATAGTAACTCCTTCTATTCACAACCTATTTTCTATTTCATTTTGCATATTCCTTTCCTTTTTCATATTTATCTTTATGAGGACATTTGGCAGCATAATGGTTGATTCTACCACAAGAAAAGCATTTGAAAGGTAGCTTACATCTTAATCTTCTGGAACCCCGTTGAAGCTTCTTAACAAAATTTACCTCATCTTCTTCTTCTGAAATGTGTCCCGATTCATTGTGTTGTTCCTTTTGTTTTCCATTTGCTAACGCTTTAAAAGCAGCTTCTCTCATATCTAATGGACCTCCTTTTCTCATTTCAAAGGAAGTTAGGATTCCATGGAGTTGATTCATAGTACTAGTTTGAAGATCCTATTTTTCTTCTATGGCAGACATTTTTGACTCAAATTTAGAAGACAAAGATCTCAATATTTTCTCAACTAAAGTAGATTCCTTTATCTCTTCACTAATATTCTTCATACAATTAACAATCTCATTTGTATGTAAAAGGTAATTAGAAACACTTGCATCACTGTGCATCTTAAGAGTTTCATACTAGATTTTGAGAGTTTGAAGCTTAACACATTTTAACTGAGAGTCTCTTTCATAGCTCTGAATGATTTTGTCCCATATCTCTTTGGCTGTCTTGAGCTGCATGACTTTGAAAAATTCTAATTCTAACAAACTTTCCAATAACGTGTTGACATCTTTGGGATTGGTTTCATATAACTTCTTACCTGCAAAGTCTCTAGGAATTGCTGCTGGAAATCCATATCCTCCTTCCATAATTTAGCAAACATCAGCTCCAAGAGATTGTAGATAGGATTTGGTTCTTATTTTCAAATATACCAGGTTGCTCCCATTGAATATTGGTTGTTGGATAGATCCCATGGCTTCATGATTATTCATCTTGAAAGATCTTCCTTCAAGTGATCACGCTTCTTCTGAAGGACCTGCTCTCATACCAATTATTGGAAATAATACTGAGGGGGGGGGGGGGGTTGAATCAGTATTATTAGTTCAACAATTTTTCATTTCCCAAACATATTTATATACACTACTTCTATGAAGTGAACTAGCGTGTACACGCTACTGTGATTATAGAAACCAACATATACCCAGAGAACTTATGATTTAGCCAATTTATCATGTGTTGATATTTAATCAGTGCATCAGTAACTTATTAAACAATGTAGTAAAAAAAAAAACCATCACACATAAGCAACAGAAATGAACAACAATATTTAAGGTGGAAACCCAATGCAGGGAAAAACCACCTACTACTACTATCGTCTCTGTCTTATTTTAATAATAAAAAAATCTATTTACAATCTTGTACTGGTGTAGTCTCACACCAGTATGGAGGCACCCACCTATAGAATGCTACAACCTTCTCTCGTTTTCTAGCTTCTACTAGAAGGGAGCTGCAACCCCCTAGCTCTTGTACTAGCCAATGTGTTTACTAGTACGTAGGTGCCTGCCTACAAAAGGCTATGACCTTCTCTCTTCTTTTAGGGACCACGTTTCATAAATTTTCAGATTCAATGCTCCTGGTACACAAAAATACACATGATAGCCTCGTTTCATTAGATTTTCATACTAGACCCATTAGAACTTTCAAACTACAACAACCGATAATCAGGTAATCTAAACAGTCAGATCATTGCCACTAGAACATTGTGCTAAACCCAGAAACCTGCATTATCATTAAGAACTAGTTGCAACCTCAAAAATCATGCATTAGAACATATACGCTACTTTACTGAACCCAACCTACGTGTATATACTACTTCCTTTAAAAAAACCTGCGTATACCTTCAAAACTACTAAAACATAAAACTTTTGAATCAAGTCTGTACCAACCAACAATATACTGAACATCTACTATCAATTTACAAAGCTTTACACACACAGTAACAAAGATCACCCTTCTCACTTATACAATCAATCAATCAGATATCAAACTCCTTATTCACTGAGTTTTACATTCAGATCTAAGAAGACTTCATTGATAGACAGTAGTAAAACAATAGAACGGACCAGATAGATCAGTCAGATCTGAATAATAGGCTTTTCTTTTCTATACACTACTTAGACGAGTATAACCTGTGTGTACACATGCTTTTACCAAGATGAATGAGCATATAGATCTGAAAATATTAACTCATAACTTCGTTGCTATTCTTGACTTCAGCCAAACCCACATCATGACATTTAAAGAACAAAACATGTGTACATAATCAGATCTAGCCCAACCAATATCAGATCATTGAATGACAAGTCATTTCAGCTGTCATGATCCTAACCCAACATTGAATTCAAGGTGCACAAAATATTTCAAATCAAATAACAAACGTAACCCCAACAACATAGATATACTTCAGATAGAAGTATTCCTTAGAAAACCTTTCACTTTCATACTGGCCTTATGATATTCTCCTCCTTATAGTGTTTCTGGCCTTTCTCAATACCTCAGACCAAAACCACTTAGGATCTGTCGTATTCTTGGACAGGATCAAATAGTCATTACTCCACTCAATATTGTGGGCTAATACCATGCTATTGACCCATAGTATTGTCTCCTCTTGAATTTCCTTCATTTTCCAACATATACACGCTTTTATTCTTGTGAAAGTGCATGTAGATGTATATGTTATTTTTGTTCTATGAACCAGTGTGTATACATTGTTTTGACTAAGTGGACCTGCATATACATCTTAAACTACTTTACACCATAATTTACCTCCAACTTCTTCATTTTGATTAGTAGGCATTAGTGCCATCTTCCTGTTCTTCTGTACCAATGCCCTGTTACCTCTTAATAGACCTGTTACACTGTGAGTGAGTTGCCCTCAAGGACAAAACTAGTATCATAATGCCAACACAATATTTTCCTGACCTATGTATGTGAGGAGGATATTGAGTTCCCTATACGCATGCACTTTCTATGTATTCTTCATTAGAATGGGCTCTTGATACCACCTCATGTCTACTAGCATATCCATGAAAAGAGAAATGTAGAGATAAACAACATTAGTCAGTTGAGAAAAGAATAATTAACAAAATTGAAGTCCAATCTATCAACAAAGTTTAGGAAGATCTGTCAACCAATTTTTAAGGAGCAATGATTGCTTAAGGAGGGTAACATTGGCTTACAAAGTAAAATTTAACCAAATATTGAAACCTTCTTGTTTCATAATCACATATACATTTTGGTTGAATATGTATTAGTTATGAGTGTTTTACGTGATCTTGTAGAATTTTGTAGAATTTTTCCTACAAATCAGCTAGCTTTGATACCATGTAGAACTTTTTCTACAAATCAGCTAGCTTCGATACCATGTAGAAATTTCCCACCTATAGATCTTGGTAATGCAATGTACTAAAGAAAAACACTTGATCTACTTCTACAAACAATTTAGTGGAAGCTTAATCAACCATGAGCAACATCAAGCATGAACACATATAACTGATAAGAAGGAATCAATCACACATATCACAGAAGAATTTATCTGGGAAAAGAACCAACCTAAAACCCCATCTATGTATTATCATACAAGTGGAAATATAATCTGGATTACACAAAGCCTTAGCTCGGAAGCTATCCAGCTCTCAGTACAATCCCTCTGCTACTCATAGACAGTTAAAGGCTTCTCACAAACCTTCTCCTCTGCCCTCCAAACCTCCTATTTCCTTGTATATTTTCCTTGGGGTCTAGTGCTACCACCTATGTGAATTGGCCTCTTCACACACTCACTAACCTCTGATCTAACTGCACAGACTCGAAGGAGATAAATCCTCATAATGGATGAGATTCCTTTATAGGAAAAATATTCATTTAGCTGATAGTATACTATCCCTTCTTTGATCTCAACTGGGTCTCTATCTGAACTACCATGCATCAATTATCCATGAGAGAATACTCAATTATCTGAAAATAACAGTTGTCACACATTGCATGCAAGCATGAGAAAACTGTATCTCATTAATTTAACAACTTGTTAAATTAATCTAACTAAACTTGACTAAGTTAAACTAAGTCAATTGATCCTCTCAATATAGAACTCATCCTTAATTCCTCAATTAGTGGAGCAAATCAAGGACACATTCCCCAAGTAGTGGAGAAATTATTGCATGTTCTCACAAAGACTTCAAGTTTGATTTTCCTTAACTAATTAAATCATGGAGAATTAATTAATTAATATTCAAACTGCTGGTAAGAACAAATTCGAATTTTACTTCCTATTTCAGACCAGGGACTGTCTAAAAATAGGAATCCCAACTTGAACTGCTAAAAATAGAACTTCTATTTTTAGCACTTCCATTTTTCATTCCCTGTTTCCCAATCCAGCACTGATGCCCAAACTACTATTTTTAGCACTTCTATTTTTAGCAATTTCTTGTTGCCAATTTTCAACACTCCTTCTCAACAAGAAAGGCTTCCTCTCAAACCCGATCCTATACCTCTGGTATGTTCTGCATGCAATACGTCTACCAAGTGTGGTTGCTCCAAAAACTCTCGAAACAAAAAAAACTCCCAACTGACCACTCTGTTGGGCTTGAAACATACTCTGATCTTGAAGCCCTACCTGCTACTGACAAGTGCTCCCTCTCTGACCTCTACACTACCAAAAAATCTCCATGCATCTCGCACTGTTGCACCCTTCTTTGGGCTACCCTACACAGTGCAACACACTTGTGCCTCTTGCATTGTTATAGCCTGCATGCTCTGCGTTGTCCTGGGATTCCCTACACTGTAGCTCTCTATGTCGCTCCATCCGTATCTATCTCTATCCAATCAGTCAGTTCTTGCTACTCCACATCGGGGCTCCCGTAGCAAGGTCTCATCCAAGAGGTTGGGTACATTAACGATCCTACCCCTCCTCCATGGGACGATCACTCCACATTGCTCCACCTCCTACCTGGAGGTATGGTTGCATGTGATCCCTCTACCAACTTGGCTCGGAGTTTCCCCTACTGGAGGTCTCTACATGAGTAGATGTCTCTACTGAATCTCCTCTCAACTTCCCCTATTATGGTTGCTCCACAACTTCGTGAAGCTACTGCACCAATCGTGGCTCCTCCACAATTGCCTGAGACTTCTTCTAGCGCTGCATGTTGAGTGGTAATATACTCTCCCTCTCAACCACCAAGTCTCTAACCTTTGCCTTGTTCCTCAAGGCTTTACATGCATCTTGTACCTCAAGTGCATATAGGTTCTTGGCTAGCACACCAATCTATTTCCACTTTCCCGCCGTCACGAAATTTTCTTGAAAAAAAGCTGATTTAAATCAGCGATATCTCCCTCATCCAAACTCCGATTTAGCCTTTTTTTTTTCTTATTTTGGGTATTTTTCTGCAAGGAATCCAAATCTACTATTTATTTTTGAAACTTTTTTACAAAATGTTTTAGATCTACTATACAAACTCTCGACCCAAAACTCAAAACTTTGAAATCTCCTCTCAATATAATGTTCTCTCCTTGATCACCTGCGATCTGATACCATGTAGAATTTTGTAGAATTTTTCCTACAAATCAGCTAGTTTTTATACCATTTAGAACTTTTTCTACAAATCAGCTAGCTTCAATACCATGTTGAAATTCCCCACCTATAGATCACCTAGTAATGTAATGTTCTAAAGCAAAACACTTGATCTACTTCTACAAACAATTTAGCAAAAGCTTAATCAACCATGAGCAACATCAAGCATGAACACATATAACTCATAAGAAGGAATCAATCACACATATCACAGAAGAATTTATCCAGGAAAAGCACCAACCTAAAGTCCCATCTGTGTATTATCATACAAGTGGAAATATAGTCTGGATTACACAAAGCCTTATCTCAGAAGTTATCCAGCTCTTAGTACAATCCCTTTGCTACTCATAGACAGTCAAAGGCTTCTCACAAACCTTATCCTATGCCCTTCAAGCCTCCAATTTCCTTGAATAGTTTACTTGGGGTCCAGTGCTGCCACCTATGTGAATTGGCCTCTTCACACACTCACTAACCTCTAATCTAACTGCACAAACTTGAAGGAGATAAATCATCATCATGGATGAGCTTCCTTTATAGGAAAAATATTCATCCAACTAATAGTACACTATCCCTTCTCTGACCTCAACTGGGTCTCTGTCTGAACTGCCATGCATTAGTTATCCATGAAACAATACTCAATTATCTAAAAATAACAGTTGTCACATGCATGCAAGCATCAACAAACTGTATCTCATTAACTTAACAACTTGTTAAATTAATCTAACTGAACTTGACTAAGTTAAACTAAGTCAATTGATCCTCTCAGTATAGAACTCATCCTTAATTCCTCAATCAGTGGAGCAAATCAAGGACACATTCCCCAATCAGTGGAGAAATTATTGCATGTTCTCACAAAGACTTCAAGTTTGATTTTCCTTAACTAATTAACTCATAGATAATTATTAATTAATATTCAAACTACTGGTAACACCAAATTCGAATTTTACTTCCTATTTTAGACCAAGAACTGTCTAAAAATAGGAATCTAGCTTGAACTGCTAAAAGTAGAACTTCTATTTTTAGCACTTCCATTTTTAATTCCCTATTTCCCAATCCAGCACTGATGCCCAAACTGCTATTTTTATCAGTGTTATTTTTAGCACTTCTATTTTTAGAAAATTCTTGTTGCCAATTTTCAACAGATCTCACCTATCACAAATTTAAATTGTAAGAAATGTAACATTGGTGAGATGGATCGTTTGATTTTAACTAGGATTCAAGAACATGTCGCTGACATCAAACATAATCACTCCAAAACCTCAGCCTTGGCCAGGCACTCTAGTAAAACCAATCATCACATTTGCATTGAAAACTCCAGTGTTTTGGTCAAAATCGATCATTATCACCACATAAAATTTAGAGAAGCTATAGAAATAGGAAAACACCCCAATAACCTCAACCGTGATGATGGTTGGAAAATTAGTGACAATTGGATTCCTATACTAACGACAGATTCTATTGCCCCCTAGGTACCCCTAGCCCCTTTATCTCTTAATGGTTCACCTATCCATAAAATCATTATAACTAACAATTTAATTTAATTAGTCTTTTCAAACATAATTAACCAAATCAACCACTAAAAAACATTATAAATATTTAACCAGAAACCTTTATTTAACACCATTAATTCAACAAATTAATTAATGAAACTTTTAGTTAAACATTATAATATTTGAAATATTATAACAGCATAATTATCACACCAAATAATGTTTAAATAAATAACATTTAAAAATAAATAAATAAACAAATAAACAAATTTACATTAAAATAATTTTATTTATTAAAACTACATTTATATTATTTTAATTTATACAAGCTTTAGTTTCCCTATAAATAATAATAATAATAATAATAAAGTAAAATAAATTTATTTCTAAGCAATAGCAAACCTGTCAGCGCCATTCATTATCTTCCCTACCATATCCTAAATTTATTGGTCCATTATTTATTGACATTTTCACACATCTGACCTGATCCTCATGATGAACCACAGAGGTTGGCTCGAAACGTTGATACAATAAAATCATGAATGATATGACTCCAGAAAATAACACTATACATAATGTAATATTGTTGGATACCAGAACAAAGAAGGTTAAGTTGGCTTTATGACATGGTCACATGAGTTGTGAGATTCCAATGTCAAAATCTATTGATTGGACCAGAAGTAGATGGATATAAATGCCAAAGACTGAACCACAGTGATTGGTAGGCACCACATTCAATTGTCTACAACAATTTTTTATCAATGAGGAAAGTTCATTGAACCACCTGAGGTCCAAAGCGTGGGAGCGAGAGATAGAGGATACAAGAGAATCCCATCAAACAAAAAATAGTCTCACCAAGGGATAACGACGTGGTTTACAATTCAATTGATATTGTTAACATTTCTTGGCCTAACATGTTGGAAATAATACTGAGAGGGGGGGGTGAATCAGTATTATCAGATCAGATAAAACTTTTCAATTTCATACTCAGAAACATATACGCGACTTCAGTTAAGTGAACCCGCGTGTACACGCGACTGTGTCTAAAGAAACTAGCGTATATGCAGAGATCTTATGATTCAGTTAATCTTATCTTCAGTAAATGCATCAGGATATTATTAAGCATATTAACAGTAAACAGGTGCAGTATAACAGAATAGATCATCACACAAAATCCACACACATGAACACCATGATATAAGGTGGAAACCCAACGTGGGTGAAAACCACCTGATGCAATTTGTCTCTTTCTTCTTTAATGAGAAACTTCTTTTACAATGTACTGGTGCAGTCCTTTACCAGCACGCAGGCTACAACCTGCAGAGGGCTACAACCCTCTCTCGTTTTCCAACTACTTTTGGAAGGGAGCTACAACCCCCTCAGCTCTTGTACTAGCTGATCCATTTACTAGTACGTAGGTGCTGACCCTACAACCTTCAGGGACCACGTTTCATACATTTTCATACTGGATCCAAGAGTACAAAGCAAACATTACCGCAATACAATCATCAACTTATACTTGCATCATAATTCATTAAACAACCCAATACCGAATCACTGAAACCCTGTCATCAAGAACACAGAACCCAAACCAGAATCTAGAACTCTGCAACAACCACCAGAATCAGCAGCAACCTGAAATATCAACACTTATCATGCATACGCTACTTCACTATACCAAAACCGCGTGTATACGCGCTTTCTCCAAAGGCAACCCGCGTGCAGATCTAGAAATGATTACTTCTGCCTTTGCTGTCAGATCCGACCCTTGCCAAGCGTCCCGAACAGATAACCAGCAATACCAGATCCTCTCACTGCGTCAGACACACACACCACATCTTTGCCTAGTGATCTTCTCCTTATATAGCCTTAGGCCTTGTTCAATACCAAGAGCCAAAACCATAGAAACACAATACCATCAACTTCAAAACTAGGGATCGACACGCCCGTCGAGACACAATGGTCCGAAACCATAGGCACAACTTCCAAGGACTAACCGCCATGGACCAAAGGTACTTTTCCACATACACGCGCTTTTTCTGAAGCCAACCTGCGTGTACACGCGACTTGGTCTTAACAAACCTGCGTGTATGAACTTCCTTGGCAAGCTGTACTAGGATCTGTCTTCTGATTAAGTTGCCATCTCCTGTACCAACTTCTGAGCATCTGTACCAACCTCTGAGTGAGTTGCCATCAAGGACAACACTTGAATCATAATGCCAACAATCTCCCCCTTTGGACTTGATGGCAACCACCACACCAAGTCACTCTCCCCCTTT
Source organism: Pinus tabuliformis (assembly GCA_031772625.1). Lineage (NCBI taxonomy): Eukaryota > Viridiplantae > Streptophyta > Pinopsida > Pinales > Pinaceae > Pinus > Pinus tabuliformis. The sequence goes on along the minus strand of CM062820.1, from coordinate 639,919,554 downwards.
GACATCAAGGGCAAAGGGTGGACCAAGATATTCTCTTCTTTGGTATACCCTCTCCTGTCCATACTGCTGTCCATACTCCCCCTGAGTACATGCTGAAATCTCCAAATGTGCTCCCCCTTTGTGTATGCCAAAGTGTACCAATCTATCCATCCTGCTCTTGCTGAATTGTGCTGTTCATGCTCCCCTTGACTGTAGGCAAGATCTGCAAAAGATGTTCTTCAAGAAGAACAAAGACTTATACATCATAGAAGACCTTCCTATCACCAAAAGACTCAACATACATTCATCACCCAACCTAGTGGGGATATACCAATATTGACTCATCCACCTAACCATGTGAAGATACATGATAATACATGAACATTTCATCATTCATCCCAGGCATAGTGGGGAAACCAACATAGGCCGTTACATGACCTTGACATCATAAAATAGATACATGACATAGTGATGAAATATCTAGACCAAGACTTATGAAAGCCACCAACAGCATCATGATCTGTACCATAAGCATCAGCCTGCAATACCATTCCTAAACAGTAAGATGTATCATTTAGCTTCATAGACTTTATCAACACCTTCTAACCATAATGCCAACAATGCATTATTTGAAGAATATTCTCCCCCTGAGTGTAAGCCAACCATGTCTGAACCATTTCCTGATTCTGTTCTGCTCCCCCTGAGCCTGAGCCAACCATGACTGAACCTGGGTCTGTTCTGCTGCCCTTTCTCCATATACGCGACTTTGCAGACTGTAACTCGCGTATATACGCGACTTGTCTTCATTATATAAGCGTATGCAGGATGGAATACTGAATTTCATCACTTTCAGATTCCCCTGTGTCTGTTATGTCAGCTGACTGAGTTATCCCACACCTTTCTGTCTCTGTCTTCTTCAATTCCTACAACTGTGATGATGTATGGTCCTCTTGTCTTGAATTTTGAAATCTGCTCCTGCATTCCCTTGCTTTATGCCCATAGTTGTTGCATGTATAGCACCTTATATTTTTCATGTTCCTTCTATCACAATCAATTGCTTTGTGTCCATATGCATTGCAGGCAAAGCAATACCCTCTGAAGTACCTGGGATGCGATGATCTTTCTTGAACCATTCTACTTCTGCATCTGGCTGCAACATGTCCAAGATTATGACATACATAACATTCAACATTATTCAGCGGAGGAAATAATCGTCTATCACGTCCATAGTTAGGAGTAAAGGATCTTCCTTGAGGAATTTCTTTCCTTGGTTGTTCCTTGAGCATTTCAGATTTCTCATTAGAGTTTCTTGTCTCACCTTGTGAACTAGATTCACCTTCAACATATTCATGAAAACCAAGACCAGTCTTGATAGTAGGAGATCTTTGACTATTAAGAATATCATCCAAGACTTTAGAACTATCTTGAAATCGTAAAAGCTTATCCTTTTCTTCTAGTTTACCTTTCAAGATATTTACCTCAACTTGATGTTGTTCTTCCTTTTTCAGATACTGCTTCCTTAGGTCTTCTTCAACTTTTCTCCCTTCTTCCACTTGTCGCTTTAGTTTGATCACTTCATGTTCTTGATCTTCAAGATCTTCTTTTAGAGAGAGGATCTTTGATTCAAGTCTCTGAATAGTTGTGCTCTGATCTTTTGCTATATCCTGCAATTTCTCCCTTACCCTGGTTTCTGTCTCCAATAGTTCTTTTAGTTTGGCAACTTCTTCAGTTTCTGCATTCTTCTCTTCATGTGCCATGAGACTTTTAATATCCTCGCTATTATTGGATGAAGCATTCTTCTTCTTATGTGCCATGAGACTTCTAATATCCTCACTATCATTTAATGAACTTTTAATATGGGTATAATAGCTTCTACCATCTTCTTCATATATCTTTTCTTTGTTATGAGGACATCTAGCAGCATAGTGACCAACTCTACCACATAGAAAACATTTGAAAGGTAGCTTATCTTTGAACCGTCCAGATCCCCGTTCAAGATTCTTGACAAAATTTACCTCATCTTCTTCCTCTGACACTTCGAATGCGGCCTCTGGTGGTACCTCTTGTCGCATTTCAAAAGCAGTTAAGATCCCGTGAAGCTGTGACATGGTAATTTTCCGCACATTCTCCTTTTCTTCTATGGCAGATACTTTAGAATCAAATTTAGTAGACAGAGATCTCAAAACCTTTTGAACTAAGACAACTTCCTCAAATTCTTCACCCAGATCCCTCATACAATTCACAATCTCATCCATACGCAGGAAATAATTAGCTACGCTTTCATTACTTCGCATCTTAAGAGTTTCATATCGGATTCTGAGAGTTTGAAGCTTTGCTATTTTTACCTGATCATCTCCTTCGTAGCTTGTAACGATTTTGTCCCATATTTCCTTAGCTGATTTGAGATGCATGATCTTCATAAATTCTGATTGAGTCAAAGTACTCAATAGGACAGTAACTACTTTGGCATTGAGCTCATATTGCTTTTTCTCTGCTGGATCTGTAGGAGTTGCTGATGGGAATTTGTATCCTCCTTCTACGATTCCCCAAACTTCTGCTCCAAGCGACTGTAGATATGCAGTGGTTCTTATCTTCCAGTGAGTAAAATTGTTCCCGTCAAAGACTGGTGGCCTGATGTGTGCCTCTCTTTCTGGATTAGCCATTTGATGGATCTTTTCCTTCAAGCGATCAAGCTTTCTCTGAAGGACCTGCTCTGATACCAATTGTTGGAAATAATACTGAGAGGGGGGGGTGAATCAGTATTATCAGATCAGATAAAACTTTTCAATTTCATACTCAGAAACATATACGCGACTTCAGTTAAGTGAACCCGCGTGTACACGCGACTGTGTCTAAAGCAACTAGCGTATATGCAGAGATCTTATGATTCAGTTAATCTTATCTTCAGTAAATGCATCAGGATATTATTAAGCATATTAACAGTAAACAAGTGCAGTATAACAGAATAGATCATCACACAAAAGCCACACACATGAACACCATGATATAAGGTGGAAACCCAATGTGGGTGAAAACCACCTGCTGCAATTTGTCTCTTTCTTCTTTAATGAGAAACTTCTTTTACAATGTACTGGTGCAGTCCTTTACCAGCACGCAGGCTACAACCTGTAGAGGGCTACAACCCTCTCTCGTTTTCCAACTACTTTTGGAAGGGAGCTACAACCCCCTCAGCTCTTGTACTAGCTGATCCATTTACTAGTACGTAGGTGCTGACCCTACAACCTTCAGGGACCACGTTTCATACATTTTCATACTGGATCCAAGAGTACAAAGCAAACATTACCGCAATACAATCATCAACTTATACTTGCATCATAATTCATTAAACAACCCAATACCGAATCACTGAAACCCTGTCATCAAGAACACAGAACCCAAACCAGAATCTAGAACTCTGCAACAACCACCAGAATCAGCAGCAACCTGAAATATCAACACTTATCATGCATACGCTACTTCACTGTACCAAAACCGCGTGTATACGCGCTTTCTCCAAAGGCAACCCGCGTGCAGATCTAGAAATGATTACTTCTTCCTTTGCTGTCAGATCCGACCCTTGCCAAGCGTCCCGAACAGATAACCAGCAATACCAGATCCTCTCACTGCGTCAGACACACACACCACATCTTTGCCTAGTGATCTTCTCCTTATATAGCCTTAGGCCTTGTTCAATACCAAGAGCCAAAACCATAGAAACACAATACCATCAACTTCAAAACTAGGGATCGACACGCCCGTCGAGACACAATGGTCCGAAACCATAGGCACAACTTCCAAGGACTAACCGCCATGGACCAAAGGTACTTTTCCACATACACGCGCTTTTTCTGAAGCCAACCTGCGTGTACACGCTACTTGGTCTTAACAAACCTGCGTGTATGAACTTCCTTGGCAAGCTGTACTAGGATTTGTCTTCTGATTAAGTTGCCATCTCCTGTACCAACTTCTGAGCATCTGTACCAACCTCTGAGTGAGTTGCCATCAAGGACAACACTTGAATCATAATGCCAACATAACACCCTATGTGTTATCGACCCTTGCAATTTGTGATCTGCCTCCTAAAAATAGTCAACGAACAATGCAATGAATGGAGTGCCATTGAGGATTTCATTTTGAAACTTAAAATCCATGTTGTGGACTACAAGATCAATCTTATTTCATATTTGGGTGCAAAAATCTCAGATTAATTAATGATATTTTTAGAAAAAAATCCATGCATGCCCACTCTTATTCTAATTCCAACTAAAAATCGATTATTGGGTTGGGGGTGTTGATAAATCTATTAAGGAAATGATTAGGGTGATTTCTCTTTTATTGATAACTGCTTGTGATTTCTTGTTACATTTCTTATTTATTTGAATTCTTTAATTATTATTATGTTTGTGTATCATTAACCAACTATCAAAACAAGAAGAACAAGAAAACAAAATATAGGTTGTAAGCTAAGGTCAAAACCTCTCCACCCGAGAGAAAAACCTAAAAATATCTTCTCTTCTTATACATTCTTCAATTGACAAATTCCAAGACCTCTAGACTAAGATCAACACCCTCCAAGACCAATTCAAACCCTTCCGGATGATGTGCTTCTTCTGTCTAAGTCAAACCGTATCAAATCTCTTCTAGTAGCACAACTTCGACCTCCAGTTATAGAATTTCTGCCTCTACTACAAGTCTAAAATTTTTGGCCCTCCTGCAATAGCTATTGCCACACTTGTGAGCTTCTTCTAGCCTCCCAAGGCTTCCTCAGACCTTATCTTGGCTTTTCTCTTCCTTCTAGAGCTTTAGGATGGCTTATTGTGACCTTCACTGCCATTATTTCCCTTCCCTCTTCAAGATCAAACCTTAAGAAGAAAACTATAGACCAGTTGCATAAAACCTAGCCTTCCTTCAAATGTGTGAGAGAGAAGCAGCCTAAAGATAAGTCTCCTTCATCATCTTCCTTCATGTTTTCCTTCTTCTTCCTCCTTTGCTTGACTGAGTGAATAAATGAATGTGTTCCAAGGAGGTTGAGTTTCGTCCTTTATATAGGATTCTCAAGGTGGACGTACCTCCCTAGGTTAGGTTGACTTGGCCTCGAAGGGTATTTTGATAATTTTAAAGGAAAAAATACATTCATTTACAATTTATAATGTGCCTGATGGGTTATTTAACTTATGACAATGACTCTTTTGACTTCTTTACCTAGGACAAATCCTAGAAGCACTCAATGGGTGTTTGACCTGTAAAATAAAAGACCTTGAGCATGAAACCTATGCTCAATAATAATAATAATAATAATAATAATAAGAAGAATTTTTCTTTCATTCTACAATATAAAAGAATCAAAAATACATTTCATATTTATGAAGACCAAACCTAGTTACACATTTTTCAACACTCCCCCTTAACTACGAAGGTATTCATAAATGGTACATCAAGATTCTGAATCTTGAAGAGATCTCATAAGAAGAGTTGAATTGGTAACCCATATGTATAACATCATATCAAAGAGCATTTTCATATAGTAAGGCCTTGAGCTCTATCTCTCCACAAGATCATAACATAATGCTAGCGATACCAATGATTTATAGACACCATCATTATTTTCTCTTAAGGTACATACCCCCCCTGGGTGTTTGTTGGGGCGAAGTGATTGCCTGTCATTTAATTTGTCAACCCAAGGGTTTCGTAAACCTGTGCAGCATACGTGCACTGTATGTGCTATAAATTGTCTTTCCATTTAGATCAATCTAACTACAAAATAACGAAAACCAATTCATCTAATATATGAAATCAAATAATGAAAATGAAATAAAACTAACCTGTGAAATAAAAAACAACTAATATATACTTGGTTACTCCATCATTCAATTATGAAGTGTTACCTTCTTGAGATGATGTGTAAGCAAATATTTATACCTTAACTTCTAATGTCCTAGAAGAGCAAGTAATGTGTGTAAAAGATAACTCAGTAATTGCATGTATCAAATATTCAACCATTCAATCTTGAAATATGATTAAATCAATTTTTTAGAATGATCTTTAGGAATATCAGTTAATGCAATTAAATGAGGATCTTAAAAGCAAATATAAAAGCATGGAAAAGTAAAGCTCAATGATTGCATAGGTTGAACATTCAATCACCCAATTTGAAGTTACCTTCTTGGCCTGATCCTTTATTCAGTTATACAATGAAATGATGGTTTGATCTAATAAAGTAAATAACAGAACATGAAAGGAAACTAAATAATTATGAGCCCTTGCCTCAAACATAATCCAATTAGAAAATGCATAAATCTTCCCTATTGAAATGTTTTTATAAAATCAAATATTACACACTCATTCTAAAACTAATACGAAGAAAGCAATTAAACTTTAATCTATAAAAGCAATTAAATCTCACGGTCCTTAGATGGCCATTCCAATGGTGTATGAGGATGGAAAGTGAAGAAGCTTCATATCCAAGAAAAACTAAATCTTCAAATCTCCAAGTATAAGCTCCAAATTCTCTATTAAAAACATGAGCATTCCCTCAAATTTACACATGCCTTCAAAGGAAAAGGCTCTCCTATTTATACAAAAACATAAGAAGCTACCCTATTTAATGAGGATCCACTAAAATCTCATATAGTTACAACCAAATAACTCATAATGAGACACATATCCCCTAGGTGTCTCATAGAGCTCTAATCCAAATAAGAAATGATGAGATGCCTCATAGAGCTACAATCCAAATAGGACACATATCCTTCTTTGACCTTTATCCAAATCTCCTTTGAAGGGAATTCGAATTTGAGCATTTGAGGCCACATAAGGGTGCTTTGGAAGCTTCCAAATAACCTACACATGTCATGAAATTCAAGCCACATATATAGATACATGAAACCATGTTAATTTCCTAGTTTTTAATCATAAATTCACTTTAAGCACATAAAATAAATAACTTTGGTAAATAAGGATCCAAACCTATATATTTATGAAAATGGTGGCTAACGAAAGATTAAATGGTTATGCAGTTGTGACATGTGAGTTAAATGGTGGCGATAAAGGTGAAAGTGTATGTCATTTTAAATACATTTTGGAGGCCCAACATGTAGGCTTTAACCCCATACAGAAATTACCTACATACAAATTCTAAAACACAGAAAATAAACAATGCGAGAGCATAGCACATAAAACACATATACACAGACGTTACCCCTGGATCCCAAAATTGGGACTACCAGCTTGATTTTTCATTATGTTTCTTTCAATGTTATAACACATATTTATACATGCCGAAGCATCCAATACCATGGACCAAAAACCATCATGTCCAATACCATGGACCAAAAACCATGGCGTCCAAAAACATGTGCAAAAATCATGCACAAAAACATAGGTGGGTCTGCCCATCCTAACATAGGGTAAAAAACCAAAATTTTCTGGGGCGCTGCCACAAACCCCATAAAGTGGGGTTACGGGTACATCTCAAACCCCTTGGGACCACCCTCCCCCCGCTACACAATCGGCGCAACGAAGGGGGGGCTCTGCCCCCCCTCTAACCCCCGGTTAACTACATGGGCTAGTTGTGGAAAGAATATAACACAACCCAACATTCTCCCACTTGTTGTTTTATTTCCACAGGGGGCCACAAGAGAGCTAGTCATTTTTCCAGCCTTGAAATGCCCATTGTCTCTCTACACCAAGAGAACTTCTTAGAGCTCATAGATTTTTCAATGCATCTATAGTATTCTTTAAAGTGTCCACCTTTACGAGCAACACCTTTTTTTCTTCTATGATATCCCTCACAAAGTGATACTGAACATCAATGTGCTTTGTCTTTGAATGATATGCGGGGTTCTTTGCCAAGAAAATTTCACTTTGGTTGTCACAATCTATCCTTATAGCTTCCTGTACTAACCCCATACTTGAACACAATCTCTGCAACGAAACTGCTTCCTTGCTTACATGAGTGGCTGCCATGTATTTTGCCTCTGTAGTTAACAGTGCCACTATAGATTGTTTCTTACTCATCCAATTGACTGCACCTCCAAATAGGTTAAACACATACCCACTTGTAGATATTCTCTTATCCAGATCTCTAGCCTAGTCTAGATCAAGAAAGCCATGAATATCCAACACTCTTTCCAATCTTGGTCTTCCTTGGTAGCACAAACCATAATCACTAGTGCCACGCAAATACCTGAAAACCTGCTTCACTACTGTCCAGTGCTACTTCCCTGGTTTTGACATAAACCTGCTCAATACTCCCACTGCATGTGCAATGTCTGGTCTAGTACAGACCATTCCATACATTAGGCTACCGACTGCACTTGCATATGGAACACAAGACATGTCCTCTTCCTCTTCTTGTGTCTTGGGACACTGTTCAGTAGATAACCTCACACCTACAGGAATATGAACCTTCACCAGTTTACTATCCTGCATATTAAACCTCTACAATATTGTCTCAACATACTTCCTCTAGTTTAACTAGAGCTTCCTCTTTGCCCGATCTCTTTTAATTTCCATGCCCAAAATATAGTTTGCAACACCAAGATCTTTCTAGCTAATGCAGGAATATGCAGAACACCCGGAAGTGTTCTAACCCTTCCACCTTGTAGCTTCAACTTTACTTTTCCACAACCAATGATTCTAGCCTTCCTGTCATCCCCCAAAAAGACCTCACCACCATCACATTGCTTATACTCACAAAACCACTCTCTATGGGGAGTGAAGTGAAAGGATGCACCTGAGTCAATCAACCATGCCTCACGATCTACATGTGTACTTGAAGAAGCCAAGTACACATGCCCACCTTCATCTGAGGTGGTCTTCGCCTCTGCAGAAGGAGCCTCATCAGATTCCTTTCCTTTGTTAGGTGCTTTAGATTTACAGTCCCTTTTGGAGTGGCCTTCCTTTCCATATTTCCAGCACAACACCTTTACAGGTTTTCCTGGAGATTTATATCTCCCTCTAGATTTAGATCTCCAACTCGATGACTTAATTTTGTTTCTATTATGGGACCCTCCTCGTATAGACAGGGCATCACCATTTTGTCTCTCCATATTTTTCCGTCTCATCTCCTCCGTCAGCAAGGCAGAGACTATTTCATCAAACTGCAAGGTAGTTACATTGCTGCCTATTGCAATAACCATATTATCCCACGAATCTAGTAGAGAACACAACAAACCAATGCACTTATCTTCATCTATAATTTTAATATCAATAGATGTTCACTGACTTACCACAATATTAAATGTGTTTAGATGCTCTATCACTGAGTCTCCATCTTTCATACTCAGGTTATACAGCTTTTTCCATAGAAACATTTTATTCACCAGAGACTTAGATTGGTACAAAGTCCCCAACTTGTCCCACTAAGCCTTTGTTGTAGCTTCCCCTGATACATTCAACAATACTGAATCTGAGACACATAATCGTATTGTGCTCTTTTCCCTCTGATACAACTTCTTCCATTCTTCATCAAACACTCTTGTTGGTTTAGTACCCAGATCTACCGTCATCCGATGATCTTTATCCACCAATAGATCCTCTATATTAAGTTTCCACAACTCAAAACTCTAACCATTAAATTTCTCGATCTGTATCTTTCCACTGCTCACCATCTTCTTTCACCACCAGAATCAATCTCGCAGATCTCCCACTAAACAGGGTCCACCACAGGCCCAAGTGAAAATCCTTAGCAACAAAGGTGTCCCCTTGAAGCAAGAAATGCTTTGATACCAATTTTAGGTTTTAACCCCATACAAAAATTACCTACCTACGAATTCTATAACACAGAAAATAAACAATGCAAGAGCATAACACATATACACAGAGATTACCCCTGGATCCCAAAACCGAGACTACTAACTTGATTTTTCATTATGTTCGTTTCAATGTTATAATACATATTTATACATGTCGAAGCATCCAATACCATGGATTGAAAACCATCACGTCCAAAAACATGTACGAAAATCATGCACAAAACCATAGGTGGGTCTACCCATCCTAACATAGGGTCCAAAACCAAAATTTTCTAAGGCGCTACCTCGGACCCCATAAAGTGGGGTTACGGGTACACCTCAAACCCCCTATGATCCCCCCACCCGCTACACAATCGATGCAACGAAGGGGGGACTCGACACAACCCAACACAACATACCCCCCAACTAGAGTAATTGCATGTTGTCATGCAAATATTGCATTGATTCCTTTGGTTTTCTCAAAACATCTTTGGTTTTTAATGAGCTTGGCTTATATCATATGTCCTTAAATGTTGCATTTGCCAATTTTATTTATTTTTGCAAAAGTATTCATTGTCATGCATTGAATTGCAACATGTTTGGTTGGTTCTTGTGTTTCAACCAAATTCTAATTGGTATTGGTTCTTGTGTTTCAATACCTTGTTTCATTTTGTTGCAGCAAGATTCATTGAACATATTTAAGAATGCATCTTCAAAATCATCCATATAGTGTGCTCATAATTTAGGCATTATTTGCACATCATATAACATTTTGAACCATAATGCAATCATAATTGATTAGGACAAGTACGTTAGGATGAAATGAAAACCTGTGATGGTGTATGATGTATAAATATGAAATGATGTCCCTTCCACCCAACTAAAGATATGAAAATGTGAAAGAGGAAGTGAGGAATTTCCCAAAATTACAATTTTGGTATTTTAAGGAATTGCATGACTAAAAATTGGAAAACCACATACCTTCACTTACCTTCAATGTGCATGAGTTATGGAAATTGAAGAGTGTGGCTGCTTTCGGATCATGGAATGAAATGTTGAATTCATCTGCTTCTTGGTTGCATAAAATGTGGATGAGGTTGTGAAGTGGATTCTTTATTTATGTCGCTAAATCTGTTGTATCTGCTACAAAATGCGGAAATGATATAGTCTTCAATCGCTATAAAACCAATGGTACAACTCTAGCCATGCGAATAAATGTGTCAGTGTCGAGCATGAAGAGAGGGCATTGGATTACTGACCATTAATGAATGTCGTTAACAAATGTGAGGCAAACTCACCATTAATATTAACAAGTTCCAAGGCACCTAAGTACATCTTGCGAAGGGTGAATAAATGAGCCGATATCGAGTCACTTACAAGATCCAACAATCAAGGGACATTGATGTATTCCCATAATTTTTGGTGAGAGAGTCTGTCATTAATGCATACAAGCCTCAAGATACTAATGAGGATTTTAGATTTGGACCTAGATAATGTGTCGATGTCGATAGGCCAAGGCTTGTTAGAAGGAAGGCCTTAAGGAATCCTCCATCATCTAACGCGAGCATGAAACAATGATTTTGAAGGACTATGAATGGAAAATTTTGCAGTGGATCAAGGTTTATTTAACGGAAAGGAAAAGGACAAGTGAATGGAAAGTAAAAGGACAAATCAACATGTAAGCAAGTTGAATGTCTTTATGAAAATGGGTTATGAGTTAGTGAAAGCAAGGCAGGAAAAAAATGAGCAGTGAATGAAAATGAGATGAGAATTTTATTGACTGACTAAGTGAAATGCAATGTGACTGTAAAGGAAATAAGATGAAGGTTTTATTGACTAAAGGAGTATGGATGCAATGGAAACACTGGCATCTGAAAGGTTTACAACTGTTGGATCTGATATGAATTAGCATGTGCTCATGCATTGATGTTTCATCTCTATTTTTGCTCTGATCATTTTCTGGTGAAATAAATGTGGTCTTTGAGAGACACTATTTGCTTATGGTCATCTGTTCTTCCTCTTGGAACCTACAAAAAACTACTACTTCTTCTCTAATGGATTGTAAGGTTATCAAAATAGAGAGGTGATTAATTTCTCTGTTAATGACATTTACTTAAAAAAAAATAAGAATCGTTACTGTTAAACAAGTTCATGAAAGAAAAACAAAAAAGTTTATACCTATGTTAAAAGTAGTGCCTCAAGTTACCTGTTGTTTCTTTTTAGCAATTTCTTCATTCTTTACTATTTCAAAATCTAATAATAGCTTACTCATTTTGTAGATCTCATCGAGATCTTTCCAACGATGCTTGAATAAAAAATGAGAAAGTTAGATTGTTTTAAAATTTTTATGAAACTATGAAAATTGTCATGTAAAATATGGCATGGGAACATGATGCTATAGTGAAAGATGATGTAAGCAGATGAAATGGCATGTTGATCATGAATTTCTAGTTATAAATCATTATTTGACAAATAAATTAGTCAGTTAAATGCATAGCTACAAAATTGTTTTCCAGCTGCAGAATGTGCACAGTTTCTGTAGCTAAAATCCTGAACAAACAACCCAAGTCAGTAAATAACCAAAATTGAATTTAAAGAGAAATAAACAATGTTGTGGTTTACTAGAGCCAAAACCCAATGATAATTGCAATGTCTCTTTCATTTTTTATTTTATTTTTATTTTATTAATTTTTTTTAATTTTCTTTATCAAAAAGAAATTATAATAAAGAAAATGATATTTTTTTAATTTTCTTTATATATATATAATAAAGAAAATGACATTATTTTATTTTTTTTATTTTTTTTAATCGTGAGACACATATGTGTCTAAAATCAACTTTATTAAAAATTGGACTCTTAGATCTCATGCCATGTGGAGCAGAGTTTGTTATTCACTTTGATTCTTTTAAAATCAAATTTATTAAATCTAATTGGACTCTTAGACCACATGCCATGTGGAGCAGAGTTTGTTATTCACTTGGATTCTTTTAAAATCAAATTTATTAAATGTAATTGGACTCTTAGACCACATGCCATGTGGAGCAAAGTTTGTTATTCACTTGGATTTTTCTGCTTTCAACTTGCCATGTTAAAGTAGTTCAAAACAAATCGTTTTTCCCTCACGCAATTTGCAAAATGGAGCTCTAAAGAACCCTGAATTTCTCTCAAATGGTTAGGAATCCAAGGAAATAGTTTCGCAATTATTAAATTTGTCCTGTTCCAGCAAAACCCATGTCCCATTTTTTTAGATTCATCATTGTTTGCTCAGAAAATTCGATTTAAAATCGGGTGTCAAGACAATGCTTTCTAGAAATTACGTTTTCTTCAAAAACCAATTTTAAATTTCTCCTAAACGGTTGCAAAATCTAGGAAATCATTCACAAGTTACCTAACTACCCCTGTTCCAGAGAAAACCCATGTCTCCGTTTTTTCAGATTCACCCTGGTTTGCTTCAAAAATTCATTTTAAAATCGGGTGTCTATGCTACTGCATTTTCTAGAAATGTTCCCATGATTTTTGATTTGTAGGTTTTGAAGGTTGGGCTTGTTGTTGCAAGGATGTATTCTAGCAAAGGAAAAGGGAAGGTCTAACTCTTGCATTACAGAGGTAAGGATTTTTGCACATGGATTTCCTAGTCTTATAGTAGCTAAATAATTTTTATGATATACTAACAAAACAATTTATTTTTCTGATCCTCCAGGACACACGAAGTGCAGAAAGAGAGCATATTTGAGAGATTTATTTTGTTAGCATAGTCAAAATTATCGTTTGTGATCTTTGCTTGCGCTCTTTGTTCTCAACCATTTTTTATTGCAATTTTTTCCCACCAAGAATTAGTAGATGGGTAGTTCTTACTGCACCATAAAACATCAAATTTATCCTAAAAACTATAAAAATGTATTTTTATTTTTCCTATCTATCTAAAAACTATTTTTTATTTTATTTTTTAAATATATTCATGCTTCCAATGAATCCATTTACAGACTAGAATTTTTGAAATGCTCATATCCCAACTTGAAAAATATAATTGATTATTTGTAAGGATATGCGAAATCAACTTAACCTTTCAATTTGCCACAAGGATCTCTTAAAGAATTGATGAATATTGTGGCATAACTACTTCTTGATACCATTTGTCAATGTAGTCTTTGGGCTGCATTCTGGATCCTATTTCCATAAATGGTTAGTAAAAACAAAGAAAATAAAACATACTCTAAATTTAAAATTAGTTCCTATGCACACTTCCCCGGAAACAATGCTAAAATGTTGGGGCAAAGTGATCGCCTATCATTTAGTTTGTCAACTTGGGGGTTCGTAAACTTGTGAAGCATGCGTGGACTGTATGTGCTAGAAATTGTCTTTCAGTTTAGATCAATATAACTACAAAATAATGAAAACCAATTCATCTAATCTATGAAATCAAATAATGAAAACGAAATTAAACTAACATGTGAAATAAAAAACAACTAATATATACTTAGTTATTCCATCATTCAATTATGAAGTGTTACCTTCTTGAGATGATGTGTAAGTAGCTATTTATACTTTAACTTCTAATGTCCTAGAAGAGCAAGTAAAGTGTGTAAAAAATAACTCAGTAATTGCATGTATCAAATATTCAACCATTCAATCTTAAAATATGTTTAAATCAATTTCTTAGAATGATCTTTAGGAATATCAGTTAATGAAATTAAATGAGGATCTTAAAAGCAAATATAAAAGCATTGAAAAGTAAAGCTCAATGATTGCATAGGTTGAACATTCAATCACCCAATTTGAAGTCCCCTTCTTGGCCTAATCCTTTCTTCAATTATACAATGAATTGATGGTTTGATCTAAGAAAGTAAATAAAAGAACATGAAAGGGAACTAAATAACTATAAGCCCTTACCTCAAAATTAATCCAATTAGAAAATACATAAATCTTCCCTATTGAAATGTTTTTAGAAAAGAAAAGATTACACACTCATTCTAAAACTAATACTAAGAAAGAAATTAAACTTTAATCTATAAAATCAATTAAATCTCACAATCATTAGATGGCGATTCCAATGGTGTATGAGGATGGAAAGTGAAGAAGCTCCATATGTAAGCAAAACTAAAACTTCAAATCTCCTAGTATAATCTCCAAATTCTATATTAAAAACATGAGAATTTGCCCAACTTTACACATGCCTTCAAAGGAAAATTCTCTCTTATTTATACTAAAACATAAGAAGCTACCCTATTTAATGAGGATCCACTAAAATCTCATATAGTTACAACCAAATAGCTCATAATGAGACACATATACCCTAAGTGTATCATAGAGTTCTAATCCAAATAAGAAATGATGAGACACCTCATAGAGTTACAATCCAAATAGGACACACATCCTTCTTTGACCTTTGTCAAAATCTCCTTTGAAGGGAATTCAAATTTGAGCATTGGAGATCACATAAGGGTGCTTTGAAAGCTTCCAAATAAGCTACACATGTCATGAAACTCAAGCCACATATATAGATACATGAAACTATGTTAATTTCCTAGTTTTTATTCATAAATTCATTTTAAACACATAAAATAAATAACTTTGGTAAATAAGGATCCTAACCTATATATTTATGAAAATTGTGGCTAATGAAAGACTATATGGTTATGGAGTTGCGACATGTGGGTGAAATGGTAGTGATAAGGTGAAAGTGATGTCATTTTAAAGACATTTTGGAGGCCCAACAATGTTCACAGAGTATGACCTTCCTTGGACTATTAATATCTTAGATAACTAGTCCTCAAAGAATATCAGTCCATGACTAATATTATCTTGGATTCCCTGCCTCATCCTGAAAGAGTATCAGGTGCTAGATGCTTACCCAATTAGTACATTATGTCTTTCCAAGTGAAAAAAAGAATGATGTGCCTATCTATCCCTCTAAAACATGGAGGATACATCAACCAAACCAAGATTGTCTCTCAAATACACAAGCTTCTTATTAGGAAGAGATATTTTCAATATGTTACCTACCTTCCCATCAATCGAGATATATTGTTGTTGTATCACACCATCTTATACTATATTCCCAATGTAGTGATACTTGTTGTTGATATGATTTTTATTTCCATGAAATACTGGGTCGTTAGACAATCGTATACAACTAGTATTATCAAAATGTATCAATATAGGATCCATTGGTCCTTCAAATAGGTTGGATAACAACTTTCTCAACTAGACAAATTCTCTAATTACTTCACAGGCTACAATATACTTAGCCTCAACACTAATCAAAAAATTTGTTTCTTTCTTTCTACTCATCCATGAGATCATGAAGGAGCTGAAACTAAAACATCCTCTTGTAGTGCTCCTTCCATTTTGTTCACTACCTTCCCATTTATAATTTGTATATCCAATCAACTGAAATTAAATTCTGAAATTAAATTTCTACAACTGAAATTAAATCAAACTAGGCTCCTAAAATTTAGGACCCCACTGCACACAACTAAAATTCATGCCCCTAGCTTGAATTAATTGAGTTATAATCCTAATTTTTAGAAATCAACTCAAGAAAATTGAATTTAAAATTATTTACTCTAAATGAGTGTTCTTAAC
This sequence comes from Pinus tabuliformis, assembly GCA_031772625.1. Lineage (NCBI taxonomy): Eukaryota > Viridiplantae > Streptophyta > Pinopsida > Pinales > Pinaceae > Pinus > Pinus tabuliformis. The sequence continues at coordinate 639,903,255 of CM062820.1, read as the reverse complement.
TGAGTGGCAAGAGACATGTCACCTTAGTTAACACATCTAGGTTTTCTGCTGATGTGGAATTTCAAATGTCCTCAATTTGATTAAGGAAAAAATCAAAATTGAGACTTTTTTGTTGCATTTTCAACACTTCCTCTTAGCAAGAAATGAATTATCAACCAGCCCCATCCTGCAACTATGGAATTTACTTGCATTTCAACACCTCTCAATATTTTTGTTGCTATTGAAACATCTCCAACTAAGAAACATAAAAAAAAACAAAATGAATCAACTTTATCTCCAACTGTCTACAAGGAAAATTGTGTTGTTGTTGACTCTAGTACTGAGCCTCCATCTCTACTATCAACACTCCTCCGCACTCCTCATTATCTTACTGACATTGATCCCACTGCTACTGAATATTGTATTCCCTCGTATCAAGGTAATGATCCATGAGGAGAACGCATCAATGAATGTTGCATGGAATTCTACAACTCTTGGACTAAGGATCTACATCACTCCACCTCGATGTTGTAGGTATAGCTTCATGTTATCCCTCTACCAACTTGGATCGAACTCTCCCCCTTCTAGAGGTATCCACTTTACCTTCTATCTAGTTCTTCATTCGTGGCTACTCCACAACTTCTTGAGGTTGGTTCCGAGGCTCCTTTTTTATTGGTAAAGTCATGATCCCTCTCAACCACCATGTCTTTAACCCTTTCCTTCTCCTCAAGGCTTTTCATGGATATTCTACCTCAACTAGATACAATTTCTTGAATCAAGGACCGATATGTTTCACCTGACCCATGGTTATGTCTCAGGAATGCTTTCCCTTTGCTAAAGATCACATCATAACCATGGTCTTCCAAAAATGCAACAAATATGAGATTTTTCTTTAGTCCTTGAACAAACATGACATCGTTGAGTAATAGCAGAGATCCATACTCCCTATCAAGGGTTTTTGTGATCCCGGTAGCGTAGTACCTTCCGTCATCTCCAAACTCAATGTTCATCTTGAGATATTTCTCCTACAAGTCAATGAAAAATTCTTTGTTCCCTGTTATGTGGAACGAGACACCTCTATCCAAGTACAACTCACCTCCCATCATGGTTCTCATCATGCAGGCGATGGGAGTGAAGTAAATCTCAAACTCTAAAGCTAGAGATTCACATGTTGTTGTTATTGTAGGCTCCTTATTTATTGCCTTCTTATGTGGACACTTTGTGGAATAGTGCCTGAATTCATGATAGTTGAGACTCTTAATTTTGGGCAATTCTTTCTTCCTTCCCCCTTGAATATATTTAGCCTCACCTTGGTACTTCTTTCCCTTGGCCTTCATTCCTTTGCTAACTAATGAAAAGCCTTATTCCTCTTCTTTGGATGAGGTCCCATCTCTATTGTTTTTCCTTATTTCATCTTGTACCAAATATGACCATAGGAATTCCCATTTGGTAGTTTCTCCCTCCTTTTCACCAAATATTGGTAGTTTTGCCATATCTTGGGAAGACCTAGAAGGGTTAGGCTTACCAAATCATCCTCTGCTACAGTAAAACCAACTTGACCAAGTTCATCACAACATTGTGTGAACCTGCTCAGGTACTATGGATTGGTCTAGCTATTCTGCATCTTGATATTTTGAAGTTTGTCCCTGACCTCGAAATTCTTGTGGTCATTAGTATTCTAGAACATATATGTCAATTCTTTCCACATTGCATATAGAATCTCTTTCTAGTGGAGATTTGAGATAATATGGTCATGTATTCCCTCTAGTATGATTCTCCTTGCTTTGGCTACACACTTCTTCCATTCTTTTAGTACCTAAGCATCAGATGTTGTTGGTTTTGGGATATCATTATCAATGAAATCATTCAGCCCATTATCTTCCAACACTACCTCCATGTGGTACTTCTAAGAAACATAATTTGAGCTTCCCTCCAGGAATACTGAAGTCTTAGTCCATAGAAATCCATCCTTCTAGCTCTGAAGAATTGGTCCTACAAATATTATCCTCCTGCAATCACAACTTCAAAATATCTTCTCTATAGTAAATCAAACTCCGATAACATGTAGAAATTATGGTGTAGATTCGAAACTTCTCATGAAATCTACTAAAGCATAAGACGTGAAGTTACTCTACTGATCTGAAGAATTTATGTCATCACATATATATATATATATATATATATATATATATATATATATAGATATATATATATAGATAAATGATAGACATTCAAAAATATACATCACACATGAAAAAAGATTTATCTAGGAGAAAGCAAATTCTCAAAACCCCTTACTATTTGTATTTCATTAATTAGAGAATAAAAATGAAATACATATTCTTGTTCAAGCCCGAGAACACCCTACAAGTGTATAGTCTATCCCTCTACTCGACTCACTGACTCTAGCCAACACTTAGCCAATTTTTAAGCCCTCCAAGCTCCTAATTCCTTACATTGTTCCTTGAGGAATTAGGCCCTACTAATTAGGAAATTGCCTCATCTAGATTGCACAATTCCTTTAGGTCCTTCCTCTAACTGCATTCACCATTTATACACATTGGAATAGTCTACAACTGATAGTACACTACCTTGAAATCTCAATATCATATCGGTAACTCGAATTATCTACATGCATCAGCTAATTTAGGATGATTGATTAGTTATATGGATGATCACTAAGTGTGGTTGAAGTTCCACTTCCACAACTTGACCTTCCACTAGTTCCTCCAACAGTTAGAACTAGTTTAACTAACCATAACTCGATTTAACTGAACTAAATTGCTACAAATGAAATTACTCAACCTATACTCCTAAAACTTAGGAGCCCAATACACACAACTGAACTTCGTGCCCCTAATTCAAATTAAATGAGTTATACCCCTATATTTGAGGAATCATCTCAAGAAAACTAAACTTCAACTCGTTAACTCGAATTGAGTGTTCTTAACTGAGTGATAAGAGCCATGTCACCTTACTTAACTCTTCCAAATTGTCTGTTGATGTGGAATTTTGAATTTCCTCAATTTTATTAAGGAAATTGTAAAAATTGAGACTTTCTTGCTGCATTTTCAACATCCTTGACCTAGATGGATCTCATCAGGTCCTTTCCAGATCTCCTATCGCAAATAGTAGTGCATCATCCCTAGATCCTTCATGTCAAATTTTGCTACTATTTTATTCTTACATTCTTCAATTTGACCTTCCACACCTATCAAGAGAAGATCATCCACATATAGAAAAATGATTACTGACTCTCCCTTCTTAATATAAAGGTTTAAATCAACAACTTTTTGTGAAGCCTAATCTCTATACATATGCATCCATCCTAGCATATCATGCCCTCGGTGCTTGCTTAAGGTCATATAATTCCTTATTCAATTTACAGACAGATGAATCTTATATTTAATTTCAAATCACAAGGGTTGTTCTATATAGACTTCCTCATCAATTGTGCCATTTAGGAATGCAATATTGACATCCATTTGGTGGATGTTCCATCCCATCAATGCTGCCAAAGAGACCAATAAACAAATAGTTGTATACCTTGTTATTCCAATAAATGTATCTTCATAGTCAATGCCATCCTATTGAGAGAATCCCCTAGCCGCAAATATTTCCTTATATTTATCAATACTTCCATCTCCTACATGTTTGATCATGTAGATCCATTTGGAAGTTACCACGGGTTTATATTTAGGCCTAGGTATGATCTCCAAAACTCCATTTTTCATTATAGATTGATATTAATCATTCATGGTATGACCCTGCCTCTATTAGTTTTTTCATGTAGGCTACATACGTAGAATATCGTTTGGGCTTCTTAATTAACCTGAATGTACCTTGATCTTCTCCATGACCTTCTGCATCTAGAAGTGTAGACTTCAACCAATTAGATCTTTTTTCTCATTTTGGGGATTACCACAGGTTGTATAGGTTCACAGAGACCTTATCTTCATGGTTTGATTCTTCTTCCCTAGTAACTTCTTCTTCAAATACAAAAATTTCTTGATCATAAGAATACACAGGGAGATCCCTTGACTTATTGAATGCAATACATTAGTCAAATATCACATCTTGACTGACTTATATTAGGTGTCCTTCCTCTATGTAGATCCTATAGGCATTAAAAGAGTTATAGTAGCTGATAAAATTTCCCTTCATGCCAGATGGATGGAACTTCTTTTTCTATTCTTAGGTATATGAATATAAACAGGACAACCAAAAATTTGGATATGATGTACAGTTGGTTTCTTCCTAGTGAACACTTGTTCAAGAGTCTCGTTATATAGTGACCTGTGGGCACTTCAATTTTGTATGTATATAGCTTTCTTTGTAGCTTCACCCCACAAAATGTTTGTTAAATATTGATCATGTAACATTTCTTTTGCACTTTCTTCAATTGATTGATTCTCATTCTACAACTCCATTTTTCTCGGGATTATATGGGACTATCAACTCCTTCTTAATCCCAAGCTCCTTATAGAAAGATATTATTTCCTTATATGTGTCTTCTCCTCCATTATTAGATCTTAATATCTTGATTCTTCTTTCTATAAGGTTCTCTACTTCAACTTATAATTCTTGAAATTTGGTAAATACTTCATCCTTGGCTTTCTATGTAAACCCAAGTTTTCCTTGAATGGTCAACTATAAATGTGACATAATATAGATGAACTCCAAGTGATTAGTGAGTCAAAGGACCATAGACATCAGAATGAATAAGCTCCAACATTGCGTTTTACTGTGAAGCACTTCTTCCAAATGGTCTCTTAGTGTTCTTATCCAATGCACATCCCTTGCATACTCCGTCGTGATCTTCTCTCAGTTCATGGATTCCATCTACTATTCAATTTAGAGTTGGAAGGATTTTAAAATGGAGATGGCTGAATCTTCTATGCAAAAGTTCACATGGGCTGATTTCAATGTGAACTAAAGCTTGAGCAATAGGAGATAGCAACCTATAAATTCTTCCTTCACGAATCCCAAGAGTGTTCTACCAATTCATCACATCAAAACCAACCTCAATAAAGCAATATGCTAGTTGTAATATGCTTATTATTGCTTCAAATTAGTGCCATGAATCTAAATTTTGATCTAAATACGTGGATATGAAAGCTATGAATATGAAGATATGAAATATTTCTTAGAAAATAAATGGGAAAGTAGGATCTCTTTTGGAGGATATAAATTTCGTGAATATTTTAATCTTTGTAGACACACATAGTCATCAAAGTCTTCGTACATTCTCTCTAGAAGAATATGAATATTTATTATTATCTATGCATTAGCGTGAGAATAATGGCGTTCATATCTAAAATATCATGGTTATTGAGAAAAGTGGGGAAGCATTTTTTTCTTCAATTCTTTGAGAAATTAATATTACTTCTTGAGAAGCAAGGGGCAAAGTATTAGCATAAAAATTCCCTCCGTAATCATGCTCAGATGATCCTCATGTGTAATTATAATATGGATTACTATTAAAACTAATGTTAAATTTTGATTGTTGATTTGCACAATTATGTACACTTTACTCTTACCTATGGCTTCTACTTGGCCCTATTCTCTTGTACTCCAATGCATTTATGTACAAGATTGTCCTGACCTAGGTATTTGAGGAGAATATTGAGCTTCCTATACCCATGCACTTTCTATGTATTCTTCATCGGAATGGGATCTTGATACCACCTCATGTATACTATAATATCCATGAAAAGAGAAATGTAGAGATAAACAAGATTAGTCATTTTAGAAAAGATCTATTAACAAAATTTCAATCCAATCTATCAACAAGGTTTAGAAAGATCTGTCAGCAAAGTTTTAAGGAGCAATGATTGCTTAAGGATGGTAACATTAGATTACAAAGTAAAATTTAACCACAGATTTCAACCTTATCGTTTTATAATCACATATAAATTTTGGTCGAATATATATTAGTTATGAGTGTTCGTGTGATATCACCTATCACAAATTTAAATCATAAGTAATTGTAATATTGTTGGATGCCAAAACAAAGAAGATTAAGCTAGCTTTATGGCATGGTCACATGAGTTGTAAGATTCCAATGTGAAATTCTATTGATTGTACAGACGAAGTTGGATATAAATACCAAAGCTTGAACCACAGTGATTGGTAGGCACCACATTCAATTGTCTACAACAATTTTTTTATCAATGAGGAAAGTTCATCGAACCACCTGAGGTCCAAAGCATGGGAGCGAGAGACATAAGATACAAGAGAATCCCATCAAACAAAAAATAGTCTCACCAAGGGATAATGAGGTGGTTTACACGTCAAGTGATATTGTTAAAATTTGCTTGGCATAACACTCTAAGTTCTATCGATTATTGGGTTGGGGGCGTTGATAAATCTATTGAGGAAATTATTAGAGTGATCTATCTTTTATTGATAACTTCTTTTTATTTCTTGTTAATTTTCTTATTTATTTTGATTATTTACTTATTATTATGTTTGTATGTAATCAAACAACTATCAAAACAAGAAGAACAAGAACACAAATTATGGTTGTAAGCCATGGCCAAAACCTCTCCACTTTAGAGAAAAACCTAAGAATATATTCCCTTCTTATAGATTCTTCAATTGACGAATTTCTATACCTCTAGACTAAGATCAATACCGGCCAAGACGAAGTCCAACCCTTCTAGATGATGTGCTTCCTTTTTCCAAGTCAAACCCAATCAAATCTCTTCCAGTAGCACAACTTTGACCTCCAATTATAGAATTTCATCCTCTACTACAATTCTAAACTTTTCGACGCTCTTGTAAGAGCTACTTCCACATGTGTGAGCTTCTTCTAGCCTCCCAAGGCTCCCTCAGACCTTATATTGGTTTTTCGCTTCCTTTTAGAGCTTGAGCATGGCTTATTGTGACCTTCACTAACCTTATTTCCCTTCCTTCTTTAAGATCAAACCTGCAGCAGAAAACCCTAGACCAACTGCATAAATCCTAACCTTCCTTCGCATGTCTAACAGAGAAGTAGCCTAAATATAATTCTCCTCCATCCTCTTCATTAGTTTTTTCATTCTTCTTCTTCCTCCTTTGATTGAATGAGTGAGTGACTGAATGTGTTCCAAGGAGGTTGAGTTTTCTCCTTTATATAGGATTCTCAAGGTGGACATAGCTCCTTAGGTTAGGTTGACTTAGTATTGAAGGGTATTTTGACAATTTTAAGGGCAAAAATACATTTATTTACAATTTACAATGTGCCCGATGGGTTCTTCAACTTATGACAATGACTCTTTTGACTTCTTGACCTAGGACATCCTAGAATTACTCAATGGATGCTTGAACTATAAAATAAAATACCTTGAGCATGAGACCTATGCTCAGCAATAATAATAATAATAAGTTTTCTTTCATTTTAGAATATACAAGAATCAAAAGTACAATTCATATTTATGAAGACCGAACCTAGTTACACATTTTTCAACACTCCCTCTTAACTAGGGAGGTATTCATAAATGGTACATGGACATTCTCAATCTTGAAGAGATATCATAAGAAGAGTCAAATTGGTAACCCATATGTATAACATCATATCAACTAGCATTGTCATATAGAAAGGCCTTGACTAATAGCTCTATCTCTCCACAAGATCAGAGCACAATCTTAGCGAGACCAATGATTTATAGACACCATCATTATTATCTCTTGAGGTACATACCCCACCTGGGTGTTCACAGAGTATGACTTTCCTTGGACTATTGATATCTTGGATAACTAGTCCTCCAAGAATATCGATCCATGACTAATATTATCTTGGATGCTCTACCTCATCCTTAAAGAGTATCAGATTTCATATGCTTACCTAATAGCACATTCTGTCTTTCCAAGTGAAGGAAAGAATGATGTGCCTATCTTTCCCTCTCAACCATGGAGGATACGTCAACCAAACCAAGATTGTCTCTCAAATACACAAGCTTCTTATTAGGAAGATATTTTTTCAATATGTTATCTACTTCCTCATCAATTGAGATATATTGTTGTTGTAGCACACCATCTTAAGCTTCCCAATGTAGTGATACTTTTTTTTGATATGATTTTTTATTTCCATGAAATACTATGTCTTTAGATAATCGTATACAACTGGTATTATCACAATGTATCACTATAGGTTCCATTGGTCCTTCAAATAGGTCGGATAACAACTTTCTCAACTAGAGAGATTATTTGCTTACTTAACATGCTACAATATACTCATCCTCAACACTACTCAAAGAAATTGTTTCTTTCATTCTGCTCATCCATGAGATCATGAAGGATCTGAAACTAAAACATCCTCCCGTAGTGCTCCTTCCATTCTGTTCACTCCCTCTCTAGTCAGAATCTATATATCCAATCAAGTGGACATCATTCCTCCTATCATATTTTAGGAAATAGTGGATGGTTCCTTGTAGATATATTAGCATGTGTTTTTCTATTATGCAATGATCATGCCTTGATTCCACTTGGAATTGATTTAGAACATTTATTTCAAAACATATGTATGGTCGAGTAATCACCAATTACGTTAGTGATTGAATCAATTGTATATACTTTAAAGGGTCCATAGGGTTCAATTCAGAACTTAGTCTTTTTAAGTTTGTGATCATTGGGGTTGTCATTGGTTTGAAATCCATCATGTCAAACCTCTTCAACATCTTGATCACATACTTTCCTTTGTAGAACTAGTTTAGCTGAACATAACTCAATTTAACTTAACTAAATTTCTTCAACTGAGATTAAATCAATCTAGGCTCCTAAAATTTAGGAACCCACTGCACACAACTAAATTTCATGCCCCTAACTTGAATTAATTGAGCTATAATCCTAACTTTTAGAAATAAACTTAAGCAAATTGAACTTCAAATCGTTAACTCGAATTCAGTGTTCTTATCTTGGTCGCAAGAGACATGTCACCTTAGTTAACACTTCCAAGTTGTCTGCTGATGTGGAATTTCAGATATCCTAAATTTGATTATGGAAAAAATAAAAGTTGAGACTTTTTTGTCGCATTTTCAACACTTCCTCTCAGCAAGAAATGGATTATCAACCACCCCCATCTTGCAACTATGGAATTTAACTCCATAATACGCCTCTCGCTATTGTTGTTGCTACTAAAATATCTGCAACTATGAAGCATTGAAAAAACAAAATGAATCAACTTTATCTCCAACTGTCTACAGGGAAAATTGTGTTGTTGTTGACTCTGGTACTGAGCCTCCTGCTCTGCTGTCAACACTCCTCAGTATCTTACTGATAGTGATCCTACTACTACTGAATACTGTGGGCCCTTGTAGAAAGGTAATGATCCATGAGGAGAACACCTCAATGGATGCTTCTTGAATTTTTGCAACTCTTGGACTAAGGATCTACATCGCTCCACCTCTCTCTTGGAGGTATCAATGCATGTTCTCCCTCTACCCACTTGGCTCGAAATCTCCCCCTTCTATAGGTATCTTCTTGAATGAATGTTTGCACTCTACCTTCTATCTGGTTCTCCATTTGTGGCTGCTCCACAACTTCATGAGGTTGCTTCTGAGGCTCCTTTTTGATAGGTAAATCACGCTCCCTCTCAACTACCATGTCTTTAACCCTTTCCTTCCTCCTCAAGGCTTTGCATGCTTATTCTACCTCAAGTTGATACAGGTTCTTGAATCGAGGACCGATATGTTTCACCTACCCCATGACTATGTCTTAGGAATGCTTTCCCTTTGCTAAAGATCACATCGTAACCACAGTCTTCCAAAAATGCAACAAAGATGATATTTTTCTTTAGTCCTCGAACAAACATCACATCATTGAGTCATAGCGGTGATCCCTACTCACTCTGAAGGGTTAGTGTACCAATATTGGTAGCATTGTACCTTCTGTCCTCTCCAAACTCAATGTTCATCTTGAGATATTTCTCCTACAAGTCACTGAAAAACTCTTTGTTCCCGGTCATGTTGAATGAGGCACCACTATCAAAGTACCACACACCACCAACCATGGTGCTCACCATACATGCGATGAGAGTGAAGTAAATCTTGAACTATGAGGCTAGAGATTCACTTGTTGCTGCTATTGTAGGCTCCTTCTTTCTTTCCTTCTTGTGTGGACACTTTTTGGTATAGTGCCTAAATTCATGAGTCACAGTTGAAACACTTAATTTTGGGCAATTTGTTCTTCTTTCCCACTTGACTATATTTAGCCTCAGCTTGGAATTTCTTTCCCTTAGCTTTGATTCCTTTGTTGATTAATAAAATTCCTATTCTTGTTCTTTGGATGAGGTCCCATCCCTTTTCTTCTACCTTATTTCCTCTTGTACCAAATCAGACCATAGGAATTCCCTTTGGTAGTTTCTCCCTCCTGTTCACCAAATATTGGTAGTTGTGTCATCTCTTGGGAAGGCCTAGAATGGTTAGGGTTACCAAATCATCCTCTACTACAGTAACACCAACTTGACAAAGTTCATCATGACATTGTGTGAACCTGTTCAGGTACTGTGGAATGGTGTCGTTCTTCTGCATCTTGATATTTCAAAGTTTTTTCTTGACCTCCAGCTTCCTATGGTCATTAATATTCTAGAACATATATGTCAATTCTTTCCAAATTGCATACAAAGTCTCTTTCGAGTGGAGATTTGAGATAATGTGGTCTCGTACTCCCTCCAATATGATTCTCCTTGCCTTAGCTAAACACTTCTTCCATTCTTGTAGATCTTGAGCATCAGATGTTGTTGGTTTTGGGAAATCATTGTCAATGAAACCCTACAACCCATTATCTTCCAACACTACCTCCATGCAGTCCTTCCAAGCAACATAATTTGAAGTTCCCTCTAGGGAATACTAGAGTCTTAGCCCATAGAAAGCCATCCTTATAACTCTGAAGAGTTGATCCTACAAATATTCTCCTCCTGCAATGATAACTTCAAAATCTCATCTCTATAGTAAATCCAACTACGATACCATGTAGAAATTATGGTGTAGTTTCTAAACTTCTCATGAAATCTACTAAATCATAAGAATTGAAGTTACTCTACTGATCTGGAGAATTTAATTCATCATATACAACATGAATCATAGAAATGAAAAAATAATCATCACACATGCATAAATATTTATCTAGGGGAAAGCAACTACTCAAAACCCCTTACTCTTTGTATTTCATTAATCAGAGAATAAAAATTAAATACATATGCTTTCTCAAGCATGGGCACACCCTACAAGTTTATAGTCTATCCCTCTACCTGACTAACTAACTCTAGCAAACACTTAGCAAATTTTGAATCCCTCCAAGCTCCTAACTCCTTCCTCTCACTGTATGCACTGTCTGTACACATTGTAATAGTCTACAACTGATAGTACACTACCTTGAAATCTCCATATCACCTCGGTAGCTCGAGTTATCTACATGAATGAGATAATTTAGGATGATTTATTAGTTATCTGGATAATCACTGAGTGTGGTTGAAGTTCCACTTCCACAACTTGACCTTCCACTAGTTCCTCCAACAGTTAGAACTAGTTTAACTAACCATAAATCAATTTAACTGAATTAAATTTATACAAATGAAATTAACTCAAACTAGACTCCTCAAATTTAGGATCCCACTGTACACAACTAAAATTAATGCCTCTAACTTGAATTAACTAAGTTAGACTCGTATATTTAAAGAATCAACTCAAGAAAACTGAACTTCAACTCATTAACTTGAATTGAGTGTTCTTAACTAAGTGACAAGAGCCATGTCACCTTAACTCTTCCAAATTGTTTGTTGATGTGGAATTTTTAATTTCCTAAATTTCATTAAGGAAAATGTAAATAGTGAGACTTTCTTTCTTCATTTTTAACATCCTTCACTTAGATGGATCCCATCACATCCTTTCCAGGCCCTTTGTCCCAAATAATAGTGCATCATCCCTAGATCCTTCATGTCAAATTTGCTGCTAGTTTCTTCTTACATTCTTCTATTTTACATTCTAGACCTATCAAGAGAAGATCATCCACATACAAAATAATGATTACCGACTCTCCCTTCTTAATATAAAGGTTCAGATCAACACCTTTTTGTGAAGCCTAATCCCTATACGTATGAATCCATCCTAGCATATCATGCCCTCAGTGCTTTCTCTAGGCCATATAATTTCTTATTCAATCTACAGACATATGACTTTCTATATTTAATTTTAAATCCAAAAGGTTGTTCTATATAAAATTCCTCATCAATTGTGCCATATAGGGATGCAGTATTGACATCCATTTAGTGGATGTTCCAACCCATCAATGCTACCAAAGAGACCAATAAATTAATAGTTATATACCTCGTTGTTGGAACAAATGTGTCTTCATAGTCAATTCCCTCCTATCGAGAGAAGCCCTAGCCACAAGTATACCTTATATTTATCAATACTTCCATCTCCTACATTTTAAATCATGTAGATATATTTGGAATTTACCACGGATTTATTTTCATGCCTAGGTACGATCTCTGAAACTCCATTCTTCATTATAGATGGATATTCTTCATTCATCACATCTTTCTAGTCCTGGTGATTGAAAACTTGTTGAAAGGTGGATGGCCTTGTTTCTATTAGTTTTATCATGTAGGCTACATACCCAGAATATCGTTTGGGCTTCTTGCTTTACCTGAATGTACTTTGATCTTATACATGACCTTCTACATCTAGAAGTGTATACTTGAACCAGTTAGATATTTTTCTAGTTTCGGGTATTACCACAGGTTGTATAGGTTCACAGAGACCTTAATCTTCAAGGTTTGATTATTCTACCCTAGTAAACTCTTCTTCAAATACCAAAAGTTCCTGATCATAAGAGTCCATAGGGAGATCCTTTGATTTCTTGAATCCAAAACTTTTGTTAAATATCACATATTGACCGACTTCTATTAAGTGTCTTTCCTTTATGTAGATCCTATAGGCCTTAAAAGAGTCATTGTAGCCCACAAATGTCCACTTCATGCTAGATGGATCCAAATTCTTTATTTTATCCTTAGGTATATGAATATAAACAGGACAAACAAAGATTTGGAGATGATCTACAGTTAGTTTCTTCCTAGTGAACACTTATTCAAGAGGCTTTTTATCTAGTGACTTGTGGGCACTTTGATTTTCTATGTATACAGTTGTCTTTGTAGCTTCACCCCACAAAACGTTTGGTCAATCTTGATCATGTAACATTTCTTTTGCACTTTCTTCAATGGATCGATTCTTTCATTTTGCAACTCCATTTTTCTCGGGATTATATGGGACTATCAACTCCCACTTAATCCCAAGCTCCTTATAGAAAGCTATGATTTCCTTATATGTGTATTCTCCTCCATTATTAAATCTTAATATCTTGATTCTTCTTTCTATAAGGCTCTCTACTTTAACTTTTAATTCTTGAAATTTGGTAAATATTTAATCCTTGGATTTCATTAAGTAAACCCAAGTTTTCCTTGAATGGTCATCTATAAATGTGATGCAATATAGATTACCTCCAAGTGATTTATGAGTCATAGGATCACAGAGATCAAAATGAATAAGATCGAAGATTTCTTTTGACTGTGAAGCACTACTTCCAAATGGTCTCTTGCTGTTCTTACCCAATGCAATTCCCTTGCATACTCCTTCGTGATCTTCTCTCAGTTCATGGATTCCATCTACTATTTAATTTAGAGTTGGAAGGATTTTGAATTGGAGATGGCCAAATCTTCTATGCAAAAGTTCACATGGGCTGATTTCAATGTGAACTAAAGCTTCAACAAGAGGAGATAGCAACATGTAAAGTATTCCTTCATGAATCCCAAGAGTGTTCTACCAATTAATCACATCAAAACCAAACTCAATAAAGCAATATGCTAGTTGTAATATGCTTATTATTGCTTCAAATTAGTGCCATGAATCTAAATTTTGATCTAAATACGTGGATATGAAAGCTATGAATATGAAGATATGCAATATTTCTTAGAAAATAAATGAGAAAGTAGGAGTTATTTTGGAGATATAAATTTCGTGAATATTATAATTTTTGTAGACACCCATAGTCATCAAAGTCTTTATAAGTTCTCTCTAGAAGCATATAAATATTTATTATTATCTATTTATCAACGTGAGAATAATGGAATTCATATATGAAATCTTATGGTTAGTAAGAAAAGTGGGGAAAATTTTTCTTCTTCGATTGTTTCAGAAATTAATATTACTTCTTGAGAAGCAAGAGGAAAAATATTAGCCTAAAAATGCTAAAATCATGCTCAAATGATCCTCCCGTGTCAATATAATATGGATTATTATTAAAACTAATATTAAATTTTGATTCTTGATTTGCACAATGATGTACAATTTACTCTTACCTTCGACTTCTACTTGGCCCTATTCTCTTATACTCAATGCATTTATGTACAGGATTGTCCTGAACTAGGTATGTCAGGAAAATATTGAGCTTCCTATACCCATGCACTTTCTATGTATTCTTCATCAGAATGGGCTCTTGATACCACCTCATGTCTACTAGCATATCCATGAAAGGAGAAATGTAGAGATAAACAAGATGAGTTAGTTGAGAAAAGATCTATTAACAAAACTGAAATCCAATCTATCAACAAAGTTTAGAAAGATTTGTTAGCAAAGTTCTAAGGAGCAATGATTGCTTAAGGAGGGTATCATTGGCTTACAAAGTAAAATTTAATCAAAGATTGCACCCTTCTTGTTTCATAATCACATATAAATTTTGGTCGAATATATATTAGTTATGAGTGTTTCGTTTGATCTCACCTATCACATATTTAAATTGTAAGTAATGTAATATTGTTGGATGCCAGAACAAAGAATATTAAGTTCAATTTATGGCATGGTCACATGAGTTGCGAGATTCTAATGTGAAATTCTATTGATTGGACCAAAAGTAGCTGGGTATAAATACCAAATACTGAACCGCAGTGATCGGTAGGTGCCATAGTGAGGTCCAAAGAATGAGAGTGAGAGACAGAAGATGCAATGGAATCCCATCAAACAAAAAATAGTCTCACCAAGGGATAATGAGGTGGTTTATAGGTCAAGTGATATTGTTAACATTGCCTAGCCTAACACCCTAAGCGATATCGACTCTTGCAATTTGTGATATGCCTCCTAAAAATAGTCAATGAACAATGAAATGAATGGAGTGCCATTGAAGATTTAATTTTGAAATGTAAAATCCATGTTGTGGACTACAATATCAATCTTATTTTATATTTGGGTACAAATCTCTCAGATTAGTTCATTCTTTTTTTGGAAAAAAAAAAAACATGCATTCCCACTCTTATTCTAATTCCAACTAAAAATCAATTATTGGGTTAGGGGTGTTGATAAATCTATTAAGGAAATGATTATAGTGATTTCTGTTTTATTGATAACTACTTATGATTTCTTGTTACTTTTATTATTTATTTGGATTCATTACATATTATTATGTTTGTGTATCATTAACCAACTATCAAAATTAGAAGAACAGGAACACAAAATATAGGTTGTAAGCCAGGGCCAAAGCCTCTCCACTTGAGAGAAAAACTTGAAAATATATTCTCTTCTTATTGATTCTTCAATTGAAGAATAACAAGACCTATAGACTAAGATCAATACACTCCAAGACCAAGTCCAACCCTTCCGAATGATGTGCTCCCTTTTTCAAAGTCAAACCCAATCATATCTCTTCTAGTAGCACAACTTCGACCTCCAACTATAGAATTTCAACCTCTACTATAGGTCTAAACTTTTCGGCACACTTGCAATAGCTACTGCCACATGTGTGAGCTTCATCTAGCCTTCCAAGGCTTCCTCATACCTCATCTTAGCTTTTCTCTTCATTAAGGAGCTTGAGGATGGCTTATTGTGACCTTCACTAACCTTCCAAGTCTTCCTTCACAGATACCAATATTAATACCCTCCAAGACCAATTCCAAACCCTTTGTTTGATGTGATTCCTTTTTCTAAGTCAAACTCAGCCAAATCTCTTCCAGTAGCACAACTTCAACCTCCAAATGCAAAATTTCGGCCTCGACTGCAGGTCTGAAATTTTCAGCACTCCTATAGTAGTTGCTGCCACAAATGTGAGTGTCTTCTCGCCTCCCAAGGCTTCCTCAGACCTTCTCTTGGCTTTTAGATTCCTTTTGGAGCTTGAGGATGGCATATTGTGACCTTCACTAACCTTGTTTCCTTCTTTAAGATTGAACCTGCAGAAGAAAACCCTAGACCAATTGTAGAAACCCTAGCCTTCCTTCACATGTGTGAGAGATAAATAGCTCAAAGATAAGTCTCCTTCCTCCTCTTCCTTCATTTTTTCCTTCTTCTTCTTCCTCCTTTGATTGAATGAGTGATTGAATGAATGTGTTCCAAGGAGTTTGGGTTTCCTCCTTTATATAGGCTTCTCAAGGTGGATGTAGCTCCTTAATTTAGGCCGACATTTTCTTGAAGGGTATTTTGACACATTTAAGGACATAAATAATTTTCTTTACAATTTACAATGTGTCTTATTGGGTCTTCAACTTATGACAATGAATCTTTTGACTTCTTGACCTAGGAAAAACCCTAGAAGCACGCAATGGATGCTTAACCTATAAAATAAAAGATTTTGATCATGAAACCCATGCTAAAAAATAATAATAATATTTTTTCTTTCATATTACAATATACAAGTGTTAACACCTAGATTTGCCTCAGGTTGAAGAAGGCAAGCTTCCAAGGTAACCACAAAGCACTTAACCTCATACCTAGCCCTATAAGGTTAGGAGAGGGTTCTCTCCTTTAGGATCTCAGTCAAGGTGACTAGATCAGATAGGGATTTTAGGCTAGGTATAGTAGCTCGAAAGGTTTTGATTGAATTTGTTGGTGTTTTTTTCCAGATCAGGAGGAGCTGGGCAATTTAGGTCTGGGAAACTAAATCAAAATTGCAGGGGATTCTATAGGGAAAGGTAGGTATGATCTTCAACACCTTAAGCTTGATGGGGTGAAAGGATAGACTGGTGTGGGGATAAGAAGGGCTCGAGCAAGTCAAGAATCCTTCCTAAACAAAGGAGAAAACATGAAATGCTGGTGTTTTCCCAAGGCAGAGCATTAAAACCTAATGTATTCCACCTATTTGACTTGAAAACAACCAATCAGAAGCAATTATATGAAATAGGAATACATAAATAACATGATAACTTATTAACATAAGAAGAAACACATGTTAAAGGCCATACCATAGGTATCCCATAAAAATAGTTGCAACTTTATTAGTTTCCTGCCACAACTGCTACAAAATGAGAAGTGTTCAGTACATGAGCATCCAACTGAATCCAACCCTTGCAAATGAGAAAGAAAACACATAATATAGACATCTAAACTACTCATCCTGACCTTTAGGGGTCGAATCCATGAGAAGAGGGGTTGTTTCAACTATTTCCCAACAAAGAACTGGAATATAGGCAGTCAAACAACTTGTCTCTAAAAGAGGGGAAACCGATTCATTTGCCTCAAAACCACCTCTAACTAATGAATCTACCCTCTAACATTATTTTACCATTACATTTACATGCTATGTCATCAATTACATTAGTGAAATCATCCATGAGGAGAGAGAAATCAAATTCACCGTCAAAACAGACGAATTTTATTTCCCTGATCAAAATGGCCCTAAGCACATCGCCACTGGTCCTAAGCATAGTGCCACTTTCCACCTAATTTTGGAGGCCTTCCGCTTAGCCAAATTGATCCCATGATAGCTCATTGGAAAGGTATTCAAGTCTATATTTTGGAACACCTAAAAGTTTTGAATTTGGAGGTCATTTACCCCTTCACAACTAGAACCTCCCAAGACTTCTTCTCTGTGTCCAAAAAGAGGAAGAGAGGTCATTTTTTGGTAGTTTTTGGACCTTTTGGTGAACCAGATCTGCTCCAAAACTTTTGAAAATTTCCAGGGTGCATGTCCTCATTATTTTGAATAAAAAAATGTCAACATTTTCTCCAATGGATACACCAAGAAAAAGCACAGCGCTGCTGGACAAATTTTTTGTGTTGTGAATTTCAAAACTTCTAAAAATTTGCCCAAATTTGGCATGGAACACCACCATCAACTACTTTGTTTGGCCAAAGAGGCTTCAGCCAACATATTGAGTCTATCTTGCTCTTTATTGCCCTCCAAAGCTTTCCTTAGCCTAACCTTTAGTTTTCTAATTCTCATGTTACAAATTTTGTTGCGGGTCATGTAATGGTATGCCATGTGTCGGATCATTTTCCTATCCCCGTTGGCCTTCTAAATGAGTCCTTCAATATGTATGTTGTCACTCTCAAGCCAAGTTTCCCTATAATTTTCAATCTCCTGCTCAATAGGAGTCAGTGTGACATGAACCTCTTTGGCAATCTACCTATTTGCTTTGATCATTTCCAGCTCCATGAGGACTTGTTTGTCACTCAATTGTTTGTTTTCCTGTTCCAAGTATTTGATGATGAACTTGGCTCTCTCTAAGTTGTCTACCAAAGCTTGTATTTGAGCTTCCCTTTCTTATCTGATGATGTCTTTGATGGTTTTTTCATCTAGAGCCTCCAAGTCAATGATATTAACTCCATGATGATTATAGCGCTATTGCAACTCCTCATGCTCAATCAAGTCAAAATCTCTTTCCTCCTCATCACCAAGGTTCTCTTCCTACACTTTTTCCTTGGCTTTGCTCAGCTGTTCAACATGTACCTGTTTTTCGATGTAGAAGGCAAAGCCCCTTCAACACCTTGTGGAGATAACATTTGCCTGTGGACTGATGAAGAAGGCAAGGTGCCTTCTACATCCCATGGAGAAAATACTTGCCTAGAAGCTACAAAAAGTTTTCTTGTGCCTCTCTGATATGTCAAGTACACTAACATCTCAACATTTTTTGTTTCCTTGAACTCTTTCCTTGTTTCCCCATGGCTAGAAGGGCCACCTTATTCTTGATGCATTGGTGAAGGGATCTGTGGACCTTTGAACATTTCATGAGCAATGAAAGTCTCCCAAGGAAAGTTAAGAAGACTGAGATGGTGAAGGACAATGATTTTGGTTAAGGAGTAATGATAGATGTTGTTCAACTGCTGAGGGTATGGCTTATTCTACACAAGGTAGGCTATTTTGTCAATGTTTCTAAACAAGAAATATGGGAGATTCATCATCTTTACCCTGGTGAAGTGCATGAGGAGTCTGATATGGTAAGCATACAACAGGGAGAATCTGCCTTCACAAGTGAAATATTTGATGATAATCCTCATCAAAGGAACATACATGTTCTCCAAAAATTTAAAAGGGAAAACCCTCTTCATCTATTTTATATACTGAGGCTTGATGTAAGGCTCATAGTAATGCTCATCAAGGTCCTGACCCTTGTACCATTTCTCACCAACATTAGGTATTCTAGTGGCCTCTGAAATGACAGCTACTGATATTGTGAAGGTTACTTTGGCAAGTGTCACCTCCTAGTTATGTAAATGAGCTACAAAAAGACTGGGAAACTCATGGTAAAATTGAGCTCTTTCCACTAGTTTACAGAATTGAAAATATCCTTGGTGTCTGAAACAAGAGACTACAAGTGGGAAAGCCTGTAATTCTCTTAAATTGGTGGGCTCTTCTGTTATGATTTTTCCTCCCTTGTGAGGCGTTCTTTGCCTATGTCTCTCTACAGAACTATCACTGACTATCTCTTCATCATACTCAAAATCACTTCCTCTGTTCATGGTTTCACTATTTAATTTCACAAAAATTTATTGTGTGGGGAGACCAATGTGAATGGAATGGGGGGTAGGCTCTAGGGTTTATGAGTGACTATGTGTATTTATAGCTAAGGCATCAATCATGAGAATGAAAGGAGGGTGTATGGGATGAAAAACAAGGGATGAGAAAGAGGTGAGGATAGAAGAGATGATATATGAAAGGTTGTAGTGAAATAAACCAACTGATTTAGGGTTTATAGTGAGAATTATGGTTTTATGAACATGAGTGGAAATTTATGAAAATATCAACAAGTGCAAATGAAATTTGAGGGAGAGGAATGATACTTACTTGCGAAATGTGGATTTGGAAGAAATTTAGCATAAATTTTAACTTTGGAACGTTTTTTGGCTTCGCTAGCCTAAGCACAGCGCCACTACCCTGGAGCACAATGCCACCCTCTAACCGCATCACCCGTTATATTTTGAACTTTGCAGAAAGTCCCTAAGTGCAGTGCCGAGCTGTAAGCATAGCGCCGCTTCCCAGTAGTGTAGCACCGGGTCAAAAATTCCAGAAACGTAGCACCTTTCTCTCTAAGCGTAGCACCCGGCTTCTTTGCTCACAAACACTTGCTCCTTTGAGTTTTTCTGTCCTTGGGCTTTGGAAAACATGGCATAATGATTTTGAAATTAGGATGGGATGGTTTTATATGAACTCCATTTGATTTTTTCTTTGGAAAAACTAACTTTTCTAGTGTCTATTTATCCTTTTAAATACTATGTTTTTTCATGCTTTTTTTCTTTTGTTCTTGCAGGCAGATTGGTGCTCAAGATGACTTGATTTTTGCAGTGGCAGGTGCTTGGAAACATCACAAGATGCTTAGGAGAAATTGGGAACCAATATTACATATGAAAAGATAAAATTACATCATAAATGAAAGTAAAAACAAAATACTATGTTTTAACCTCAAAACAAGTTTTGAGGTGAGAACTACATTAGGCTTTTAAAATGATAAATTATGGCTTTACCGATCGTTATTGGCCTCCTCATGCCGTTGCTAATCATTATTTTCATGTAATTATTGGATTTTACCATGGTGGGATGCTAAAACCTAATGAGACCAAACCTTAAGACCTAATGAAATGAATTGCAAAGTGAACATGAGCCATGACTAAAATATATGAAAGAGGATAGGCAAGTACATATCATGGGGGAAAAAATTGAAGAAAACCATACCATGGGTGAATCCATGACCTAATGGAATGCAAAATCGTTAGTATGAGACTCCTACTGTGAAATGCAAAAGAGAAGATTTTGGTCACTGATGGCAGTGTGAAGACACTGACACTAACATCGGCTCCAATGGGGATGGTAGCTCCTTGGAGGTGCCAAGAACACCATAGTCCTAGTAGCCTTATCCATTAGGCAACAGAGTCAAAACTCTTCAAAAACTGAAAAATGACACTATGAAAATAGAAACTGACTCATGACTCAAACTAAATTAGAACCAGTAAACCTTACACATATCATTCAAACTTTATAGCCTTCACCTCAGGCTCCAAGCTGGAATGACTGTGTACCTTGAAATCTTGCAATGAAAGGGAAAATGGTATGTACAATGATCATGTCATGATTTTAAAAATCACCTCAGAAGTAGTAGTTGGTGAGCACCAGTATTGCAACAATAATGTTGCAACTCCTCTGCTTCCTACTTTACTCTTATCAACCCAGTAGTTCATAACAAACATGGAAGCGATGGTGCTATATGCACAAGTACTAGTTCCTACTACAGGATGTCACTTGGTCAGCTGGATCAAGGTCACTAAGAGCTCAATCAATCTTCTATGGATTCAAGAATAAGCTTTATGTGTGATGAAAGAAAAGAAATCTTACTCTGGCTACTCTAATTGCAGAAAGGAAAAAGACTGAAATGTAAAATAAACCTAGCAAACCCTACTTAACCAACTAATCCTACTTTTGCAAAAATCACTATGAAAACCATGAAATGAATGTCATTACCTACTCAAGGAAGTAAACAACATCTACTCAAGCTATTTCTAGAAGTAAATGAGAAAAAAAATATCATTTTGGAATTTTATGTATTTTTATGTGAAATTGACATGCATGTATTTTATTGTGTGTGAAGGTGGAAGCGAATAGGTGGTGTTGAAGGCCGACTTTGGGGTTTGAGGAGATGTATGATGGTGTAGATGGGTCCTAGGAGATCTCGGGTGGCCTTTTGGAGGCTTTTCCCACACTCGGCCTTCAAAAAAAAGCCTACATGAAAATCTACGGGAGGACACAAGCGATCTACAGGAGGATGCCGATAGCAATTTTAAAGTTTTTGAAGGTGTGAGAGTGGGTGGAAAAGGTAGATGAAGGCTGGGATGATGTGTTAGGGTGCCTAGGGTTCACCAAGGATCACTAGGAGAGGGAAAGATGGTCAGGAGAGAAGAAGAAATCCTATGGAAACACGTAGAAAACTAAGGCAGATTTGAAGTGAACTTTGGGTGACTGTAAGGCATAGATCAAGGAGAGAATGTGATGGCTGATATACCTGCTATGAGAAGAAATCTGCTACAAAAGAACTAACAGTCAAAAAATTAAATCAAGCAAGGAAGGAAATTAAGTACATAAAATAAAAAACAGAGCTTTTCATCAAGCTAATCTACATTATGAGCTATGGAAAGAAATGTTGAAAAATGCTATAATGAGAGAAAGCATGGAAGAATACTTATTGTAAAGACAGAAATTGATGCAGGAGCATCAAGCACTTAGCTAGCAATGTGACATCTTGGTCACATGTTGTGGCTAGTTAAAAATATATTAGACTTAGAAATAGTTTAAATAATATATTTCATTAAATTTGCTATTTATTTTAGGAGAATTGTAGTTGTTTAATTAAATACGGCATAATAATAGAGTTGGTTTCTTTCCCTGCGTGGAATAGAACCAAAATAGGGAAATTGCTAAATAATAGGGGGTATTAGTTTGTTGAGAAACTCTAGAAGAAATCTATTCTGAGAAGAATAGTTTCTCATATTTGTATAAATTAGAGAAAGGTTGAATGTGTGATGGAGAGTTTTGAGTGTGTGATCTTGGAGAGCGTAGGTGTGGTGTGGCTGTTTGTTTTTGGGCGAAAAGCTCCAATTAAATAAGAGGACTGTGTTTTTTGAATAAAACTGGAGATCGTTCTTTGTGAGAAGTCATCGAAACAAATATCTGTTTTTTTATTACTGTTGTTGTTGCTTATGAATAAAAAAATTATTGTTTGCGCCAATGTGTGATGGAAATCTGTGTTATAAATGTAACAGATTAGATTCGTATCAATGGAATGCTGAACTGTGGTTTCAATTCAAATATCTGTGATATGTGTTAAGTTTTGTGCGGGGAATCTTCCCACAGAGGATAATCAAGAAAACAGAGTGCGTGGATTTCGGAACAATGCGGATTTGGAATTTGTGATTCCTGAAATTTCGCCTCAAAATCCTGGAGGTTGTTAATTGCCAGTTGTAGAACGAATCAGATTGGATATGCATTAACTGGCAGTTGTGTATTGGATCACGAAAAAAAAAATGCAATTGGCTTGGCCATATCGAATAGTGGATTCGATATGAAACAGAATCTGGTGGCTTCTGATGCGTTGGGTTCGAATCACCATTTCGGGAGGAGTCAATCATTGACAGCGGCATTCCAAATCACGGCAGATTGAAAAAAAATGCAGATGGATCTAAGTTAATGGAGCAGAGCGAAGTTTTAGTACCTTCTGTTCCATACCAGCAAAGCTAAAACGTAAATCTATAGTGGAAAAGCGTTTTTGGGTATAGATGTATTGTGTAAAATCGTTTTAACACAGATATAAAACGATTTAGTGATGTTTACGTTCTGGCAAATGAAATAGATTGCATTGGAATGTTTCAATCGATATATGGTTATTTTATTCGTTAATTGCAACACTAATAACACAGATGGGGCGTAAATGGTTTTGATGACATTTGTAAATTGCAAAGAATGCAACGTAGATAGGTGGCAAATGTTTTTGTTCCATTTGAAACCAGTGGATGTTACCTATTATGCGTTCGTAAAAGAATTGGAAGGCTGCGCCTGTATAAAAAATCGAAAGAATTAGTTCTCATATTTAATTGTAACAGGGTTTTAATTTCGACATTCCGCCTTCTTAAAGATAAACAGAATTTTTCTGTTTGTATTGTTGTTTGTGCTACAAATTGTAACCTAATTGGATTGAGCACAGGAGTTCGGTGCATCAATTTTTGGTATGAGAGCCAAACTAGCAGGTGTTTGCAGCAAAAGATGCCGCCAAGGTGAGGAATTGGTCGAGGAAGACTAGAACCAAATGCAGTCCTGATAGACGAAGTGCGGAGACTGCGTGAACGAATGGAGACAATGGAAACAACCCAGAGAAGAGCACCTGATGAGGGAGCTGAGAGTTCTTCCGAAGAATCTAAGGAAGAAGCGGAAGCAGGAGAAGAAAATGAAACTGCCAAAGTCCTCAAGATGCTGGCAAAAGTTGGAAGCAAACCCAAGATAGAAATTCCTATGTATGAAGGAAGTTTAAATTCTGAGGAGCTCATGGATTGGATCAGATCCATAGATCAGTATTTCGATTATGAAGAGATTGAGGAGAATAAGAGGGTGAAGTTTGCAGTCACTAGACTGAAGGGCCATGCAGCCATCTGGTGGGACGAGTTACAGACATCAAGAGCGAGAAAGGGGAAATCTAAGATCAAGCAGTGGGATAAAATGGTAAGTAAACTGAAAGCCAAGTTTTTTCCTAAAGACTATCATTTGAATCTTTTTAAGCAGATGCAAAATCTGAAGCAGAAAGGAATGTCTGTTAAAGAATACACTGAAGAATTTTACAGGTTAAATATCAGAACAGGGCATGTAGAAGATGATTTGGAGAAAGTAGCCAGGTATATTAATGGGCTAAGGTATGAGATCCAAGATGAGATTAGCCTGTTAAGTTTGAAAACTGTTGAGGATGCCTATCAAGCAGCCTTGAAGGCAGAGGAAAAACTGTTGCGCAAACAAAACCAGAGAAACAGAGGTAAGAATCCAGCCAAAGAAGGAAGGATACTTGAATCCAAAGTTCAACACTCTCAGAATGAGGCAGGGAGTACGAGCAATAGAGCACCACAAAGAGGAGATTTTGGCCGTGGAAGGTTTGTGCCCAGAGGCAGAGGTCGAGGAAGAGATGTCCGGTGCTTTGCATGTGGTGAATGGGGACATGTACAATGGGATTGTCCTCATCAGAGATCAGCAAACCAGCGCAAAGTGAATGTTGCAGAAGCCAAGGAAGAGATTCCTCAACCTGAAGCTAAAGAGGAACCACCAGAAGACGGAGAGTCCCTATTACTGAAGAGGGTATTACTGGAAGGAGCTAAGGAAGCCAAAGAACCAGTTCAAAGGAAGACTTTATTCAGAACTGTATGTAAGTCCAAGGGTAAGTGTTGCAAGTTGATAATTGATAGCGGTAGTACTGACAATCTTGTTTCTACAGAGATGGTGGACAAGTTGAAGTTGGAGAGAACAGTACACCCCACTCCTTACAAAGTATCGTGGCTTCAAAAGGGCCATCAAATTTTTGTAACTGAACAATGTCAAGTTGAAATTCAGATTGGTACTTATAATGATGTCATTTTATGTGATGTAATGCCGATAGATGTATGCCACATATTGCTTGGAAGGCCCTGGCAATTTGACCGAAATGCCATTCATGATGGCAGAAGAAATACTTATACTTTGGAAAAAGATGGGAATAAGCATACACTACTGCCGTTGAAAGCTGAAGCTGATAAAGAAGCAGCTGGAAACAGTGTTACATTGATGAATGAGAAGATCCTGTTGCAGGAAGATGAGAAGGGTAAGGAGATGCATCTTACTAGTGTTGGCAAACCCAAGGTAATTTTAACTTCTACAAATTTAGAAGATTTACCTGAAGAAATTCAGAATTTCTTGAATGATTGTGCTGATATTGTTGTGGATGAGTTGTTACCCATCAGGAGTATTAGTGAACATAATGATCTAATATCGGGAGTCAGTGTGTCGAGTAAAGTAGCCTACAGGGTAATGCAGGAAAATGTCGAAGCTGGAACACAAGTGAAAGAGTTGATGGATAAATGGCTAATCAGTGGAAGCCTTAATCCATGTGTTGTGCCAATAGCACTCAGTCCTAAGAAAGAAGTTGAATGGTGCATGAATTCAAATTCTCGAGCCTTATATAAAATCACCATCAGGGTGAAGAATGAAGATTTGAAGGAATATGCAGTCTCTAAAAAAGAGCTGAAATGGGATCCGAAGAAGATCCAAGTAGATGTGAATTGGCTAACTCCTAGAAGCATATTTGAGGGAGATGTCAAAAGCAGATGGCAAGAATGCAGTAGCAAAGACAAGCAGCGAGCCGATATGAGGAGGTGGAAAAAGGAATTCCAAACTGGTGATTTAGTCATGCATTGCATAATAGAATCTATACTAAAAGCCAGAAGAAGAACCACAAAGAGACCCCATAATAGACGGAAGCCCAAAGTAGGGAAAAGGAAAAAGAAAGTGCTAAAGAGAACCAGGAGTCGGACTCATTATCAGTGTTTGACCAAGTGGAAAGAGGAACCCGTAGAGGACGTCAGCAGAGCTACAGAGAATGAGGATCAACTCCAAACAACTACAAGATTAGTTTTCTTCCCCGGGAGTCTGATGCAGGAGCATCAAGCACTTAGCCAGCAATGTGACATCTTGGTCACATGTTGTGGCTAGTTAAAAATATATTAGACTTAGAAATAGTTTAAATAATATATCTTATTAAATTTGCTATTTATTTTAGGAGAATTGTAGTTGTTTAATTAAATACGGCATAATAATAGAGTTGGTTTCTTTCCCTGCGTGGAATAGAACCAAAATAGGGAAATTGCTAAATAATAGGGGGTATTAGTTTGTTGAGAAACTCTAGAAGAAATCTATTCTGAGAAGAATAGTTTCTCATATTTGTATAAATTAGAGAAAGGTTGAATGTGTGATGGAGAGTTTTGAGTGTGTGATCTTGGAGAGCGTAGGTGTGGTGTGGCTGTTTGTTTTTGGGTGAAAAGCTCCAATTAAATAAGAGGACTATGTTTTTTGAATAAAACTGGAGATCGTTCTTTGTGAGAAGTCATCGAAACAAATCTCTGTCTTTTTATTACTGTTGTTGTTGCTTATGAATAAAAAAAATATTGTTTGCGCCAATGTGTGATGGAAATCTATGTTATAAATGTAACAGATTATATTTGTATCAATGGAATGCTGAACTGTGGTTTCAATTCAAATATATGTGATATTTGTTAAGTTTTGTGCGGGGAATCTTCCCACAGAGGATAATCAAGAAAACAGAGTGCGTGGATTTCGGAACAATGCGGATTTGGAATTTGTGATTCCTGAAATTTCGCCTCAAAATCCTGGAGGTTGTTAATTTCCAGTTGTAGAACGAATCAGATTGGATATGCATTAACTGGCAGTTGTGTATTGGATCACGGAAAAAAACAGGCAATTGGCTTGGCCATATCGAATAGTGGATTTGATATGAAACAGAATCTGGTGGCTTCCGATGCGTTGGGTTCGAATCACCATTTCGGGAGGAGTCAACCATTGACAGCGGCATTCCAAATCACGGCAGATTGAAAAAAAATGCAGATGGATCTAAGTTAATGGAGCAGAGCTAAGTTTTAGTACCTTCTGTTCCATACCAGCAAAGCTAAAACGTAAATCTACAGTGGAAAAGCGTTTTTGGGTATAGATGTATTGTGTAAAATCGTTTTAACACAGATATAAAATGATTTAGTGATGTTTACGTTCTGGCAAATGAAATAGATTGCATTGGAATGTTTCAATCGATATATGGTTATTTTATTCGTTAATTGCAACACTAATAACACAGATGGGGCGTAAATGGTTTTGATGACATTTGTAAATTGCAAAGAATGCAACGTAGATAGGTGGCAAATGTTTTTGTTCCATTTGAAACCAGTGGATGTTACCTATTATGCATTGGTAAAAGAATTGGAAGGCTGCGCCTGTATAACAAATCGAAAGAATTAGTTCTCATATTTAATTGTAACAGGGTTTTCATTTCGACATTCCGCCTTCTTAAAGATAAACAGAATTTTTCTGTTTGTATTGTTGTTTGTGCTACAAATTGTAACCTAATTGGATTGAGCACAGGAGTTCGGTGCATCAGAAATGATCTTGGTGAAAGAGATCTAAAGCAAAGAATTAACCTTCTAAAAAACTGCAACACTAGAAATCCTATGGAGAAGGAAAATTTGTGTTTCTGTGGCAGCAAGAGGGTCTTGGCCTCAGTTCATGGTCCCAAAGGGAGGAAAGGAGGCCAAGGCACTATTGCTGGCCTTTTTTATCTTCTTTATATCACTATTTAACCTACTATGGGTAACACAAATGGAAACAACCTTCTAAATCACTAAATGCAACCTATTCTTAACCAAGAAAGGACTTCATCTAACAGCAACTAATCCATAAACTGAAACAAAGCATATAAATACAAACAAGAGGAGCTTGGCTGCTTGGATTGGGCCCTAACCCAAGAGCTTCAGCCCACTGAGGTAACTCAGTGCTAGGTCAAGAAGAATCTCATCTTTATTATCAAAATAGTAATAGGATTACATGAAACTTCACCGAAAGTAAGCTCAAAGTTGAGCAGAGCAAGACTGCAACAAAATTAAACCCTAGTGAGGCCCTAGGCCTCTCTACTTATACAACTAAAAGTCCCAACAGCTTCCTTAAAATCAGGAAGGCTTGGCTCCCAAAACTTGAGATAAACATAATTTATCCTCCACTTGCTCAGTTGCCTCGTAGTGCATTGATTTGGTTGTTTGTGCTCCGAGTTGCATGAAGGAGAATTCGAAGTGGGAAGTAATAAATGAGGGGGATTCCTTCCTACAAACCCTCTCCTTTTTCCACTTCAAATTATTGCTGCCAATTTTCCCTTGAATCTTTGACTTTGTCTTCAAAATTCAACAAAAGTTTGCATTAAACACATATTAGACCTCATGCAATCATAACTAACCCAACTCACTCCATAACCATAAATATAGTCAAAAAACATGCAATGAGCTAAGAGAATGGTTGATTTAACTATGTTAGGAGGCAAAATGAGCCCATATAATTACCCATTTATGGGGCTCATCATCACCCCATACTGAAGGTGTTGCTCATCCTCTGAGCAACTTAGTCCATCTCCTCATCTTTCATGGCCCTGGTGTCCTCCCTAACATCCCATGCTTCTGATGTGATCTCCTCTTATTTGTTATGGAATCTTGCCTTTCTGTCTACTTCTTCCCATTGTTGTTGCTTTCTTCCTCTTTTCTGCCCTCTAGCATGCCTAGCAGCAACGGGGGACTCAATTTGAGGCCAATCCAATTGACCTTCAAACTCTGCATGGAGCAGTTGTACAGTGGCACTCTCCTTAATGCCTCTTTCATCCTTGTTGGGGAGTGATACTCCCTGATTTGCAAACTGTGTGGTAGGGTGTTCCACCTCCTCATACAAGCATGAATATAGTCATCTCCAAGTAACCTTTCCATATCCTCAAAATGTGCAATGGCTTGAGCCTGATCATTGATATATTTAGGGGCAATTTACGGATTATTTGCAAGGAGTTTGTGTGTGTTGATGAGAGCCATGGGATCTGATGGCTCAGCTCTGATCATTAAGGGATCATTTTGCTCCTTTATCATCAACTTTCTTATTTCTTCTACCCTTAACTCTTCATGATTCATCCATGAGGCCATGGCCATTAGTTGCAGGTCCCCTAGCCTAGCATTAGGGTTCCACACATTCATTTCTGTGAGGGCCATGTTATGCAGATAAAATTCTACTATTTTTGCCTTGTCTTCTATGAGCTTTGGTCACACAGGTCCATAAACTGTCTGTAATCTTGAAAAGGAATTGTGCCTCTTTGTGCCAAGGTCTTGATCTGAAATTGCATCCACTGGTCCTTGATATAAAGGGCATAGGATTCTGTTGGTTGCCTATATTGCAATGCCTCTATGGACCAGCTAGCCATGCATGCCAATTGGGCTTCTTTTTCTTGCAGTTGCCTCCTTAGCAATTCATTTTCTGTTTCAAGTTGGCTCCTTGCAATTGCTTCTCTGTGTCTGACAACACTTAACTCCCTGCCCATTTCTTTGAGTTTATTATCCATATGGCCAATATCCTAAACTCCCTTGGATTTGGCTATTTGCATCCACCTATGGGTCCTTATTCTTTCTTTCTCCAACTCAAAGAATAGTGGGATTGCGAATTTTTGTGGAATGATCCCCCCCCCCCCCCCCCCCCCAAGAAGATTGTAGTAAGAGCCAAGACTAGGCTGGGGGTTAGATTCTTGTACCTCTGTTGCTTCCTCCTTCCCCTGTGGCTGTCCTTCTATCTTTTTTTCAAGTTTTTCGGCCTCCTGTAGTCTTGACAGGGTCTCTTGTAGAACAGTTTGTGCCTCTTTTAGAATTGTTTTTGAGTCCTGTAGTTCTACCTTTTCCTTCCATGTGGGAGATCTAGGAGTCCACCTTTCATAACTGATAGGTGCCTTGGAAGAGGATTGCTTTCCTTGGGCAGAGGGTGAATCTTCAATAGCAATAGGAACTTTAGAAGAAGGCTGGGGTTTCCTTGTTTTGATCCTTGTGCTCTTCCTAGCCCTAAAATACATTGAGCTCTGCCTCTTCCACTTTTATTTTGGTTTAATTGGGGTGTTGAGGGAAGTGAGAGCAGTTGTTGCCTCTCTTTCTAGGGTCTCAAGATACACTTCTGTCTTTTTTCCCCCTTTTCTCCTCCTTCTATCTTTTCATTTGTCTCTATTTGTTTTGTTTCTCCCTGCTCTATTTTAGTTTCTTTCTTCTCCCCTTCTTGTTCCTTAGTTTCTTCTCCTTCTCCCCCTTTCTTCTCTTCCTCCTCACTATTAGAAGGACTGATATCATAGGTGAGGGTCTTTATGTCATCTTCTGCTGTCATGTTTCAGAAAATTTCCCATGGTATGGGGATCGTGAATGTATGGAGGGCTTCTTCCACCACAATTTTGATTAATCCATGGTGAGCCACCTGATCTAGACTCCCTGCCTTAAACTTAATGTTGGATTCTATGAGAGACTGTAGGAGGAAATAGGGGATGCTGAGTTTATGGGGTGTTGGAGTGTCCATGCGATATCTCAGCTCATGAAGGATTCTAACATGGTAGCCATAGACTATGCTATACCTCCCTTCACAGGAAACATATTTGATGATTTGATAACTAACCTCATCCTAGGGGTAGGGTATGGTTGTCCTTGTAATGCCATTTTTTTCTTCTACGGGATGTTCATTTTCTTGGAAGAAGTATTTCTTGGCAGCCTGTCCAATTGGTTTTTCATCTTTGCTCTAAGGTAATCCAAGAGGAAGGGTAGTAACCCTACTAATAAATTCTGGGGTGATTTCCATCGAAATACCTCTAAGAGTGATAGTGACATGGGTTCTTGAGTGAGGGACTAAAGAAACGGAAAATTACTTAGCAACTTCCTCAACAAACCCTTGGAATTTCTCAAAAAATGTCATCCAATTTGCCCTGGTGAATATAGCTACTACTTGGGGATGTTCATGGAGCTTGGTTGAATTAGTGGGCTCCTTCCTCATGAATCCTCCTGTCATTGTGCTTATACCCATTTTGAACACCAAATATAGAGATGGAGACAAGAATTTTTAAGAAAACAGGAAAACAGAGGGAAACTGTCTTTTTTTAAGAAAACAAACATAAATTTTTTATGTAATTCCTCTTCTTCTATGGACTCAATTCCTCCTTAAAATGATATCATTCCTTACACATATTGATAATCAAGGTGGGTATGCATGGAACCTACCTCCTCAAGCTAGAAATCGAGCAAATAACCTGTGTTTTTTCTTAAAAACAGCTCATTGCCCCTCCTGTAGAACTACCTGTAGGTGCTCATGTAGAACCTGTAAGTGCTCCTGTAGAACACTGATAGTAGGAGGATGGATGAGAGTGATGGAGAATGATGGTTTTGAGGATGTGGGGTGACAAGGAGCTTACTGCAGCTAAGTGGATGAGGATATAATGAAAGAAAATATGGTGAGAGTGTTTCGAGCAGTACTTATTCCTTCTTTTAGATATTTCCGGTGATGGGGTGAGCAGGAAAAAAGGTATGTTGGCCATATTTGGATTGTTGATCCCCACCTACCTTGTCATCATGGTTTCTTCCTGCAATCACCTCTCGTCATTGCACCAGAGTTTTCAAACCCTCCACTACCTGTCCTTGGGATCTTTCTTTGAGTTGACTATGCGCACGTGTTGTGACATCTTCGGATGAGTGCAGTCAACTAGATGAAGGTGTCCAAGTTAACTAGCCACCTTTTCTTGTTCAAACTCAACCATCTCATTCGCTTATGCATATCTTTCAAATACACAAATTCAACAAATGAGCAGGTTAGTCATTTACTTGTTAGTTGAATGTATGTGCAGTGAGGTATTTTGGCTCCTTTTACTACTGCATGCTTGTATTTCCTTTGTTGCATTCTCTCTGCTTTCTGATGTGTGGCTATTTTCCTTGTGCAAGTATCTTCTAGCTAGATATAAGCTTCAGATGTCTCCTTCAATCCCATGATTGCACTTATTTTGCTGTTGTGGCTTGATTTTAATGGGGTCAACTCCTACAGGAATTCCTACAAGAGCTCCTTTAGCTACTTCTCTCTTCAAAATTTCAGCTTATTTTTGTATTGGAAGCTATGAGGATGATGCTAGAGATGCTAATGGAGATGGAGAGGTACTAGGTAAGCTGCAAGTGAGATTTGAGGTGTTCCTTCCTTTATTTTTTGGTTTTTTCTAAAAACTGGTTTTCTGTGTTTTTCTGTGACAGGAAGGGAAGAAAATGATGATGATGATGTGATGCAGGTGTGGAATGGATGGAAAGGAGGGTTGATAGTCGTAGGAGGGTTTACATGTTCTTCATAAATCTTCCCATCCCCTAAAACTACTTTTTGGAACCATTTTTGGCTCTCTGTGATTCCTACAAGAGCCTCTTGTAGAAAACACAGGCCCCTATAGAACACACAGTTTCCAGAAAAAACACAGTGGGCTGGACGAAAGGTCAGAAATGATGGAGAAGAGTGTGGAGGAGGTGAAATAGGTTCTTTGGCATCTTCTCTTGCTCCCTGTGGTCCTCCTGCAACCTGCAACACAAATTAAAATCCAATTTTCCTTTTCTTCTTTTCTCTTTTTTTTTTTTTGAAAACAACTGGGGCACCTCAAAGAGGTTTTCACCCTAATTGCTTGCCCTGGGCACCTCCAAGGAAGGTTTTCAACCAGGGATCTAATTCTCTTTTTGTTTTATTTTTTTTGTTTTTTGCATCACTGAGCCACCTCAGAAGAAGTTTTCAACTCAATGATGGGACTTAAGCGCCTCATGGAGGTTTTCAATTGAGTCCTTATTTCTTTATTTCTCTTTTTTGTTTCTTCAGTGAGTGGGTGAAGTGG
The DNA here is from genome assembly GCA_031772625.1 of Pinus tabuliformis. Lineage (NCBI taxonomy): Eukaryota > Viridiplantae > Streptophyta > Pinopsida > Pinales > Pinaceae > Pinus > Pinus tabuliformis. Next base: position 639,870,086 of record CM062820.1, on the reverse strand, counting down.
AGGCTAAGAAATGCTCCACTACCATCACTATCTTATTTAGATCTTCAATGAACTCTTGCTTGGAGAGGGGCTTCTTGTAAATTTTCAACCTATGTCCATTGATAAGCACTGGGATGGCTTCCTCATCAATGGTTCTGATCAGAACTGAACCATTGTCATTACATTTTTCCATAGTGTAGGGCCCCATCCACCTTGTCCTCAGCTTGCCTTTTAAGTCTTTATACCTTGAATCATAGAGAAGTGCCCAATCTCTCTCTTGGAATTGCTTCTCCTTGATATTTTTGTCATGCCATATCTTCCTCTAAAGCTGAACTACCTCTGTGTGGAGAACGGCCTGCAATCTTTGTTCATCCAATCCATTGAGCTGGAGTAGTCTTTCCTTCTGTGCGTGGCTGAGGTCTAGTTCCAGCTGAGTTGCCATCCTTAATGTATTGCATTAAAATTCTATTGACAGCAAAGCCTTCTTCCCATAGACTAGTTCATAGGGTGTGACCCCTATAGTGGTCTTCCATGTTGTGTTGTAGGCCCAAGTGGCCTCAACTAATTCGTTCGCCCAATCGTTTCTACTACTACTCGCTAACTTGGTCAAAATTCCTTCCAAAGCTCTATTAGTGACTTCCACCTTCCCATTGACTTATGGATGTTAAGGGGTGGAAGTCCTGTGCTTGATTTTATTATGTGTGAGAAAGTCTTCAATCAAATTGGAAGTGAACTGACTACCTTGATCTGTGACCAATTCTCTTGGATACCCAAACTTGTAGAATATGTTTTCTCTCAAAAACTCAACTACTTTTTCCTCAGATGCTGCTTTGATTGCTTTTGTTTTTGCCCACTTTCTCAAGTAATCGGTGCATATAATGATGTATTGCTGCTATTTCGAAGGAGGGTTGATAGGACCCACAAAGTCCTTTCCCTACTTCTCAAATGGCTCAGAGGTCACTTGAGGTTGCATGGGCATCTCATCCTTTGGAGTAGGTTTCCCCATCCTTTGACACAGATGGCATTAGCTGGTGTATCTCCTCACATCTTGATGAAGAGTGGGCCAATAGTAGCCTGCTTGCAAGATTTTGAAGGCAGTTCTCTTTGCTGCAAAATGACCTCCACACGGCTCATCATGATAGGTCAGGAGGATGTCAAAAGCATCCTCCTCCCTAACGCATCTTCTCAAGATCTGATCTAGGCCAAGTTTGAAGAGATTACCCCCAATCCAGGTGAAAGGGGCACTTTTCCTCACTATCTTTCTCTTCTCCTTTGAGGAGAGGTGTGGTGGGAACTATGCTTAAATCAAGTAGTTTGATATATCAGCAAACCATGGAGAGAGTACTGAGATAGAAAATAGGTGTTCATCTGGCATTTGATCATCCACCATTCCATATTCACTTGCAGGAAAATTTACTCTAGACAAAAAGTCAGCAACAACATTTTCTTTACCAGGCTTATCAACAATGGTCAAATCAAACTGCTGTAGTAAAAGAAACCATCTAATAATGCGAGCATTTACATTTGGTTTGTTCATTAAATATCTAATTGCATCATAATAAGTGTTCATGAAGGTCTGATAGACTGTGATATAATGTCTAAATTTGTTTAAATAATGCACAACATCTAGGAGTTCCTTCTCGGTCACTGTATAGTTTAACTCTTGCTTTGACAAATTTTTGCTTATAAAGTATATGGCGTAAGGTAACTTTTCATCAATTTGTCCTAAGGCTGCTCATATTTCTTTGTTATAGGCATCTGTGTGAATGTGGAAAGGTAGGGCCTAGTTTGGGCCTCTCAAAATTGGGGTAGTCACAAGTTTAGTCTTCAAGTATCTAAGGCTTTTTTACAGTCTTCCAACAATACAAATTCGACACCTTTACCTAGAAGACCAAACAATGAAGAGGCTAGCTTACTAGAATCTTTAATGAATCTTTGATAATACCAAGCTAAGCCTAGGAAACTTTTGACATCTCTCACCCTTTGAGGAGGTGGGACCCTTTGGATGATGGCAATTTGTTGGGGTCCACCTGCAATCCTTGTTCAGATATTGCATGACCTAGAACGGTCCCTTCAATCATCAAAAATTCACATTTTTCTGGACTAAGGGATAGATTCATCTCAATACACCTATCCAAAACTTTTCCTAGGTTAGATAAAGCTTCTTGAAAGTCAAAACCATAAAGAATAAAATCATCCATATATATTTCCACTGCATCATGAACCAGTTCAAAAAATATACTCAATACCACTCTCTGGAAAGTGGCTGGAGCGTTACAAAAACCAAAAGGAAAGACCAGGTATGCCAGGGTACCCCAAGCACAAGTGAAAGTGGTCTTATCTTGGTCTTCCGGGCTAATTTGAATCTGATTGTACTCGTTAAACCAATCTAGGAAGGAAAAAAGCTTTTTCCCTGCCAGACCATCTAACACTTGATTTATGAAAGGCAAAGGAAAATGGTCCTTTTTAGTGGCTTTGTTCAATTCCCGATATTCGACACAGATTCTCCACTTCACATTTTTCTTTGGAACTAGCACCAAAGGAGAGACCCATTCACTGTCAGAGATGGGGTAGATGAATCCTGCATCAAGTAATTTTTGCAACTCTTCCTTAGAAATGTCTTTAATTGCTGGATTCATCCTCCTTTGAGGCTGCATGACTAGTTTGCAATCTTCCTTAATGTATATATGATGGGTACATACTGAAGGGTGCACTCCCTTCATCTCCTTATAACTTCAGGTGAAGGCATATAAATTTTTTCTCAAAAAGCTACACAGCTCCTTCTCCTGGGAAGTGGATGGGGATGGATTCATTTTCAAGGTTCTTTCTGTGCCGAACTCTATATTCTTCACATGGAGAGAGCTCAGGTCGGCCACACAAAGATCAGTTAAGGAGTTGTTTTGGGTTTCTTTCACTATGTCCTCTAATGGTAAGATACTGGGGGGTGGATTCTGAATTAAATTTTCAATGATATCGTCTTCATCTTGCGGTTTCTAATGCACAAAGTGGTGCATAATAGATTTCATCCTTATCATCCTCCTCCAACCAGAGAGGTAGATCATGTTCTAGCAAGGGTTGGGTAGGAGGGTATAGGATTAATTGTTTGGACATATGCCCATTCTTAATGGTCATGTTCCCAGCTCGACAATACATGTAGGCATCGACAGTAGCCAATCAAGGTCTTCCTAGGATGAGAGAATACCCAGTGAGTTTTTCCTTTGGCTGGAGAACTAAGAAATCAAAAATGTAATCCTAAGAATCAATGGAGACCATCACATCTTCCACAATCCCTTTAGCGGTCATGGTGGAGTGGTCTGCTAGCTGCAGCACTGTCGTATTCTTCCTCAAGGAGTCGTGGAGGTTAAGTTTGAGCATTGTGTCCTTCGTCATCACATTAATGGCAGCTCCCAGATCAATCAAGTTATGTGGGATAATGGTGCCATTGATGTGGACATCCACTACTAGGCTTCTAGGGTCCAGATATTTTGGACAGATTACTTGCCCCAACATCAGGTCAGATAGTTGTCCTATGACATTGATGGTTGGGGCATCTCTCTTACACCTTCTTGGATGCCTAAAGAACTTCCCTTTGATCAACCTATTGTAGATACGAACATCTTTTATGGCTTGGAGAAGTGATATCTTCACACATAACTATTTCAATTCTCCCAAAAGTTTAGTTTCTTCTAGGGTAGGTTGTGTTGTCCCAGATAGTCTCTCACGAAAGGGTGGAATTGCTTTAGGTTCACTTTCCTCTTTATCTTCCTCAACCTCCCTAGGTGGAGGCTGGCTATCTGGGAGAACTTTCCTAGATCATAGGTTAATCTCCTAAATCTCCACAACATAGGTGGGACATGATGGATCCCCACTATATACTTACTGAGCCTATCTGTTGTTCGGGTTTAGGTTCGGCTGGGTAGGCATTTGGGGTTGCCTTGGTGGAGTAGGTGGCATGATATTGAGATGGAAAGGACCAAGGAGGAGGCGTGGACCAGGAAGAATGTGCAGGAGGGACCCAAGAAGGTATGGAAGTGACTTGGTTGGGGTTGTAGTATACCTGAGATGTCCCTTGCATCCCCTGTTAGTATGGTCTAGTGCATGCGGTCTCCTTTGGTTCATGAAATAGAGTGGTTCAATGGCTCCTTCAGCCCCCTAGTATACAGCTTTAAGTCTGGGCAAGGAAGGGCACTTATCTATAGAATGATATTCTTCACAGACTGAACAAACCTCTATAGAGTTCAATTGACATTCGTTCCTACCTCCTGGTGCATCTAGGACAAAAGATGGCCAAAGCCCTCTCTGCTTCCTCTCGTTTCCTTTTAATATGCAAGGTATCCTTTTGCATGGCAAGAATCTGCAACATCTCACTTTTGAAGTCTTCCAACATGTTTTCGAGTTCACGTTTGATGGATGAATTGGAAGAGGAGGTATTGGCTATGGGTTGACTCCCCCTACCTCTCTTTCTAGCTGCTCTATAATGGTTTCTAAAGACAGTCTTTATGTCCTCATAAGATAGCTGGTAGATGTCTCCCACAGCCAGCAGATGGAGGGTGTCTAGAAGGTCTTCCGGGATTCCGCTGAGCAGAACTAACTTCAGAGATTCAAGGTCAAGTGTGCATCTAGCCCTTTTGTAACTAAGCTGGAACCTCACTTCATAATCTTCCAGGGATTCATCATTTCCCATGGTCATTCGGAAGATTTCTTCCTTGGTATCTTTTGACCTACAATAGTCTCCATATTTGTTATTAAAGGCCTGTCACATCAGAGCCCAAGTTGTGATGCTATTGCCAGGTAACCCCATGAACGAACGCAATGTTGCATCCTTGAAAGTAGAAGGGAATAGTTTCAACTTTTGCTCATCTTCTGCATAGTCATAGGTTCGACAGATGACAACAAAATCAAACAAGAAGGTGTCAAGATCTTTTGTAGTCAAACCATGGAATTGAGGAAGGACTGAAGGACTTATATTCTTCATTTTGGTGTCCCCATTGGTCTCCTAGATGGGAAAGGTACCCTCTATTCTTTCTCCATTTCCCCTAGCATTTTTGTTTTCAACCATTGGCTCAGGAGGGATGTTTTCTTCTTCATCTTCCCCTATAGGTTCTTCAAATACCTCAGGTTGTTCACCTAAAGGTTCTTCTTGATCACTACCACCAAAGAAGAGAGAAGGTTGGCTATGTGATGTAGTGAGGGTGTTGGGCAAGAATTTTCCTGAATTATCTCTATTCCTACGAGGCATGAAAGAAAATATTTTTGGTTGGTTTTTGTTTTTTTCACTGATTGTACCTGCAAAACTGAAATGGATTGAATAACACAAATTGCAACTAACTAAAATGAACTTTGCTGAAACGAAATTTGCAGAATTGAAAAGGAAAGCAAGGGAATGCAAAAGATAAAAGAAATAACTATTCTACTTTTGCTAAGATGAAATTTGCATAATTGAAGAGGAAAGCAAGGAAATGCAGAAACTGAAAGAAACAACTATTCTACTTTTGTTGAAATAAACTACTTAGCATAATGTTGCGATAGAAAATAGAAGAAAGTAATAATCACAAAATACTCTGACGTTTCCCCGAAAATGGCGCCAAAAAGTGGTGAGCACCAGTATTGTATCAATAATGCTGCAACTCCTAGGCTACCTACTTTACTCTTATCAACCCGGTAGTTCCTAACAAACTTGGAAGCGACAATGTCGTATGCATAAGTACTAGTTGTTACTGCAGGTTATCATTTGGTCAGCTAGTTCAAGGTCACTAGGAGCTCAAGCCAACTTCTATGGATTCGAGAAGGAGCTTTATGTGTGATGAAAGAAAGGAAAGCTTACCCTACAAAGGCTACTCTAATTGCAGAAAGGAAAAAGACTGAGATGTAAAGTAAACCTAGCAAACCCTACTTAACCAACTAATCCTACTTTTGCAGAAAGCAATATGAAAACCATGAAATGAATGTCATTACCTACTCAAGGAAGTAAAAAACATCTACTCAAGTTATTTCTAGAAGTAAATGAGCAAAAAAACATCTTTTTGGATTTTTATGTATTTTTATGTGAAATTGACATGCATGTATTTTGTGTGAAGGTGGAAGAGAATAGGTGGTGTTGAAGGCCAAATTTTAGGTTTGAGGAGATGTAGGATGGTGTATATGGGTCCTAGGAGGTCTCGGGTGGCCTTCCGGAGGCTTTTCCCACACTCGGCCTTCAAAAGAAAGCCTACAAGAAAATCTACAGGAGGACACAAGGGACCTACAGGAGGTCTATAGGAGGATGCCGAGAGTGGTTTGAAGGTTTTGAAGGTGTGAAAGTGGATGGAAAGGGTAGATGAAGACTGGGATGATGTGTTAGGGTACCTAGGGTTCACCAGGGATCACTAGGAGAGGGAAATATGGTCAAGGGAGAGGAATAAATCCTATGGAAAAAGGCAGAAAACTAAGGCAGATTTGAAGTGAACTTTGGGCGACCTGTAGGGCATAGATCAGGAAGAGAATGTGATGGCTGATAGGCAGACCTACTGTGAGAAGAAATCTTTTGCAAAATAACTGACAATCAAACAATGAAATCAAGCAAGAAAGAAAATTAATTACACCAAAAAAAAGACAGAATTTTGCATCAAGCTAATCTACATTATGAGCTATGGAAAGAAACGTTGAAAAAATATATAATGAGAGAAAGCATGGAGTAAGACTTATTGTAAAAATAAAAATGAGCTTGGCGAAAGAGATCTAATGCAAAGCATTAACCTTCTAACGAACTGCAACACTAGAAATCCTATGGAGAAGGAAAATTTGTGTTTTTGTGGCAACAAGAGGGTCTTGGCCTCAGTTCATGGTCCCAAAGGGAGGAAAGGAGGCCAAGGCATTGTTTCTGGCCTTTTTATCTTCTTTCTATCCCTGTTTAACCTACTATTGGAAACACAAATGGAAACAACCTTCTAAATCACCAAAAGCACCCTATTCTTAACCAAGAAACAACTTCATCTAACAACATCTAATCCATAAACTAAAACGAAGCATACAAATAAAAACAAGAGGAGCTTGGCTGCTTGGATTGGGCCCTAACCCAGGAGCTTTAGCCCTCTGAGGTAACTTAGTGCTAGCTCAATAAGAATCTCATATTTATTATCAAAATAGTAATAGGATTACATGAAATTGTCACCAAAGGTAAGCTCGAAGTTGAGCAGAGCAAAACTGCAACAAAAATTCAACAAAAATTCGACCCTAGTGAGGCCCTAGGCCTTTCTATTTATACAACTGAAGCTGCCAACAGCTTCCTTAAAACCAAGGAGGCTTGGCTACCAAAACTCAAGATAAACATAAGTTATCCTCCACTTGCTCAACTGCCTCCTAGTGCATTGATTTGGATGTTTGTGCTCCGAGCTACATGAAGGATAATTCGAAGTGGGGAGTAATAAATGAGTGGGATTCCCTCCTATAAATGCTCTCCTTTGTCCACTTCAAATTATTGCTGCTAATTATCCCTTAAATATTTGAATTTGTCTTCAAAATTCAACAAAAATATCCATTAAACACATATTAGACCTCATGGCATCATAACTAACCCAACTCACTCCATAAGCATAAATATAATTAAAAAACATGTAATAAAATAAGAGAATGGTTGATTTAACTATGTTAGGAGGAAAAATGAGCCCATATAATTACCCATTTATGGGGCTCCTCAGTAGTGCTTCAGGAGCCTACCATTTATTGGCCCTCCTAAACAATCCTGACCATCCATCTCCTTGAGCAGAAAGGCATTCTATCCTCTGTAGAAATTACCATGCTTTCCTTTATCCTCATTCCAAACATCCCACCACAACACTACATCCTCTAGCTGAAATTTATCTGCTTTAGTTTTCCAATCATAGATCTTCTTGATCTTTTCCTGTAACCTGAAAGTGTTTTGGAAAACTTCATCCCTTTTTCTCTGCAGATGAATCATCTAATTGATTCTTCGCTAAAAGTCATCCTTTTCACTACCATCACCCTGTAACAGTCTCATAACTGGAACTGCAAGAGATGTTGGAAAAATTGTGTCAATGCCATAAACTAATTCAAATGGAGACATACCTATGGATTTCTTCTGGCTCACTGTGTTAGCCCATAAGGCATTAACCAAATTCCTGTGCCAACTTTTCTTATTTGTTTCCAGCATCTTCTTGATGATGTTCACAAAAGACTTATTTGGATTTAGCCAGACCATTTCCCTGAGGGTAATATGTTGTAGAATGACCCAAAGTGATGTTATACTTGCTGCAAAATTCGATCATCCTCTTTGATTTGAATGCGGCTACATTATCTATGATTATTTTATTAGGACAACTGAAACGAGATAAAATATTTGACTCTCAAACTTATTGTGCTTTCCTTTATCCTCATTCCGAGCATCCCATCGCAACATTACATCCTTTAGCTGAAATTTGTCTGCTTTATTTTTCTGATCATAGATCTTCTTGACCTTTTCATGTAATCTGAAATTTTTTTGGAAAACTTCATCCCTTGTTTGCTGCAGATGAATCATCTAATTGGTTCTTCTCTGAAAGTCATCCTCTTCACTGCCAGCCTCCTGTAACAGTCTCATAACTGGAACTGCAAGAGATGCTGGAAAAACTGTGTCAATGCCACAAACTAATTCAAATGGAGACATACCTATGGATTTCTTTTGGCTTACTCTGTTCGCCGATAAGGAATTAACCAACTTCCTATGCCAACTTTTCTTATTTGTTTCTAGCATCTTCTTGATGATTTTCACCAAAGACTTATTTGATGATTCAGCAAGACCATTTCTTTGCAAGTAATATGTTGTAGAATGACCCAAAGTGATGTTATACTTGCTACAAAATTCAATCATCCTCTTTGATTTGAATGCGACAGCATTATCTATGATGATTTTACTAGGACAACCAAAATGAGATAACATATTTGACTCTAGAAATTGGATGATTGCCGTATTTGTGGCTTGTGTGGTCGAAATTCCTTTAATCTAGATAGTAAAGTAATTGGTTGCTGTCAGGATCCATTTGCGCTATGCCTACAATGTTGGATGAATTTCCCCAATGAAATCGAGTCCCCACTACTGAAATGGTGCACTGACTTCAACAAGTTTTAGAGGAAGAGGTAGCAGTTTTCTTTTCCCTTGAAAGACCTGACATTCATGACAGCTCATGACTATTTTGTAAACATCTGAAAATAGAGTCGGCTAGTAGTAGCCTACTCTCAAAAATTTGTTTGTCGTTTTCTTCCAAAACAAATGACCACCACAATCACCTTTGTGAAAGTCATACATCACCTGTTGAGCTTTGTCTTCAACCAAACAGTTAAGTAACATACCTCCCTGATCTTTCCAATAAAGGGCATTATTTAGAATGTAGAATCTTGCAGTTTTGAGTTTGACTGATCTACCTTTGTTCTTTGTCATTCCCAGAGGTGGCGGAAAGTGCTAAAGTACATGCACTATGTCTGAATACCATGGTGACTAAAGAAACATTTCAGACACTTGAATGAGAGAGCCTTCTTCTTCATCTTCTGACATGGCTACGATGAGATTGATATCTAAATCATGCAGATTTGATTCAGCCATTAGTCTTGCCAAGCCTTGTCCTTTGATTAGCTTTGTCATTTCAATCTCCAAACCGTATTCCAACATTGTTGCAATCCACTTTCCTCGCCTTCCTTCCAGATTAGTTTGTATCAGCACATCCTTTACTACTGCATTGGGAACATATGCTATAATGTGTGAGTGCAGAATGTACACTCTGAAATCCTCCAATGCTTTGACAAGAGCAAGAACTAGTTTTTCAATTATATTGTACCCCAAGGCAGCATCTTGGATAGTCCTACTGGAAAAGGCAATGGGCTTCTCTAGTTGATCTATCTTTTGCATCAATACTACAGTCAGAGTATCCTCGGATGCAAACGAAAATATGATAAAATCTTGAGTGTAATCAGGACTAATCATGACTAGGGTTGTAGATAAAGCATAATTTACCAGATTAAATGACTTCATGGCATCCTTCGTCAATTTTACCATGCTATCCTTTTTCAACATGTTAGTTATTTCTCTTAAATGTTTAGATAGATTGGGAATGAATCTACATAAGAAATTCATCTGACAATTGAAAACTTGTATCTCCTTCTTATTTCAGGGAAAATATATTTGATGAATTGCCTCCACTCATGAAGGATCAATGTGAATTCCTTCTTTTGAGATAATATGACCAAGCATCTTTCCTTCATCCATGGCGAAAAGAATTTTCTTTGCATTAAGAGATATCCCAAACTTCCTGCATCTGAAACACAATCTTTAAATGGTGTAGATTCTCATCATCAGAACTCGAAAACACTGTCAAATCATCTAAATATACAATCAGAAATACATCCTTTTCATTAGCGAAAGCGATGTCCATGGCTCGCTGAAACGTGGCTCCAGCATTCTTCAAACCGAATGGCATTTTAGCATAATGAAAAGTTCCCCAAGATGTTGTAAATGCAGTTTTTCCCCGATCCTTTTCATTCACCAGGATTTGATTATAACCTAAATACCCATTGAGTAGTGACATGCACGATGCTCCAACCACTCTTTGCAGGATATGATCCATCTTCGAAAGTGGGTAATTGTCCTTCAAAGATACCTTGTTAAGATGCTGGAAATCGATACACAATCTTATTTCTTTGGTCTCCTTTCGTACAGGAACCAGATTCGAAATCCAATTAGAAAATCTGACTGGGACAATTATACAAGCTTTAAATAATCTGTTTACCTCTTTTCCAATGGAAGGCAGCAATTTTGGGTTGATTCTTCTCAACTTATGTCTGAACAGCTTCTGATTTGGCTTGATGGGAATTATGTGTTGAATTATATCTTTGTCATACACCTTCAGATCTAAATAATCCCAAGAAAACACATCAGAAAATTCAGATAACAATCTAATATATTTAATCTTTACCTCGAGAAACACTGTCTTGGACAATTTCACAAAATTGGGCTTATCTGTTGTCCCAAGATTGACATCCTCAACTCCTTTATCTATAGGTGCCAAGCTTAGCTTTCTAGCCACATCATCCTGATCAAAACGTTCTTCTAAAGGTATGATACCTTTACGAATAATGTTGTCTTTCACCTGCAATATTTCCATCTGGTTCAACTCAATCTCTTGTTCATCGGTATCATAGTCATCATCTATGGAGGCATCCTTGTAATTTCCTTCATTCTACAAAAATGTATTGATTTCATTATCATCCTAAAACACTTTCCAATACCTCAAATTATCCAGAACAACAGGCCAGTGTTTGACATGAATTTCAAACTTGTTGTTGGAGTTCATTGGGATCTTCAAATTGCTTGCAGCAGTGGTGAGTGAATCTGCAATAATATTCTGAGTCCGGGGTACAGCTGTCAAAGTATAATCAGGAAACATTCACAATATGTCTAGGACTGCATTTCTATAAGCTCTCATCCGCAGGTGCTTTGCTTGATACTCTCCCTTTACCTATTTAATTACCAGCTCTAAATCTCGATAGACTAAAATCCTTTTTGCATTTAACTTCTTGAAAATTTTCAAACCTACAATCAAAGCTTCATACTCCTTCAATGTTAGAGCAGACAAAAGCCAATTTGTAAGAACATACTCTAACATTACTAGGGACTTTTTCAAGCTGGATAGCATGGCTCCGAATCCAAATTCCTATGCCAACGCCATCCTTACCCACGGCTCCGTCAAAATCCATGCTCCAAAGACCTACTTCTTCTTCTAGATGCTTAAATTATGATTCCTTCTCTTCCTTACCTTGACTGATCTCTTCATTTTTCTGTCGTTCACTGTCTTTTTGCTGCTGGTATGTGGACTGCTCAGAAGAACTTACTATTTTCTATCTTTCTTGATCAAGGGTTGCTCTAAAATTTTCTGAAATATCTGGAACATCTTCTACTTCAACTAACTGACTATCAACATCATTCAAACCATTATCTGAATATAGTACAAATGATTCTAAATCTGTATGTACAATGTTTATTGGATGATTAAGTGGCTTCTCTTTGCTAGTAATCATTTATTTCATTTTCTTCTGCCTATATAGTTTTCTCAATTGACCAAACAAAAGAATGATAACATAAGAGAAATAAAGTTGTAAAGTTCCTTTAAGTTTCGCACCCCATGATCTGGACATAAGCATACCAAACCGTGGTGGAATATCTGTTATAACTCCAAATATCACCCTTGGTATTTGTGATGCTTTGTTTATAGCCTAGGGAAACCCCTCCTTCCAAACTTGGTCCAAATATTTTAAAAACACTGTTTTACTCCCTGTACGCTACTTTGCTCTACGTTAAAATCGTGTACACATGAGTTAGTCAATACCAACCTGCGTATATGTGTTAAAACACTTAAAAATTTTAATTTCCTTAACTATCGGTGCAGATCATGGGTTTTACCTATTGATTACCTCCTAGTGTCCATGGCACAACTGTTCCCAACTGTTTCCCAACTAAAAAATGAATTTGGGAGAAGTATAAAAATACTTCAATGGGAAGGCCTTAAGGAGGAGAGAAGAGATAGAATTACTATACTGAGATTATCCCCTGATCAAGTCTGAAGTATCCCTGTGCTTCAAGCACTTCACCAAGTTTAGGAAACCCTTATTTCCTTGAGCGTTGATATTCTTTCACTTGTTGGAGATATCATGGTATTGGTTATGGAAGGAGGTTGTTGAAGACTAGGACTAGATGGACCTGGAGGACAGTTCCACTTGGAGCCGGAAGAGGCAGATTCAGGTGAATTCTTTCCATGTTTACTATAGTTTTCTACAATAAAAAGAAATGTTTTCATGTTCTAGATATTGACTTTGTTTATGCATCAGATGTTATTGTTATGGTTTATATATGAATGACTATTTCAATGTATAACTAACCATCTACTTATATGATATTAAGTTGATTTCACTAAAATGCTTTATCTATATGTTGCTATGTGTATTCGAATTGGTTGATTTGTAGGTTCAAAGATCATTAGGAGTTGTAGAGGGTTTGAACCCTGGATGGAACTACCCAAACAAAGGACATCCAGGTATGTTCATCCTCGCATAGTTAGTTTATTTAAGCATGTTTGCTGAGTTTTATGCATGTTTCTTGTTGTATATTACTCCCGCTCTGATAGGGTTCTGACCCAAAGCCCTAGGGGACATATTCCCTTAACAGAATTAGCGATTCCACTGGGCATAACAATCTTGTTATTCCTAGTTTGGGTTATTCAGTGCCAATTAGGGCTCAGTTCTTAGTTTGCTTGCTGTGACTGTATTGATTGCTCCTGTAGGAAGTCAGACTTCAAGTCTGATCTTTTCCATCCTACCTCATTTTTTATTTTTCTTGTAAAACTTCATATACGCACCTTTGTCTATTTACAAAAGTGTACACATGCTTGTTTTTTTGAACTGAAACTACGTATATGCAAGTTCCTTTTGGCAGAAGCGCGTGTACATGCACCTGTGTAGGGAAACTGTCGCGTATACAATTTTTTGCATGATTTTTTCAAATCTTTCTACCCAGAAAGATTGGTTTCTTGGTCTATGTGGTTTCTAAGTGGTTAGTTTCTATCTTCTGATTTTAATTATTCAGTGAGCTTACTGTTTTGAATTCTCTCCTGCTTTGAAAAATTTTTGGCCTCAGTTTGCTTTTGAGTGAGTTTTATGATTTGTGTTTGAACACACAAGGCTTCTTATAGAGGTTCTTAATTGTTCTGGTCTTCTAAGATAGAAGATTGTTTGCGATGTTTGTGTAAAACTTCATTATTGGCCTGCTTGCTTTGCTTCCAATCATTTTTGTGGCCATACACTTTTTCTTTCTTTTCAAAAGTTTCTTTTTGTTGAATTTGAAAGTGTCTTTTCTGATTTCTTGATCAGTTTCTCCAAGCTCTTTTTGCTGCTTTTGGATCATTTAGTGCAAGTTGAAACACCTATTTTGTTCAAGTTCTCATTCATGTTGAATTGGTAACTTACAAAGTTTCCTTGTTCTTTGCTTTTAGTTTCTGAGTCTTTGGTAGCATTTTGAGTGCTTTTGAAAAGTTGTTTTTATTTCTTCTTGAAAAAGAAAAGTTCTTCAAAAACATTGTTTTTTCTTTCTTTTGCTGAATTTGATTTTGGTTTCTTTGGTTTTGTGAAAGTGAATTGTGATTTTTCAAGATTTGCCTTGCTTATTTAGAGGAAAATTTGTATGTGAAACTTGCATTCTCTTCAAATATTTAAGTTGGATTATTAAAAAATTTTGAACAATTTCTTTCATCTCTTCTTAGAGTAATCTAGAATTTTGCATTATCATGTACACCTAGCATTAGGGTAGTTTTACATTATTAAAGCATCGATAGTATTTTAGTTTTTGTTAGTGTGAAGTCTGTTATAAGAAAAGAAAAGAAAAAAGGTTTTTGCTTTATAGAAGTTTCTTAGAACCAAAGTAGAAGTTGCTTTTCATCGAAGAACAAACAAGTGCATTGCATATAAGTTAGTTTTTCAGTAATTTATTTTGCGTAATAAAAAACACCATTGGTTTCATTTCCATATTGTCCCTTTGACTTAAAAGAACAACCACTTAAAATCAAGCGCTTAATAAAATAAACTAGAAATTTTTATATTGTCAATCAGTATACACCAACAACTTTTAGGTTTATTTAGGGCCTTGGATTAGGTGAGAGGAGAGTAAACTCTCCAAGGCCACTCTAAATTATAAAATATAGAAGTCTGAATAAAGAGTGAAATCCAATGGCGTTAGGGAGACCAGGAAAGCTCCGTGATTGGGAGTTAATCATGAGGGTTTGTGAAGATAAGGACGAGAGATACTCCCTCTCTTACTTGTCAGATCTTACCTCACGACTATGATGCCTAGTTTTTGATATGAGTTGGTGTCTTTAGTTGCCAATCCTAGGGATCTACATAGGTGACTACGGAGGGGAATCCCGTGGCATCTGAGGTTGACATTGCATCATGTTCAATAGTACTTCTAGAGGGCAACCTTGCGAAGCTTGGGGGCTTGCACCGACAAAGGCTGTAGTTTGGAGGTCAACGTAACTACCTCTGATACCTTTGCTAGTAGACTTGGGACGTAATTACCCCAGTCTATTTTCGGAAGGCCCTTTTTATTCACTTTCTTGTATTTTGGTGTCTGGTTCTAATCACCCGGAGTGGAAATACTTGGAAGTTGTTTGACTGCTGAATTTTTTAAGGATATTTTTAGTGTGTTTCTGTGCTTCTAGTTGGCACTTTCAATTTTCTTGAGTCTTTAAGTAGATCTTATTAAAATAATTGAAAGTGGCTGACTAATCACTTAGATGGTCTCGTAGACTTTGTGGGCTTTCACCTGCAAGTCTAGAGCCTTCTCCTAGAAGGTGTAGGAGCAATTCTGCTAATGTTTTTCAACCAATGGTAGCTGGTGCATCAAAGATTGATCCTCCACTTGGGAGCATTAGTGTACAAGATAGACCTGGTACTACTACAGAGCTAGAGAGGA
The DNA here is from genome assembly GCA_031772625.1 of Pinus tabuliformis. Classification (NCBI taxonomy): domain Eukaryota; kingdom Viridiplantae; phylum Streptophyta; class Pinopsida; order Pinales; family Pinaceae; genus Pinus; species Pinus tabuliformis. The sequence goes on along the minus strand of CM062820.1, from coordinate 639,854,623 downwards.
ACACACCAATTCTTTCTCGAGTGCTCTTCCAATCAGAAGATAATATTGAGGTAGAAGAGCTCTCAGAGTCAATTTCAGCTCTGAATTCTCATCTCCCTTATGATCATCCAAATGTATTGTTATATGTTGGAACTCCGACACACAGGCCTTCTAGCACAGGTCCACACACATCTATCCCTTCGATGACCACTGATGGAAGCATGGCATCCACCACGAGTGCTATGAGTATGCAGACTCCTATATTAGTATAAAGGGGAGGAACTATTTCCATCCCTTCTACATCCTTATTTGGGTCCACTTCCATTTTGTCAATGAGTGGAAGTTGCCATGTTAATGCATCCAGTTTTGGATTCTTCCCTTTTGGAATGCCCTCTCAAGGTATTCCTTCAGCTCCATTGAATGTACCATCAACCACCTCCACGTCCATGATGAGTGGGTTGGATTCTTTTCAAGGTTTCCCTTTTGGAAGTGGTCATATACCACATTCCAATCCGATGGTAGGATCTATGCCTTTTCCTTTCATGAGTCAAGGCAACAATTCCTTTCAGAGTTGGATTAACCCTGTAGTTATTGGGGCAGGAGCTGGGAATCCATTTTTTGATGAACAAAGGAATGTGCCATATTCCTCAGTAAATTCATTTCAATTTTTTCCACCCTTAGCTAATGCTTGGAACTCTGAGGGGGAAACTCTGCTGGTTACGAACGGTTTTCGACTAGAGTTGGTCAAACTCTAAGTTTTGTTGGACCACAAGGTTCACCTTTTTGTTCAGTATGTTCTACCAGTTACTTTGGGCAACCTGGTGCCTTTAAAAATCCAGGTCATTCTTTTCAGACTTTTGGGAACCCTGCCCAATCTAGGTGGAATCCCCAAGGTCCTCCATGACTTCCTTTTCTGGCCATGCTTAATCTTCCAAACTTGACTAAGTTGACAAATGATCCAATCAGATACAATACGGCTTGGCCTCCGGCCCCAACCAAACTTCCATTGGATATTCCAAAATTCGAAAGGAAGAGTGGTGAAGAGTAGGGAAACCATGTAACCACGTTCCATTTATGGTGCTCATCGAACTCCCTGATTGATGATTCGATCAAGCTAAGGTTATTTCAGTGCACCTTAACAGGAAATGTGCCTAAGTGGTATATAGAGTTGCGAGGGGGAACTTTTACTTCTTTCACCCATTTGGCTAACATTTTCTTAAACCATTTCTAGTTGCATGTCTGTTACGAAGCCATAATTGAATTTCTAGCCAATTTTGACCAAGACATGGCTACTCACATTTCGGATCATATCTAGGAATGGAGACAGAGAAAGAGGGTCATCAAAGCCGAAATCCACCTGAATTCCATCTCGAATGGTTTTTAAAATCATTAAAACCCAAGATCTCTAAGGATGTTTCTATGTTTGCCGTCTATTCGGAAGAGCAGGCTATCTTTCGTGCCTAACAGTTAGAACTGATATATTCTCAGTCTAGGACTCTTCAGAAAATATTGCCTGATTCTCCTAGATCCATGGTTGATATAGCCAAACCAAAGCCAAGCCCTCATGCTGGCGGTATTGTTGGATCGATTGATGTAACTGTGGTGAACCTTTTGAACCAATTACAGCAGTTGTCTCTACAAACTGTTTCTTCCAATCAAGCTGCACCGTCTACTCCTACACCTTCTTAACCTTCTTTCGTAAATGTCGTTCAGGCTTCTAACCCCAAAGGAAATCAAAATTCCGTTGGGAAGAAGAAGGGATGAGGTAAAAAGAAGAATCAGGATGGGAAGGCTAACGTGAACAAGCCTGGCAATAGTGCTGGTGAGGGTGGAAAAGAGTCTAAGAAGAAAGTTAAATTTCCATGCAAGTTATACAGTGGAGATCATTTGACTCATCTTTGCTCAAAAATTCAAGATGGTCGATGCTTGTTAGTGCAACAAGGGTCTTCTAGCTCCCAAGTTGTCTTAACTAACCCTTTCCCCCAAGGGCAGCAGTTGCTTGCTAGCGTGAACTCAAATCCTGGTACCTCTACAGGGGGCAACCAGGAGGGGAACAATTCCTCAAATGTTTTCATGATGATTTCTAATGTAAATGTGGCTACATGGTCATGGGATTATGGTGAAGCATAAACATTTAAGGATAAATCTGTTCCTGGAAATACGGATCCACTTCATATTGAGAGACCCTCTATCGAGTCTATACCTAGGATATCGAAAGGTTCCACCAAGCGTGTGACTATCAACCCTAATGCTAGGGTAGCCCATAACTACTCCATTGTCGAGGATCTAGCTCAAATTCCTTGTGCTATGTCTGCTTTAGAGGTACTCTAATTGTGTCCTGCTCAACGAAGTGCTTTGCTTTCAGCAATCAGGGTAGTCGATCCGAAAAATTCTTTAGTGCTCACTTTTGATATGCTCAATGTCAAAAAGAGACTTCCTCATCATATGGCTTTTCAAATAAAGTCTACTTACTGAAAAGCTAATATTTTTCAAACAATTATATATGAGGGATCTTCCACGTGTGTAATGTCTATGTCATGTTGGAAGGTTATTAGATCACCTTCGGTTGTTCCTTCACCCACTCTCTTGACAACACTTGACGGACATTCTCATAGGCCACATGGGTTATCCCGACCTTTCCTATATGTGTTGGAAGAAAGGTCGTTATTGTCGAAGTAGAAATCATTGATGCCAACCTCGATTACAACCTCCTCTTAGGAAAAAATTGGATTTATGAAATGGATGCCATAGTTTCGACTCTGTTTCACATCCTTTGTTTTCCTCATGAGGGGAGAATTATTAAAGTTCATCAATTGGATTATTCTCTAGTTGACCCTCGTGCAACTTTAGATTCTAATATTCCCTTGGTGGATAACCCTCGTCAACCTATCGATAATTTAGGAGTTGGGATGTATTCTTCATTGATGGGTACATTTGATCTTCCCACTCCTATAGCTAGAATCAATGTCATTTCATATTCCAAAGAGTCTTCATGGGGAGAGTTCTTACAGACTCATTATTTTTTAGACCCTTGGACCTTGCCTTCACCTACAACCACATTAGATGAACAAAAAGTAGGTGGAATGGCATTCCCTATGTCTACAACAAAGCTTATATATCAGTCTATCGTTAACTCCGTAGATGACCATCCTATTCCTTTTTCAGAGGAGGATTTAGATGGTGATGTGGCCCTAGCTTGGACCCTTGACTCTTCTTCTACTATGGATTGCTTAGATATGGTTTTACCATCTAAGGAAGCAATCTTAGAAGCAATCACGGGTGTAGATCAACCTTGGGAAGATTTACACCATCGTTCATATTTTCTTCCCCCATTGCAGAAAGTCGAATCCAGGTTCTCCAATCTGCTTAATAGCGATGTTTGTATGGTTTCAAACCCTTTGGCTCCAACAAACATCTGTGCCTAAGGTAATATGTAGGTCATTTAAAAAACGGCACTGATAAACATCTCTAGGAACCCTAATGTGAGAGAAAATGTCTTCATCGGAATCGAGTGTTCCCCTAAAGAGATTCAAATTTACATCGACCTCTTTAAATAGTTTCGGGATGTATTCGCTTTGTCTTATGAAGAAATGCGTGGTATTGATCCATCCATCGTTCAGCATGAGATCAAGACATATGAAAACGTTAAGCCGATTCGTCAGAAGCTTTAGTTGGTCAATCCTAGGAAGGAAGCAACCATTAAAGCTAAAGTAGAAAAGCTGCTCAAGGTGGGTTTCATATACCCCATTCCTCTAATGGATTGGGTTTCTAATCCAGTGCCAATTGATAAAACACAAGGAACGATCCGCGTGTGCATTGACTTTAGGGATTTGAACAAAGCTTGTCTGAAAGATAATTACCCCACATCGTTTATTGATCATATAGTTAATGAATGCACGGGTAATGAGATTTTCTCCTTCATGGACGGATTCTTTGATTACAATCAAATATCTATCCATCCACAAGACTAGCATAAGACAACTTTCATTTGTCCCTGGGGTACCTTTGTGTACAAAAAGATGCCTTTTGGTCTTAAAAATGTTGGAGCCATGTTTTAGCGAGCCATGTCTTATGCTTTCCATGACATCAAGCATGTCATCGAAGCATACTTGGATGATTTAGCTACTCATTCTCGAAAGAGAATCAATCTTCCTAGCCACCTTCGGTTAGTTTTTTGGAGATGTCGGTTTTACAAGATCTAGTTGAATCCAAATAAGTGCATTTTCGTGGTTACATTTGGTTGGCTGTTAGGGTTCATTGTATCTACTAAAGGGATTCAAGTTGATCCCTTCAAGGTTGAGACAATAATTTAGTTGCCTCCCCCGTCTTAAATCTGACCACTTCAAAGTCTACAGGGCAAGGCAAATTTTTTGAGACAGTTTATAGCGAACTATGCTGAGATAAGTAAAGGATATATGATTTTGCTGAGGAAAGGAGTCCCATTTTTATGGGAAGACTTTGCGCAATGATCTTTCGATTCCTTCAACCAGGCATTAATCTCTGCCCTGCTTCTGAGTCCACCGATTATGGTAAGGATTCCCTTTTATATCTTGTAGTTGCAGAATCAACCATAGGTATGGTTCTCGTTCAGGAAGATGATGCTCTCATAGAGCATGTGATTTACTACTTGATTCAAGGCTTGGTAGGCTCTAAACTATGCTATTCTCCAGTTGAGAAACTCGCCTTTGCAGTTTTCCATGCTGTCCAGCAGCTTTGCCATTATATTCTGCTACGTAAAATATTTGTCTTAGCAGCAGTCAATCATTTCCAATTTGTCCTCAGTAGGCAAGTGATTGGGGGAAAATAAAATCGATGGATTGTTATTTTACAAGAATTAGATCTCGAGTTCTTGTCATCCAAGTCTAATAAATCATTGGTTTTTGTAGAATTAATTTCCGAGCTGCCTTGTGGAGAAAATACCATTTATGAGGAAAGTTTCTGAGACAAACATCTATTCCTCATCTCTTCACAAGATCCCTGGTATGGAGATATCATAATCTATCTTCAAACTTTGAAGTTCCCTCTTGCTTCCTCCAAGGATGAACATCGAAAATTACGTCACCTGGCTAAGAACTATGTCATCACTAGTGATACATTATATCGTCGAGGGGTTGATTCAATCCTTAGGCATTGTTTAACCTTAGAGGAAGTAGAGTCGGTGCTTAAATATTGCCACAGTGGAGCTTGTTGTGGTCATCTATCTAGGCTTGCAACGGCCCAAAAAATCTTGTGTGTTGGCTACTTTTGGCCTTCGCTTTTCAAAGATTGTATTGAAGTAGTCAAACGCTGCCAACCTTGTCAATTCTATACTTGAAATATGTGCATGCATCCAACTCCTCTTTTCCCTGTTATCACTATCGGTCCTTTTACAAAGTGGGGTATTGACTTTACTACTTGTAATCCACCTTCAGCAGCGAATTACAAGTACATTATAGTGGTTGTAGACTACTTTACGATGTGGGCTGAGGTCATGCCCACTTATAAAAACGATAATGAAACAGTGGCATTGTTCCTCTTCAATTAGATTATTTCTCATTTTGGTATCCCGAGAGAGATTGTCACTCATCATGGCAGTGATTTCCAGAACCAACTAATGTCCGAATTGGCTCTTAAATTGGGCTTCCGATGGGAGCATTCATCTCCATATTATCCTCAGGCCAATGGGCAAGTCGAAGCCGTGAATAAGTCCCTCAAGATGATCCTACAGAGGACAAATGACAGAAATTGCTCCAATTGGCATCTCATGTTGTATCCGGCTCTCTGGGCGTACATAACCTCAGTAAAGACTGCCACCAGTTTTACACCTTTTTAGTTAGTTTATAGCCTAGAATCTATTTTTCTTGTTGAGTGCAAAATTCCATCGCTTAAGCTGGCTATTGAGCTCCTTCTAGAGACCTCTAGTCTCGAAGAGCACCTCCTTCATTTGGAACATCTCGATGAGAAATGTTGAGATGCCGCCATAATCGATGAGACTCATAAGGAAAGGGTTAAAACTCAGTATGATAAATTTGTCGATCCTCGAGTCTTTTCTGAAGGTGACCTTGTCTTGGTCTATGACCAAGATAAAGATGCCTTAGGGGTAGGAAAATTCAATTCTATGTGGTATGGTCCCTTTATAGTGAAACGAGTTTTAGGAAAGGGGCTTATGAATTAGTCGATTTTGAAGGGAACAAGTTCGCGGAGCCCCGAAATGGGCTCTACCTCAAGAAGTACTTTGCTTAGGTTACAATTGAGCAATGGCTTCTTTATATATTTGTATTTTTGTACATATTCTATCGGGAATTTTTGTAATATCGACACTTCTGATCTACTTTGGCAGGTGTTGATGGATGACTTGGTTTATTTCAGATTTTCCGATGGTGCTAGTCGGCACACTCGAAACCTCGCTTCCACATCTTGGGTGATTTATTATCCATCTGGTCAGTTGATGGTGTCAAGGGGTGTATGTATTCGTTCTGCGTCTAATAATATTTCCGAATATACTGTCGTCATTAATTTACTATCCAAAGCTATTTCTTATGGAATTGATTCGTTGGTAGTGTATCTTGACTCACAGCTGGTAGTGTCACAATTGAATAACATTTATCGGTTTCGGGATCCTTATTTATATCGCCAATTTTTGAGAGTGAGGATGTTGTAACGTTCATTTATTTTTATTACATATTTGCACATTCCACGATCTGAAAATTCATTAGCGGATTCTATCACTAATCAAGCATTAGATTGGCATAACATTCATTCATCAAGATAAAAACAAACATCAAAAATCTGGAACTGTATATATATATCATAAAATTGCCCGTGTGTACATCAAGTGTTTCAAAAATAATATACAAAATCAGGACTAAATGCCCATAATCATGTCCAGTCTATCTATGACCCGGCTCAAGATGAGCAGTTAAGTAGGTGACTACTGCGTTGGCCACACGCTAAAGAATGCAAACCCAATCTCATGGTACTCCTACCACGCAGCACTACATCTCCTCAAGTAGGTCTTCTATGGCCACCATCGGTACCTGGTGAGTCAATCTCACCAAGTTTCTTTGGACTGTGTATAAGACCCTCTCTGTCTTAGAAGCCACCTCTTCGGCACCTCTTCCGCAACCCATATTCCGTGGAAATCCATTCGGTGACCCAGACCCACATCTAGAACATGATCTTTATGTCAGTATTTTAGTCCCATCAAAAATATTTCTAACTTCATGTTCATATTTAAAAAACATAAAAAAATATTTAAAATTGACAAAAACTCAAAAAATGGTTACCTATCTCTCCCCATGTTGTGTTTGGTGGCAGCACCAAATCTGGATCTCCTCTGAAATCCATGTCAGCATAGGGATAGTCATCCACAATGATTATTTGTTGTTCCCACCAAGAGAAGAACTCATCGTCGAAAGCAGTCCTCGCCACATACCCGACTCCAAGGCGTGTCATCAGGTCAGCCCACCTACCCATCCAAGGATCTCGGGGGATATTGATAAAAACTGATACTCTAGGATGTAGCCGAGGAACCTTCTCGAAGAAGAAAGAGCACAAAATGGTACCATATCTAAAATTTTTGGTTTGTCCTTTCTGAATGGAGGACAACTGGCTCTTCATATTGGTAAGAAGAGGCCAAACAAAGTGGTGAGGCACTCCATGGCCAAGCTCATGGATACTCGTGATGCTTGGTGCAATGAGGTTGATCCATTTATCCTAGCTATGGTGAATAGTAAGATCCTTAGGGACAAGCTCTCCACATGTTTTATTGGAATCTGGCTTCCAATTTTTTCCAGATGCCCAGGACAGTATATATGTACGTAGTCTTCCACTAAGAGACTACCTCGTGTCTGGCCAATGGAATATACAACTTCTCCTCTCCGAGAGAGACCAGTGATAAAGTAAATACCCTCTACCTCTATCCTCAAAGGCATTTGATCAATCATAAATGCATCATCTTCGATACTCCAATAGTGGATTGGCATTTGAAGAAAATGGATGTTGACCTTCATATTGGGCATTTTGAAAAATTTCAACAAACCTCATCCCCTCAATGCATCTAAGGCTTTCTGATCATTCATAACTTCATTATCAATGGTAGTATGCTCCCTCTCTCTCGAGGTGATTGTCATCCTGAAAGAAAAAAAGTTTCAACCATTAGATTTTTGTGTTGAAATTTAAAACCGCGTATACGTGGGTCCCTTTCACACACAATCACATGAGGGCCTTCGTATACACGGGTATATAATATCCAACCCGCGTATAAGCCGCGTTGAAATTTTTAACATAAATTCCTACGGTCAAACGTCAATAAAAATTTCTAAAAACAATCATAAATTAATGCAAGCTAGAATTGGGGGTTACCTGATGATTTTGATCCAATTTGAACAGTCCAATTCTTTGGGGGGAAAGTTTGCTCTTTTTTCTCTACAACTTTTTCTCAACCCAAATGGTACAAATGGTGAGTCAAAAAGTCATTTTATAACCTTGGAAAATGTCAAATTTTTTCAAAAATTGATTTTTTGTCTCACGAATCTTTTAACTTGTGAGCTTGGATTGTCGAGAATAGGTTGGTTTTTCAAGACATTTTGGATGCTTCTTCAGAAATTTCACATCGGTTCCATGACTGCTGACCCATCATGGCAGGTATCATCTACTCACTGGCATATAGGTTAGGGAAACCATTTTTCAGTTGCATTTTGCATACTAGCCTCCATTTTTCAATACACTTGCCATAGGGTCGATCCCATCATGTTATGGTTAGTAAACCATGTTCACTCACCGATTTTTAAATCATGACATGATGGTAGAGTCATCCTTTACATGGGCATCATAGTTAGCACCTCACTGAAATTGGTTGCCCATGCTGTTTTATTGAGTAGGCTCAGGAGTCCTCTTTATTACCACCATGACTTGTGCATTGAAGACTCATTCCTCTTTACTTCTTCGCTTTGTTCTGGCCTTCTACCCTAGAGGCTCCTTTGTTTTGAGTTGTACTACTGCATTGCATTTTGACCATTTTCACCTTTTGGCCTTGAGCCGGATTCACTTGGACTCGTGTTTAGGCTACATTTTGACCATGTCTTCTGCAAACTCAAACTTGCAATCCCTTAGCTTCTGCAACTTGACACACCCTTAGACCCATGGAAGGAACATCCCTTTGAGTGTCCTTGGCTAGCTTCACCTCCCTACATTGAGCATAGGAATGTTCCCATCCCGGGAACTAGATCATCTGTTTCACTGGCACTCTTCATTTCCATTGTAGTATAGCATTATTTTATTCTTTTTCCAGCTTAAAGAAAAAGAAAAAAAAATTATATATTCTAAAAAGAGTGGGAACGGGACAAAATTTCCATATATTGTTGGTATCTAGAGTCAGTTGTGTCGCCCTTGAAAAAATCATTGAAAAGAAAGTCTCTCCTCCATTTGGGCAGGATTTAGTTTGACTTAGGTACGCCTTAACCTTGTTATTGAGTTAGTTCTCCTCTTATTGGTTATCTCTTCCAATCATATGGAGAGTTCATTCGTGCCTCCTGGATGACGAATTTATACAGAGTTATCATATGCTGCCACATAGTCATCATTGAGTCCTGCTTTTGTTCAAGGGAAGTGAGCCTGAGTCAGCCTCTCAGCAGTGTCTCTTGACCTATTTTTCAATCGGCCATCCCTGGTTGTCAGTATCTTGTTTGTCATCACATCAGTTATTTTGGTCCTTTACTCGTGCCGGTTTGAGAAGGTCTAGGCCTACCACACCCTAGCTCTATTTTCATTATTGATAGGTCACCTTGTGCTCAGCATCGATCCGTATCATGGATCTTTGATTGAATGGCTTCCCTTATGTTCGACATCAGCTTTCATTATCACACATTGGGATTCATATAGTGCCTTGGTTTCCATTTGACCCTATTGGTCGATTCCTCGCCTCTGTGTCAGCTTTCATTATTGGTTGGTTCGGAGGGTTTCTATCGTGCGCTAGCTACATCTTGTGTATGCTGGAAACATGCTTTGGTCGGGTTATTACATCTTTTTTTTTTCTGATTCCTTCCACATTATTGGCCTACAGTTACACTCATGCTAGATTCATGAAGGATGCCTTATTGCCTTCCTTCTAGCAGATCTTTTCCTATCGACTACGACTCATTGCTCTAAGTGAAAGATCTAGAGTCCATTTGGAAATACCTTGGGGTTTGCAGTAATTAGTGGAAAATCCTTCGCTATCGACAGTGGGAAACCATCATTGTCTCCTGATTGATAGATTATTCTAGGTGTTCGACTTCAGCTCATCTATTCACACTTGTTAGATTGTACTGGGTACCTTGACTCTCATTATCATTATCGGTGAGTAGCCTTGCGTTTGTTAATAGTATACATCAATGACCGGTAATCAAACGATTTCTCACATGGTCAACTTCAGATCATTTATTCTCATTGTGTAGAAATGTACCACAGTGGTCAGTGAAGACCTCAAGTTGCATCAGCATTCTTTGGTTCGCTTGTCAATTGCTCATGTTGCTACTAGTTGACACCATTCCACATTATATGTTGTATTCCTTCACAGCGACATCCTATATGCTGGCGTCTGAGTTGCGATGTAGTATCATCTTATTCCATCATGTTCATTTGGTACTATTGGGATTAGTTTTTGACATCAGTGATCAGCTTCTTTGATCATCTTCTTATATGTGATATTCAGACATGTACTTGTTCAATCACGATCAGATGATCCATTGTGTACTTTTAGTTCTTTATACTTGTATACCTAGTGGATCAACTTGTACTTGATATGCAGACATGCTTTACTTTTTCTGAGCATGGGTATGCCCACCTCAGATAGTTATTTCTTTCTAATCTTCTTTTCATGGCTTGGCAGGTTGAAATCTAGTGAAGTCCTTCTCAGTTTTTGACAGGTTTCCTTTCCATATACTTAATACATTTCGGCCATCATGTACCCCTTCTGACCTCATATATTAGGGGGCATCTGTTATGGCTCCAAATATCACCCTTGGTATTTTTGATGCTTGGTTTATGGCCTAGGGTAACCCCTCCTTCTAGACTTTGTCCAAATATTTTAAAAATAGTGTTTTACTCCATGTACGCTACTTTTCCATGTGTTAAAAGCATGTGCACGTGGGTTAGTCAATACCCAACCCACATATATGTGTTAAAACACTTAAAAAAATTAAATTTCCTTAACTATGGCTGGAGATCATGAGTTTTACTTGTTGATTACATCCTAGTGCCTGTGGCCCAACTGTTCCCAACTGTTTCCCAACTAAAAAACTAATTTGGGAGAAGTATAAAAAAACTTCAATGGGAAGGCCTTAAGGAGGAGAGGAGAGATAGAATTATTATACTAATATTATCCCCTAATCAAGTCTGAAGTATCCCTATGCTTCAAGCACTGCCCCAAGTTCATGAAACCATTGTTTCCTTGAGTGTTGATATTCTTTCACTTGTTGGAGATATCATGGTATTGGTTATGGAAGGAGGCCATTGAAGATTGGGACTGGATGGACCTGGAGGACGGTTCCACTTGGAGCCAGAAGAGGAAGACTCAGGTGAACTCTTTCCATGTTTACTCTAGTTTTCTACAATAAAAAGAAACGTTGTCTTGTTCCTGATATCGACTTCTTTTTATGCATTAGATGTTATTGTGATGGTTTATATATGAATTACTATTTCAGTGTATAACTAACCATCTACTTATATGATATAAAGTTGATTTCACTAAAATGCTTTATCTATATGTTGCTATGTGTATTCAAATTAGTTGATTTGCAGGTTCAAAAATAATTAGGAGTTGCAGAGGGTTTGAACCCTAGCTGGAACTACCCAAATGAAGGACATCTAGGTATGTTCATCCTTGCATAGTTAGTTTATTTAAGCATGTTGCCTGAGTTTTCTGCATGTTTCTTGTTGTATATTACTCCCGCTCTGATAGGGTTCTGACCCAAATCCCTAGGGGACTTATTCTCTTAACAATATCTTCAACAACGACATCCATCAAAACATTTTTGGCTAGGATTTTCTCTAAAGATACTACCAAGTCTTTGATGAGACCAATATAACAGACCCTACCGGAATAAAATGAGTACAGGTCATGATATTTTCAATTAATGTCAAGGCCCAGTTTTTCCATAATGACTTTTGGCATCAAATTATGAGAGGCTCTAGAGTCGAACATGGCATTATGGAGAACATACTCGTGTAGTCTAAGGCTTATATAAAATGGAGGAACTTCACTATCTTCAGACTGGCCTTCTAAGGCAGGGCCAAAAATGAGCTCACGATGATCATCTTCTACATTGGACATATCAAATAAAGGATCTATATGAAAAATTTTGGACACCTGGTGTTTATAGCTGATCTTCTTAATCAACTCAGGCAAAGGAATTAAAACTTTTAATTTAGCAATTTCATTTTCTAAACTAAAAGCTGAAACTTTCTCTACCTCTTTGATAGGAAGGTCCTTATTTTTTTCTCTTTCTTTTGCTGCACTTTTCTAATTGTTCTTCTCATTTGCAATGCTATTTGCTGATGGTCCTTTGCTGGAGGTCGGATCAACATGCTCTTTCCCTTTTCTTCTGAATGTTTGTGGAGTCATTTTTGGATTGTGCTTCCTTTCTTTTTTGAATTGGACTGACTGGTACAACTCTATTTCTCAATGAATATTTCTTCTATTGTGCTATCAATGCATTCATATATCCTTGCTGATAATCATCTGACTCATCCTCCAAAACTGCCTCATTTGCTAGTATGTAATCTTCATCCCTTTCGGTATCTGAAACCTATGAATATTCTTCATGTTCCGTCAGAAAAATGGGAAAACCATCGACTGTGAAGAAATGGTTTGCCTCAATCACCGAATCATCATCATCTTCCTCCATCCTGTGCACATAGTTCTGCTGTAAAGGAGTCCTGACCTACTATTGTTGTGTTGTCTGATCTTGTGCCTTTTTCTCCCTTTGCTTAATCCTAAGTTGGGGTTGTTGTTGTCCTCTAAAGTTTGGATTCCTGATCAGCATTTCAGGTTTATCTGCAACAGTCAACCGGTCAAACATCTTCTCAATTTTCCAGAGAAAATTATCTGCATTAACATCTGAGGTAGATGCTTCTTCCTTTATAGTCACCTTCTTTTCAGATTTCATTCTCTCTCTTTTGGCCAGCAAATTTTCTTCTACACTTACAGTGTTCTTCTGCATATCTTCAAGTGTGGTAGGATCTCTTTCTCGTAACTAATATGCCATATCAACATCGAAACCATCTGGAAATTTGAGCAATGCTAACCCCATCGATGATTTAATGTTAGTCGGAATAGCATTATAGACTGCATTGAACCTCACGCAATAATCTTGCACACTTTCACGTGCATTCCTCTTGATATTTTCATACTCAGATAAAATTTGAAGTGGGTTCTTCTTTACCTCCCACCAGTATAGGAATTGTCTATGTAGAACTGGCAAAGTGTTGATAGAGGCTGCTGGTAAAGCTTTGAACCATTTTCGAACCTCGCCTCCAAAACTTTGGACAAATAATCTCATAGTCACATTTTCTTCATCTACCTCATGAAGCTCGAAGAATTCATTCATTATTTCAACATGTTGCTCCACTGTAATGCTCTGAGTGGCATCAAAAAGAGGTATCTTACTTTGGTAATCAGCGACCATATCATCCAAATTCTGAGGCAGAACAAGGGGTGCATATCAGGCAACCATGACTCGAGGTGGATTTGAAACAACAGTTGGACTACTTGGGTTTAATGGAGTGGTTGATGGATGAGTAGGGGTGATAGGTTTTTGATCAGATATGATAGGTTGAAGGGGAAGAGTAGGTATAAACTGAGGTTGAGAATGGAATTTAGAAATTGATGGGAATACTGATGAACCGAGAGTATTGGATGCCGATTCTAAAAGCTCAGGGATATTGGCAACTATGATGGATGATTGAAGATAATTTAAGATATATTCTTCAATTGATCTGTTTTCTGTTTCTATTTCAAGATTTGCAACAAATTCTGGATTTAGAACTGTATTATTAAGTGTAGTTTCAGATTTGGTTTGAAATAGAGAAAGATCAAAATACTCGTTAAAAGGGAGATCTTCAATAACCAACCACTCGTTGGGACAAGAATTGGATCTGAAAATAGCTTTAGGGGTTACTTAATTTTCTTGTCTGATTATTCTCGAAATGAGATTGGGATTTTCAAATACAAGGGGAGGATTAGGATCAGGATTGGACCTCATGTACCTTCTCAAAGCTAGTGTGTTTAAATTTTGAAATTTTTATTTTTATTTACGATTTTTTGTTTCATCCTAACAAATTCTAAAACTCATCATCTTAATTTCAAGAATTTTATTGAAATATATCACTCGAGTGATTAGTGTTTCGTTTCCTAGTATGGTTGCCACTATGTTAATGCCTAGATTTGCCTCAAGCTGAAGAAGGCAAGCTTCTAGGGTAACCACAAACCACTTAACCTCATAGCTAGCCCTACAGGGTTGGGAGAGGGCTCTCTCCTTTAGGATCTTAGTCAAGTTGACTGGATCAGATAGCAATTTTAAGCTAAGTATAGTAGCTCAAAAGGTTTGGATTGAATTTTTTGGTGGTTTTTGCCAAATCAGGAGGGGCCGGGCAATTTAGGTCTGGGAAACTAAATCAAAATTGCAGGCGATTCTATGGGGCAAGGTAGGTATGATATTCAACACCTTAAGCTTGATAGGGTAAAAGGATAGAATGGTGAGGAGCTAAGAAGGGCCTGAGCAAGTCAATAATCCTTCCTAAACAGAGGAGAAAACATGAAATACTAGTGTTTTCCCAAGGCAGAGCATTAAAACCTAATGTATTCCACCTATTTGACTTGAAAAAAACCAATCAGAAGCAATTATATGAAAGAGCCATACATAAATAACATGAGAACATATTAACAGAAAAAGAAACACATGCTAAAGAACATACCACAGGTATCCCATAAAAATAGTTGTAACTTTATTAGTTTCCTACCACAACTGCTACAAAATGATAAGTGTTTAGTACATGAGCATCCAACTAAATCCAACCCTTACAAATGAGAAATAAAACACATAATATAGACATCTAAACTACTCATCCTGGTCTTCAGGGGTTGAATCCATGAGAAGAGGGGTTGTTTCAACTATTTCCCAACAAAGAATTGGAATATAGGCAGTCAAACAACTTGCCTCTAAAAGAGGGAAAACTGATTCATTTGCCTCAAAACCACCTATAACTAATGAATCTACCCTATAGCATTATTTTACCTTTAAATTTTCATGACATGTCTCAGTTACATTAGTGAAATCATCCATGAGGAGAGAGAAATCAAATTCACAGTCAAAACATGCAAATTTTAGTTCCCTCAGCATAATGGCCCTAAGCACAGCACCACTAGTCCTAAGCACAACGCCACTTTCCACCTGATTTGGGAGGCCTTCCCCTTAGCCAAATTGAGCCCATGATAACTCATTGGAAAGGTATTTAAGTCTAGTTTCTGGAGCACCTAGAATTTCTGAATTTGGAGGTCATTTTCCCTCTCACAACTTGAACCTCCCAATACTTCTTCTATGTGTCTAAAAAGAGGCAGAGAGGTAATTTTTTTGTAGTTTTTTGACCTTTTGGTGAACTAGATTTGCTCCAAAACTTCTGAAAATTTCCAAGGTGCATGTACTCATCATTGTGAATCCAAAAATTTCAAATTTGTCTCCAATGGATTCCCCAAGAAAAGGCACAGTGCCGATGCCGCTGCGCTTTTAGACAAATTTTCTGTGTTGTGAATTTCAAAATTTCAAAAATACAAAAACATCTCAAAATTTTCCCAAATTTGGCATGGAACACCACCATCAACTGCTTTGGTTGGCCAAAGCGGCTTCAACCAACTTCTTGACTCTATCTTGCTCTTTCTTTCCTTCCAAAGCTTTCCTTAGCCTAGCCTTTAGTTTTCTAATTCTCATGTTACAAATTTTGTTGTGGGTCATGTAATGGTATGCCATGTGTCGGAGCATTTGCTTATCCCTATTGGCCTTCTCAATGAGACCTTCAAGATGTATGTTGACTCTCTCAAGCCAAGTTTCCCTATCATTTTCATTCTCCTGCTCAATAGGACTCAATGGGACATGAGCCTCTTTGGAAATTTGCCTATTTTCTTTGATCATTTCCACCTCCATGAGGACTTGTTTGTCACTCAACTATTTGTTTTCCTGTTCCAAGTATTTGATGATGAACTCGGCTCTCTCTAAGTTGTTTGCAAAAGCTTGTATTTGAGCTTCCCTTTCTTGTATGATGATGTCTTTGATGTTTTTTTCATCCTGAGCCTCCAAGTCAATGATATTAACTCCATGATGAGTATAGCGTTACTGTGGCTCCTCATGCTCAATCAATTCAAAATAATTTTCCTCCTCATCACAAAGGTTCTCTTCCTGCACTTTTTCCTTACCTTTGCTTAGTTGTTCAACCTATAACTATTTTTTTGATGTAGAAGGCAAATCCCCTTCTACACCTTGTGGAGATAACATTTTCCTATGGACTGATGAAGAAGGAAAGGTCCCTTCCACATCCCGTGGAGCAAACACTTGCCTAGCAGCTACAAAAAGTTTTCTTGTGCCTCTCTGATATGTCAAGTACATTGGCATCTCAGCAGTTTTTGTTTCCTTGACCTCTTTCCTTGTTTTCGCATGGCTAGAAGGCCCACCTTCTTCTTGATGTGCTGGTGAAGGGATCTGTGGACCTTCGAACCTCTCATGAGCAATGAAATTCTCCCAAGGAATGTTAAGAAGATTGAGATGGTGAAGGACAATGATTTTGATTAAGGAGTAATGATAGATGTTGTCCAACTGCTGAGGGTATGGCTTATTCTGCAAAAGGTAAGCTATTTTGTCAATGCTTCTAAACAAGAAATATGGGAGATTCATCTTCTTTACCCTGGTGAAGTGCATGAGGAGTCTGATATGGTAAGCATACAAACGGGAGAATCTGCCTTCACAAGTGAAATATTTGATGATAATCCTCATCAAAGGAACATACCTTTTCTCCAAAAATTTAAAGGGGAAAAGCCTCTTCACCTATTTTCTATACTGAGGCTTGATTTAAGGCTCATGGTAATGCTCATCAAGGTCTTGACCCTTGTACCATTTCTCACCAACATTACGGATTCTAGTGGCCTCTGAAATGAAAACTGGTGATATTGCGAAGGTTACTCTAGAAAGTGTCACTTCATAGTTATGTAAATGAGCCACAAAAATTCTGGCCAACTCATGGTGAAACTGAGCTCTTTCCACTAGTTCATAGAATTCAAACATCCTTGGTGTCTAAAACAAGAGACTGCAAGTGGGCAAGCCTGTAATTCTCTTAAACTGGGGGGCTCTTTTCTTTTGACTTTTCCTCCCTTGTGAGGATTTCTTTGCCTATGTCTCTCTACAGAACTGTCACTGGATGTCTCTTCATCATACTGAAAATCACTTCCTCTGTCCATGGTTTCACTGTTTAATTTCACAAAACTTTACATTGTAGGGAGACCAATGTGAATGGAATGGCGGGTAGGCTCTAGGGTTTATGAGTGATTGTTTGTATGTATAGCTAGGGAATAAATCATTAGAATGAAAGGAGGGTGTATGGGATGAAAAAAAAAGGATGAGAAATAGGCGAGGATGGAAGAGATGATATATGAAAGGCTGTAGTGAAATAAACCAACTAATTTAGGGATTATAGTGAGAATTAGGGTTTTATGAAAATGAGTGGAAATTTATGAAAATATCAACAAGTGCAAACCAAATTGGAGGGAGAGGAGTGATACTTACTTGAAAATTGTGGATTTGGAAGAAATTTAGCATAAATTTGAATTTTGGAATGTTTTTTGGCTTGGCTGGCCTAAGCGCAATGCCACTACCCAGGAGCGCAACACCACCCTCTAAGTGTAGCGCCCATTATATTTTGAACTGTGTAGAAAGTCCCTAAGCACAGAACCAAGCTGTAAGGGTAGTGCCACCTCCCAGGAGCACAATTCCAAGCCAAAAATTCCAGAAACGCAACGCCTTTCTCTTTAAGCACAGCGCCCGACTTCTTCGCTCACAAACACTTGCTCCTTTGAGTTTTTCTCTCCTTGGGATTTGGAAAACATGGCATAATGATTTTGAAATTAGGATGGGAGGGTTTTGTATGAACTCCATTTGATTTTTTATTTTGAAAACCCCACTGTTCTAATGTTTGTTTATCCTTTTAAATACTCGATTTTTTCATGCTTGTTTTCTTTTGTTCTTGCTAGTGGATTGGTGCTCAAGATGACTTGATTTTTGCAGTGGTAGGTGCTTGGAAACATCACAAGATGCTTAGGAGTAGCTGGGAACCAATATTACATATGAAAAATAAAATTACATCATAAATGAAAATAAAAACAAAATACTCTATTTTCACCTCAAAACAAGTTTTGAGGTGAGAACTACATTAGGCTTTCAAAATGATAAATTATGGCTTTACCAATCATTATTGGCCTCCTCATTTCCTTGTTGATCATTATTGGCATGTAACTATTGGATTTGACCATGGTGGGACCCTAAAACCTAATGAGACCAAACCTTAAGACCTAATGAAATGAATTGCAAAGTGAAATGAGCCATGACTGAAATATATGAAAAAGGATCGACAAGTATAGATCATGAGGGAAAAATTTGAAGAAAACCATACCATCAGTGAATCCATGGCCTAATGGAATGCAAACTCGTCAGTATGGGACTCCTACTATGAAATGCAAAAGAGAAGATTTTGATCACTAATGGCAGTGTGAAGGCACTGACACTAACAACAAGAATCAAAAGTACATTTCATATTTATGAAGACCGAACCTAGTTACACATTTTCCAACAAGGGGAGACCATGAAGCCTAGACATTATATGTGCAACTAACTCCTTATTTAAGGTATGCAATTATTTTTTTCACTAAATATCATCTTTCTGTTGTGTTTGGCCAATATTTCCATGTGTATCATGCATTGTTAGGATGTGTAATTTCCCACATACACCACTCATAGAATCACTAAAAATAAGATATCATAGTATTATTCCCATTTGGTAGGTTTTTATGCATTATTTTCAATCCATACACAAAGGCATATTTAGTTGAAAAATATTGGTTGGAATTGGTTTGAACCCATGACTAGTGGTTTATATTGCTCAAAAATATTGTGTCAATATGATCTCCACTCGATACATGGATTTTATTGCTTGAGATTTTATTGTATTACTAAAATATAATGAAAATAATTCACAAAATCCTAGGCCAAGTGACCCACAAGTTTCGATAAAAGAATTGGGCATCTATAGTGCACATTACCACAAATTTTCAACAGTTATGACCTACAATGGTTGCATGAATATGGTATGTTTTTTTATAGAATTTGTCATGGTTATTGTTTAAAACATTAGAAACAAGACAAGAAATATTGATTTAATTAATGATGATGATGAGATATGGAGTGGGTTGATTTCATCAAAATAAATTTTCTCCATTGAATGCGAAAAAGGGAAAATTCAGACCTTTATATTGTGTTATTTATCCCTTTCCAAAATCATTAAGGAGTGATATTGGATATAGATGATATTTTCATTGATAAAGGCAATTGCTTTGTTCTTGTTTCTCATTCTCTTTAGTGTTAAATTTTAGCCTCTTTCTCATATACAACCATAAATTCCTAATATATCACATTTATGTATTTCAGTTCTTGGGATATAGATGTTGTCCTAAGTGTGTTTATTGATCCCATTTTCCCTCTTCCTACTTTATCTCTGTGTGAGGTGTTAAGGTGAGAGAAATTGAGATGGTTTCATGATTTTATTATATATTTATATCATTGAAAGATGAAATATAGATAATGTGTGAGACATTAGGGCTTGGCACCTTTTCTACCAATTTAGTTGTCTCTTTTATTATCTTTACTTGTGAGCTATATTTTATCATGACATAAAAGGAAGGAAAGGGAAGGAGGGAGGGATATAAATAACAGGAGGAAGAGATGGGGAAATATATAGAAAGGGATAAGGAAATGGTTGAAGAGTGGTGGAATTAGGGAAGGGGAGAGATAAAATCATATAGGGAGATATAAAGAATGAGGGATAGGGAAGAGGGAGGGAGGGAGAGAGAGATAGGGATAGGGAAAGTAGTATAGAAGGAAAATGAGAGGGGGTTAGAGAGTGTGTGTTAGAGAGAGAGTGTTAGAGAGAGAGTGTTAGAGAGAGAGAGAGAGGCATAGGGGAGAGAGAGAGAGAGAGAGAGAGAGAGAGAGAGAGAGAGAGAAAATGGGGAAATGTGGGGGATATAGAAAGAGATATATAAGGATGAGGAAATAGGGAAAGAGGGAGATGTAGAGAGAGAGAGAGGGTTGGAGGAAAGGAGATATAGGGAGAGAGAAAATGAGGGATAGGGAAGATGAAGGGAGGGATATATAGGGATATGGAAATTGAGATATAGGGAAAAAGATATGGATTTATAGAGAGCGAGAGAGAGGGAGGGAGAGATATAGAGATTCTTAGAGACAAAGAAGAGTGGGAGAGAGAGTGTGTGTTAGAGAGAGAGGGGGAGAGAGAGGAATGCAGAGGGGATTCATATAGGGGGTAGAGAGAGGGAGGGAGATAGAAGGAAAAAGAGGTGGGGTTCAGAGAGAGCGAAAGAGAGAGAAATGGGGAGATGTCAAGGGGGGATATAGATAGAGATAGGATGGAGAAATAAGAACACACACACACATAGATGTAGGAGGGAGACATATAAGGGAAGATTGTGGATGGTGAAGGGTAAGAATGTGGGCTTGTTAGTAATATACACACATTAATAACACACATGAATTAATAATGCATATATGTTCCTACTCTACTCTAACATCATGTGAGAAGGTGAATAATTGGAACATAATAATGTAAGTGCATTCCTACCCCACTCTCATGGGAGAATTAAGAGAGAGATGGAAGGGAGGGGGGGAAGATATTGGGGTGGGGGTTAGAGAGAGATAAAGAGGAATACATGGAAAGGAAGAGAGTTTAAAGAAATAGGAAAATTGGGGAGAGAGAAATTAGGTGATGAGGAGAGAATGTGCGTTAGAGAGAGAGAAATTAGGTGATGGAGAGAGAGTGTGTGTTAGAGAGAGAGAGAGGGAAAAATGGAGAGAGAGGGAGAGCGAAAGATGGGGGGAAGATAGAGATGGATGTAGGATGGAGACGTATAGGGGGAGAGATATAGAGATAGAAAAAAAAAAGAGAAATAAGGAAACAGGGAGAGAGATAGAAAGAGAGATACATATGGGGAGAGAGAGAGAGAGAGAGAGAGAGAGAGAGAGAGGAGGAGGAAGTGTGATAGTGGGGACACACACACATAGAGAAAATGGAAAACAAAGAGCATGTGTGTGCTAGAGAGAGATAGAGGAGTGGAGGAAGGGAGAGAGGTGGGGTAGAGAGTGAGAGGAGGGTGGAAAGTGAGAGGAGGGTGAAAAGTGGAGAGGTGGGGAGAGAGAGGGGAAAGAGAGAGAAAGAAGCAAAGTGGGAGAGGATGGGAGAGAGAGATTTATGGATGTAGGAGTGAGATGTATATGGTCAGAGAGAGAGAGAAAAACATAGAGATTGGGGGAGGGGAGAGAAAGAGAGAGAGAGAGAGAGAGAGAGAGAGAGAGAGGAGGGGGAGATAGAAAAATAGAGGGGGAGAGTGAGATAAATATGGAAAGAAGGAGATATATAGAAAGAGTGAGACATAAGGGGAGAGAGGAGGGAGAGGGATATGAGGAGAGAGAGAGAGAGATGGGGAACGGAAGAAAGATACAAGACAATAGGGAAAGGGAGTTATATGGGTGGTGGGAAAGAGATAAAGAGAGAGATATAGGAGGGATACATACAAGGGGAAGAGGCAGAGAGAAAGAAACATATAGAGGGGAGGGTGAGGGAAGTGTAGAGAAAGAGATAGAGAGAGGGTAGGGTGAGGGAAGTGGAGAGAAATATGGATATAGGGGGAGACATAGGGTATGGAGAGATAGGAATAGAGGGAGAGGGGGGGAAGGAGTGAGAGGGATAAGGGAGAGGGGCGAGGGAGAGATAGGGGTAGAGAAATGGAGATAGAGGGAAAATGAGAGGAGGGTTTAGAGAGAGCGAGGGATGAAATAAGAGGCATTCATGGTGGGGGGGTGAAAGGGAGGGGCATAGAAGGGATACATATACAAGGGAGATAAGGGATACATATACAAGGCAGATAAAGAGAGAGAGGAGAATTTTTTTTATTTTTTGGGGGGGAGGGGGAGGGGAGAGAGCGAGATGGGATAAGGAAGTGAAGGAGAAAGATATAGAAAAAGAGAGATGGAGAAATATAGAAAATAAGAGAGATAACAAGAGGGAGACATAGGGAGAGAGGTGGGGGGAGGGATATGGTAGAGAGAGATATATATGGGGAAAGGAAGAGAGATACACAAGAGAATCGGGAAAGGAAGAGATAAATAAAAAGAGGGATAGGGAAAGGAGAGAGTTAGAAAGGTGTTGAGAGAGGGGAATCTTAGGGGGAGAAAATCAAAGAAACATAGTGTGTGTGTGTATATATATATATAGATGGAAAGGGATATTAGTGATGTAGAATGTTACAATGTCGACGCACGGATATACCTAGGTAGGTGTCCTTTCGTGATTGGGCATGTCTTTTAGACATGCATTTTCACTCAACTTAATGACTATCTAACATAATCATTATTTCATTATTTATTGTTTATATTTATTTATTTTATACAATTTATGTTCGTAACATTTCCCCTTCCTTTAGAATCTTTGTCCTCAAAGCTTTATAGTCGAAAATTTTCTTCACGTTTTACATGCCATTTTGATCAGTGTGACTCATCACTCATACTGAGCACAGTGTATGAGCATGGTTAACAGATATGAGTGTGGTCAAAAAATGTAATGGGTGGTCACGCTGTTTGACTAAACAACGATTAAACATGGAGGGTTTCCAGCCGACATGAGCAGGTGTTTCACAAAAACGTTGGATATGTGGGTGTTCATCTGCACGGCCAGTGGATAGGGTTTCGGAGATAAGACCTCATCAGGTAGGAGCAGGGCAGGATGAAGTGATGGGTGATACAGTGAACAGGGTGTACACCATGAGAAACAATGGACAACGTTAGTCAACGGATGGCAGAGTCAGGCGGACACGTTAAACAGTGAACGATGCAATAGGAAGGAGTGCCAACTGAGAATGTTGTGCATGGAAGCATGGTCGACGACAGCATTGACAGCGGTAAAATCTTGTATTAACATATATACATATTGAAACAAGTGCACCTTATCACCGAGAACACGTCGTTTGACCCAGCAGTAGCAGGGGACAGAACCTGTGATGATGACATCGATTTTTATTTTTATTTTTTATTGACATCTCGAAGAAAATATCGTGGTCATCAAAATCTGCGAACTTAACATTCCATGAGGCCACATTTCTTTAATGCATGTTCAAAAAATGCCAGGTTGCATAGTTTGCTCTCCCATGTTTGGCATATATGTCTATCATGACAATGTCCACAAAAACACTTGACTCAAAGCCACATTTTGTTACATAACTATAGATACTCTTGCTATTTTTCCGAGCTCCCAAACAACTTAATGCGGACAACAAAGTAACCGCAATCAAAGAATTGGGTTTTATGCCTGAGAGTTGCATTTGATTGAAGGGTGACAAGGCCTCACCATAATCACCATTTTGAGCATACCCATCCTTGATATATCTTGATGCCTCATTTACAGTCCGCGTAAAACATTCCTTCATGGCTCTAAGAAGAGAAATTCGATTAGCTAGTGAATTAACACACATAGAATTCCCTTACCAAAGGCTTTGAAAGAAAGCGAAAAGAATTGTTCTACCAAATTTGTACAAGGAGGCATAGATATTAACATAGGCAGTAGGTAGGGATATGATGCTCGATGTGACCCATAGAAAATAATTGTTGGAATCTTCATGTCTCCTTCACTAAAAAATTCTAGAACATACTTCACAAAACTCAATAACACTTGGGAGACAACACTACGAACTCTAGAACTTTGCGACTTCAAAATTTCTTAATATAATTTGTGAGTACGATAAATCCTCTATGCTACTATGATAGCTCCAGATCTTTCTTTTGAATTTTTCTTTAGATCGAGACCATTAGAACAACTTCCATTTTTAGATGCTCACTTTTGTAAATATGTCCCAATAAAAACATCAAGAATAGATGTTAATGCAAGAAAAGAGGACAACATAACAACCTCAAAAATTTCTTCCAATTCTTATATTGGAGTTGTTTTGTCATATATTTTTTGCAGTGTAAGCTTCAAATTCTCATCCATGTAGTGAAAACACTCATTTCCATAGAGAATCAAAGCTTCTAGTATTTTCTCATGGACATGGAAAAGCCACCTGGAAGGACCGCTTTGCAGCTTTGGATTTTCCTATGAAGTGGAGAAACTAACCTAACCATAATGCACCCATTACATACCTCAAATGTGGTGCAATACCTCTCCCATTAGCAATCAAGATTAGCCATAGTGCCATGTGCTGCCTGCCAAACCTATCTACTATTATCTTGCATGCGTTTTTTGTATTCAAACACCCACTGTGGTGCAATCTGACAGAGTTCACTAACTCAAATTTCTCTCAAAAGTGTAGTCAATGATGTCAATGCTTTGAGCTTTTGAGAATGGTTGTGCGTATTGTTGAATAGATTTTCAAAGCCAATTTGATTAAATAAACTTCCTCTGGACTTGACCAAGTTGGATCATACATATCTGGAGGTGGTGCTTCATCGTCTGTAGATAAGTTATGTCCATTGAATTGTAATTTCATATTTGCATTTGTGTATCTAGTATTTGAAACAAATTTTTTCTCTTCAATACAATTTGAAAAAACCGAGTCCTTCTCTACTATTGTTGCCTTGTCTACCTTTTTATCTTGTTTGCCTCTTGAATTCATGAGAGTTCCAATCGATGTGGGTGTATCCATAAGCATCGCTTCCTTCACTTCACATGTTATTCTTGGATCAATAAGAGATGTTATTGCATCGATTTCCTTACCATAACTTTGTTATTCATCTCCCTCTTCTATATGCTAGCCTGTTTTATTCAAGTAAGTCATATGTTCTTTTACACTCAAAATTTTTACAATGACTTGCAGCATAAATTTTGTCATCTTCTTCAACATTTTTCTCTTCATCATCATTAACGTCTTCTTCAACATTTTCCTCATTGTTATGATATTGTTCATCTGGATCATTATCTATTACATATTTGTTTTCATTATCATAATTCTGATCAAAATCTTCTTCTCTTGCTTCACGTTGTTTCATTACACGATCGCTGTCATCTTATTATGGATTTCCCTTCGACATGCTTTAACTTTTGCATATGATTTTTCTAAACACGAAAATGCTTCTTGAATTTTACTAAACTACTCCATGAATTCAGGATATGAATGCAATGGCATAATGTGCGGAAAACAACGTTCATAGACTCGCATGATTATATTGTGCGGCATGGCTTTGATACCACTAAAGAATCAAAATTGATAGCTTGTTGACCTTAAATATTAAATACACAAAAGTCATTTTGTAATAATAATTTATTATATATAAAAATGTACAAGTGATGTAGAATGTTACTATGAGGACTCGCGTATATACCTAAGCAGGTTTCCTTTCATGATCGGGCATGTCTTTTAGACATGCCTTTTCACTTAACTTTATGATTATTTAACATAATCATCATTTCATTATTTATTATTTATATTTATTTATTTTATACAATTTATGTTCGTAACAGATAGGGATAGGAGAGAGATAGAAAGGGGTTAATAGAGGGGAATCTTGGGGGAGAAAATGAGAGAAACATAGTGTATATAGATATATAGATATATATATATATATATGGAAAGGGAGAGATACATACAAAGAGGGATAGGGATAGGAGAGAGATAGGAAGGGGTTGAGAGAGGGGAAGATTAGGGGGAGAAAATAAGAGAAATATATATATATATATATAGAGAGAGAGAGAGAGAGAGAGAGAGAGAGAGAGAGAGAGAGAGAGAGAATGAATACATAAGCAAAAAGACAAAAAGATAGGAAAGATAAAATGATGAAGAGGGTGTATAGGATGGTGGGAGAGAGGGTGACGAAAGGGTGGGGGGAGAGAGAGATGGGGGAAAGAGAGAGAAATGGATAGGGAAAGAGGGAAAGATACCAGGGAAACATGAGCAGATCGAGAGAGAGGGAGGGAGTGGGGGGTTACAAAGAGAAACGGCTGAGGGAAGAGGAGAGAAAGTTCAATATAGGAGAGAAACATAGCGGTAGATAGAAAAGGATGAAGGCGGATGCTAAGTGAGAGGGAGGAGGAAGAGAGAAATAAAGAAAGGAAAGGGAGATTGAAAAGGAGCGTATGTGTGCTATATAATGAGCATGCATTTGATAATACAAAAGAATTCTATAATGCTGCTATATAATGAATGTGCATTTGATAATACACAATCATTCTATAATGCATGGTTGTCTACATTAATAATTCACATTGTTTTATTATTGCCTATTATTGATTTCAAAAAATATTTAGGGAAGACACTTTTTTCAATTATGTGGTGGACGAGGCTTCCCCTTTTGTTTTAGGTTCTAATTGGTAAGCCTAAATATTCACGTGTAAATCCTAAATATATATATTTTTAGATATTTATATATAAACTAAATATATATGTATATATTTAAAAATTATTATTATTTTTTGGGAGGATAGGAGACCTGGAAGGTAGCAAGGAAAACGAGGGTTTGGAAAAGGGGGCGATAGAAGTGAGCTGGTAACTATGGAGGGGCAACGATGAGGGAGCTCCACTCCCTCCTACAGAAATGTAGTTTCAAACAGAGGCAGAGGGAGGAGTCGGAACAAGCTCCAAAATTCTTCAAAGAATGAGACAAAAATTAATGGTTCCCAAAAGACAAAAGGCAGTAAACCCCAAGAAAAGGAAGGGACCCACGAGGAGGTTCGAAAGGATACGAAAGCTAGAGACAGTGGTCAGAGGACGGAGGGTAGAGCTACAATGGGACCCTGCAAGCCCAAGTCTAATATTAAACCACGGGTGGTCCTGAATGATCCTGCTCTGCAGGTGCACAGAGATCACATGGAAACCTATGTGGTCGTATGCAAGTTTATGGTCATTTGACCCACAAAGAAAGCATTATACACTTGGATAAAAAACACCTAGAAACCAAAAGGAGAGATAAATATACATCTTAGGTCTAAGGGTTTTTTTTATTGTGGTATTCACGATCCTGGAGGATAAAGATAGAATTTTCAAAGGAGGATCATACTTCTATGCTGTTGTAGGCCTCTACATGCGACCTTGGATGATGAACTTTGTTCCGGAGTGAGAAACGTTCACATCGGTCCCGGTATGGATTAGATTATATTCCTTACCTTTAGATTACTGGTTTCCGGAATCCTTAAAAGCTATAGGTGGCAGATTAGGACATTTTATAAAGATATCAAAGGCAACTCTGTGAGGGAAATACACCTCCCTTGCCCGCATATGTGTAGAAATAGACTTATCAACAGCACTCCTGGATGAAATCATCCTGGAAGTTTTTGATGAGGAGTGGGTTCAGGCGGTTGACTATGAACATATCCCATTCAAATGTTTCAAATGTCATGAACATGGGAACCTCTTCAGAGAATGCCCACTCAACAAAAGAGAAGACAACTTGAAAAGCAACATCAGAAAATACCTTGAAGGATACACCAAAGTGGCAGGCAAGGGAAAAGGAGAGGGGAGAAATCACCAAAAGAAACCTAGTGAGAACAAGCTACCAAGTCACAACAGTTTTGAGATTTTAGAAGAAGAGGGGGAAGAAAATGGGAGGAGTAAGGACCTGGAGAATATTTCAACAGAGAAAGGAATAGAGGATAGCATGGACATCACACAGGAAAATAATGAACTAAAGGAGGATCCACTAAGCACTATAGGGCTTGGAAGAGACCAGGAGATTACCCTAAGTGAAGGAGGAACAGAGGACCAAGACCTACATGAGACTCTTGATAGGGAGAACCTTGAACTAGAATAGTTTCTAGAACAGGGAACTAGCAAAGGGATTGACTCTCTGCCACAAGAGGAGTTTGATAGAGTGCAATAGCTATTCCTCTGAAGGTCCCAATCAAAGGTTGTAGGAGTCAAAAGGAACCATGATAGCCAGGAGAATAAGGGGGTCAAACAAATGGAGATTACATCAGGACACTCCATAAAAAACCCAGGCAAGAAAAGAGGAAGAAGGAGACATAATGATCTCCTATCAGAATATGGGAAACTCCTGATTAATTCAAGTAAGATGAAATATCTTACCAGTTACTCTTTCAAAAACACATCATTATGAAGCTCACAACCTAGAACATTAGGGGGATAGGTAATAAGAGAAAGCAAAGAAATCTCAGTAATACAATAAAAGAAGAAAAACCAGACATGGTGTTTATATAAGAAACTAAATGCTCAGTAGCCAGGATTAGAGTAATTCACAGCAATTGGCTCAACAAATGTGAGTTTCTTGAATTCAAAGAAAACAACACAGTAGGGGGAATTCTTACCCTATGGAATTTGCAGAAATTTGAAATCATAGATGCATAAGCATCCAGAAATCACCTTTCGATGGTAATACAACCTTTGGGGCACAAAGAGTTCTACTTGATCACAAATGTCTATGGTCCTCAAATGCTAGAAGACAAACTAAAGCTCCTCACCTCTCTGGAGGAACTAAGAGAGAGACACTCTATTATCCCCTGGATTATGGGAGGGGACTTCAACATGATCAGATCCCTCTCTGAGAAAAAAGGGGGAAGCAGAAGGTTAGGACGAGACTCACTTGCATTCCAGGACTTCCTAGACAACATGAGACTGGTAAGTATGGAAACAATAAATGGCACCTTCACATGGAATAACAGGAGAGGGGGAATCACCCAAGTTGCCTCGAAATTAGACAGATTCATAATCTCAGAGGATCTCCTTCTTTCCAGTCACACTATGACAGCTTGGATACTTCCTTTTGGAGGCTCAAACCACTGGCTCGTCTAGTTGGAAGCTTCTTTTATTAGAACCTTGAGAAACAAACCTTTCAGGTTCGAAAATGCATGGCTCGCTCACCCTAACTTCATCACTAATATTAGAAATTGGTGGGTGGAATACATGCCTGCCCAGGGCACAAAAATGTTCCTCCTACATCAGAGACTCAAACATATCAAACATAGGCTCAAAGAATGGAACAGAAATGAGTTCGACAACATTTTTGAAGCCAAAAGGGAAGTATAAAGAAAATTACTAGAAACTAATCAAATTCTCATCAAGGAAGAATTCACAGAGGAAAGGAAAATACAGGTAGACTCTCTACAGCAAGAATGGGACAATAGATGTCAGCAAGAGGAATTTTTCTGGAGACAGAAATCTAGAGTAAATTGGATTAAGGAAGGGGATAGAAATACCATATTCTTTCACAAGTCCACCATAAAACACAGGGCTCATAACAGAATCACAAAACTCTTAGATACGGAAGGGAAAGAGTTAAATACTCACAAAGAAATGGAATCTGTTCTGGTGCAACATTTTCAAAGCATAGCAGAGGAAATAATTGCAGACAAATCTCAATTCATTAAGAGCTTCACAAAGAACATTCCAAAATTGGTGACTAGGGAAGATAACTATAATCTCAACATGCCAATAATGGAGGAAGAGGTCAATGAAGTAATCAAGGAGACGTGTAATGGAAAAGCTCCAGGCTTGGATGGATTCAATGTAGACTTCTTCAAAACATGTTGGAAAATAGTCAAATATGACATTCTAGATGTGGTGGAGGACTCGAGAAAATCTAGAACTGTTTTTAGAGGGATTAATGAATCTTTCATAGAATTAATCCCTAAAAAGGAAAATGCCATGACACCAGAAATATTTAGACCTATAGCTTTATGAAATGTGGTGTAGAAAATCATTTCCAAAGTTATTTCTAACATGCTCAAACCTCTACTACCAACGCTCGTGTCAGAGGATCAAACAGGATATGTGGAAGGGAGACAAATTCTCAACAATATCATCCAATCTCACGAAGTGGTGCACTCCCTCAAGACCAATAAGCAGGCATGGATGATAATATAGTTGGACATAGCAAAAGCTTATAACAAGCTAAGAAGGCCTTACATAAAGAAAATCATTAAAGCTTATGGCTTTGACTACAACTAGACAAAGTGGGTTGCGTTCGTGGTTACCTCAGCAAGCTGCTCTATCCTTCTCAATGGCTCTCCATCAAGAACCTTCAAGCCTTCAAGGGGCCTTAGGCAAGGTGATCCTCTTTCCTCATTCCTCTTCATTCTCATGATGGAAGGATTGGGCAGAATGATCAACTCAGCCAAGGAGGAAGGAATAATCGAGGGGCTAAAACTCACTCAGAATGGAGACACATTGACTCATCAACAATTTGTGGATGATACTATGGTGCAGGGTACACCCACCGTCAAGGAAGCCAAATCCTTCAAACAAATGCTGCATGATTTCACAATGGCTGCTAGCATGGAGGTAAGCCTCAAAAAATCAAAAGTTTTCCTTTTTAATACGAATATTTCCATCCAAAGACATCTCTCCAGAATCTTGGGATTTCAAAGAGAGTGTCTTCCCTCTAAATATCTGGGAATGCCTCTCACTGACAAAACTATGAATAAGGAAGTATGGGAGTCAGTTACAAATAAATTGAAGGACAAAGTCAATAACTAGACTAGCAGATCTTTGAATTTAGTAGGAAGACTAATTCTTACAAAGGTTGTTCTACAAACCATTCCAGTTTTCATGTTCTCAACCCTTCCTGTCCCAAAAGGAGTTTCACAGTAGATCAAGAATATTCAAAGAAACTTTCTTTGGGGCAAAGGGGAAGAGAAGAAGAAATGGGCCTTGGTAGCGTGGGAGAAGCTTTGCAAACCCAAAACCCATGGTGGTTTAGGTCTCCATGACCCGGACACCCTAAGCAAAGTCTTGGGGGCAAAACTTTGGTGGAGATGGCTAAAGGAAACCAACAATCCATGGTCCAAGCTATGGAAACAAAAGTATGCAAGGGATTGGCAGGAAAAGGACCACATTCAGATGTCAAGGCACATTAGGGGTTCTCATATCTGGAACAAGGCTTGGGAGAACAAAGCCTTAGTTCAGAAACATAGTTTCTAGGAGATAAGAAATGGGAATCTCGCCTGGTTCTGGGAGGACAACTAGCAGCAGGAACAAAATCTATGAAGATAATGTCTAGACAGCATAAAAAATGACACCCTTAACAAAAGACTAAAAAGTGTAAGGGATTTTTGGGATCAATCTAGAGAGGAAGGGAAATGGAGAATTTGGAAAGTTCCAGATTACAGTGCTAAGACCCCTTTGAAAGCCCAAGCTAAAGTTCCTAAAGAGATTCTAGAAAAGAGGCAAATTTTAACTTCAACCACGAATGATCTACTAAGGTGGGGTAGAAACAATGAGGGCAACTCCAACCTCAAAGAAGCCAAAAGAATAATCACCGGATTTGACCATCCAAATCTTGACAAGACTTTGAAAAAACTTTAGAGCAACCCTCACTGGATGAAGATCAAACTGTTCATGTGGCTAGTTCAGCATAAAAAGATTTTGACATGGGAAAATCTTAGAAAAAGAGGATTTGAAGGTCCTTCAAAATTCCATTTATGTGGTTTGCACAACCTTTGCATGTTCACCTCCTGCATATGGAATTGGTTCGCCTCTATCTTCAACCAAATAGTCAGAAAGGGCGATGACATTACTATAACTTTAAAGAATTGGAGAAAAGACTTCTCGAATAATGAGACAATTAATGTAGCCTCGACACTGATTCCAAGTTTTTTGATTTGGGATGTGTGGAAAGATCACAACAACAGGATCTTCAAAGATAAATCCGATTCAACTCAAGGCATCATGGCACAGATCCTAAATCAACTCAGAGAAACAATTAATGTCTTTCTAAAGAAACCTCCTGAGAAACCCCCTTGTCAAAGGGACACTTACATCCTTGAACAACTGGAACTTCAGTCTTATGGCCCTTCAGGCACCAAAAAGAAAGCAAGGCACATATGAGAGGGCAAGGCTTTCTCGCAACCCCCTCCCCATGGCTTCCTAAAACTCAACATAGATGGAGCCTCGAAAGGGAACCCAGGGGATGCAGGTTAAGGGGAGTCATAAGAGATGGAGAGGGCAATATCAAAGTCATTTTTCATAATCATTTGGGGAAGGCTACCAACAATATGGCAGAACTCATGGCCATTGAGAAAGGCCTAGAAATCGTGATGGACTACAATTTACATAATACAATCATAGAGGCAGACTCGGAATTACTGATTAATTCAGTCAAAAGGATAAGCACCGGCACAACACCAGAAAAAGTTTCAAATCACTGGCGACTTTCGCAAGTTTTTCATCAAGTTCAATCTCATCTCAGAACACTTAGAACTTTGAGCTTTGTTCACGTGCGCAGAGATGCCAACAGAGTGGTGGACATGCTAGCTAATGAAGGGGTGATTTGCGCAAGAGAAAACAAGTGTTGCTTGTGGGAGTTCACTCAGAATGGACAACTGCACGAGGACTGCAACAATCTGGCACACGAAGACAGGGATCATTATCAACACTCCAAGGGGAAATAGCCAACAAAAATCTAAGTTGACAGAAGTCTTGGTTTTAATTAACCGGCGACCCAAGTTTTGGATCTTGCAGAGGAATGAAAGGCAGAGGAAAAAGAGAATAAAACCAGAAAGTGGTGGTTTTGCAGCAGTTACCAGGGTTATCGGAGGTCCGATTGTACCAGAAGTGGTTTTACCGAAAAGTCTCTGATGCCACAAACGGAGTTACACGTGGCGCTAGGAAGAAAGAGAATATCGCCTTCATCGGACGAGTATCTCCCGATCTTTTCTTCAGCCCAATATCCTTCACAGTCGTCGGATCTGGTGGTAGCAGATCTAGGGCTGAGGTTTGTTGGGCTTGTTGGTGGTGGGACCGTGACGGTTTTGCTACAGCTTCCGTGGTTATCGGGTGTAGGTAATACCATAGGCGGGTTTTCGGACAAGCCTCCAATGCCATTGTCCATGTAACACGTGTCCTCAAGTTGTTTGTGATTACCGCCCTCATCGGGTGGGTAATCCTAGTGCTTTTTGTCTACCCGATATCCCTATCAACGGTTGGATATGACGGATGTAGATCGACGGCTCTGTTTTGTCGTGCTTGTCCACCACCATTTCTCTATTAGGTCCGATCTTTGGCTTTGTGAGTTGTATAGTTTTGTGGGCCCTTAACCGCATTTTTGTGCTTGTGGCCCGGTTCCCTAACTTAAGATGTATGTATATTATGTAACCTCTTTGTTGCTTAATTTGAATAGGAATTCCGATTCTTGCTGAGCAAAAAAAATTATTATTATTTTTTATTCACTTTTCTAAAAATACATAAAATTTATAAAAAAATGATAAAGAGTTATAACTACTAAATAACTCACTTAAAAATAAATTAATAAAGCCTACCTCCACGTTATATAAAAATCTATATGGTAAAAAAACATATGAATATGTTAATATATATATACGAAAATTATGGGAAACAAATGATGTCACCATTTACATATCAAACTCATTTACCTATAAAATGAAAGTCTAGTGGGAAGGAGAAAAAATAAGAAAGTAATCTTAAAAACACACTAAACTCTATTTTCTATTTTACTATTTTTTCTAGGAATACAATTTGATTCTCTACGCTACATACCCTCCATTATTTAACACGAGTGTAAATGTCTTTGATAATTTTTTTAAATTTCTATTTTTCTAAATTCAGAACACAATTAATATATGATAATAAGGTTACATTATCTGGCACCGTTCCTAATGTGGTTGCCTCATAAAAAAACACTATTCCGTTGTTCAATTTTTGCGCAGCAGTATTATCTGGCACCGTTCCTAATGTGGTTGCCTCTTTAAAGAAAAAATACTAATCCCTTGTTCAATTTTTGCGCAGCAGTGTTTCGAGGTTGAAAGGGGTGATGAAGGACGTATTTCCATTCCAAATCTGGCTAGAAGCCATGCGATCAACCTTCTCAGTGGGATGGGTTCCATCCCAAAACACATATTTCGCTGGAGGTTTGCAAAGAAAAGCTTTGTATTCTCCACTCTTATTCTTTGGAATCTCCAACCCACAAGACACAGCCGTGTTAAATGGCCCCGCTCCACAGCATGCAGACGTAGTGTTTGCAAAACCTGCGAAGAAAGCGAGGTTTCATATTGCATTTTGTCAATTGCCAAGCCACTGTAAGAGTGGTTTCTAAATCTATACTGGTCTTTCAAATATGACTAAAGTAATTTACCATAGGATTCGCCGCGCTGAATTATATTTAATAAGAAATCATAAAAGTTAGGGACCAGTAACGTTGCTCCGTCTAATTTATCATTCAGATGGTCGATAAGCTGTCTAAGACCGTCATTAAATGCCACTGCGATCTGATTCGCAGCTTCCACGCATCCACCGTTATATGCCTTCATTCCAGCGAGCCTTGAATTTGGAGTACATCCAAGAGGACCGATATCTGATACTAGAAAGTTCCTTGCCCCGTTATTATAAAGGGTCTGCAACATCCACATATAAAGAATCCTCCCAAATTCGTCATAATTACAAAATCAGCTTAATAATTAGCTCTTTAAAATAAAAATGAATGCTTCATACATACCAACAAGTATTCGTTATATTTGCTAAGCAGCTGCTTAACGAAATCTGGAACATTTGTATTCCTTTGGAAGGTGGTATTACGTAAATAGTTAAGGGCAATATCATTGCCTCCACTGCTAATGGCATACAAGGACTGGGATAAATATTCTTTTGCATAGAAATCTCCTCCAAGCTTTTGTCCT
This sequence comes from Pinus tabuliformis, assembly GCA_031772625.1. Lineage (NCBI taxonomy): Eukaryota > Viridiplantae > Streptophyta > Pinopsida > Pinales > Pinaceae > Pinus > Pinus tabuliformis. The sequence continues at coordinate 639,819,736 of CM062820.1, read as the reverse complement.
AGACGCGAAGAATAGTTGGCGAATTGGCGTATTTGGAGGCTTAATGGTATGATATTCTGCAGCGAACACACCACCAACGTTTAATTGCTTATTTTCAACATGTAGATTCATGTGTATCAATTAGAATGAACATGTATCTATTTTGGCACTCACCAAGTAATTGCCCGTGGAATCCAATAATCCGCTTCCTCCAGATGCGAAATTAATACCACGAGAGAAGTCAGATTGTGGGTTCAGATATGGAGGTGGGAATGGCAACCTTAACATAGTAGCTGTGAATACAAATATCATACGTATATTAATCATCTAATGATAGAATCTGACAACCATTAAATATCAGTAACTGAGAGAAGGCAAATAAATAGGAGAAAAAAATACCTATGAAATCGAATGCAGTTCGGCCATTAGTGAAACGACCAGTGGGGTGATGGAAGAAGGTTTCCTCATAAGGGGGGAAATTTGCTTTAGCGGTTGTGTTGGCAATGAAATTGTTGTTACCAGCGTCTGCTAGAGAATCCCCAAAAATGAACATGGCGGGGACATTATGATTAATGGGCGTCGCCAAAGGAAGAGATAAAGCCAACGTAAGGGCTGCAGCGAACATTGTTAATAACTCCATTTAGGGATGGATGCAGATAAATGGAAAAGGAAATACGATACAACTGACTCTGTGATCCGCATCTATATTTGTGGAGAGAGATAATATAATTTGGAAATAAAATAATAATGAACAATTGCATGATCCGGGCCGGCCTGGCTTTATCGTCACCTCGCTACGTTGATAACACGTAATTTTAAAAAGTCAGCGCTCCATGTAAAGCGACTGCCGATCGTGAGAATCGCTGATTATACCTACCTCCTATTCCGTCTAAGCATATGGGCAGCCCGGATTATTATTGACAAACTTAGCCATAATGGATATTTGATCATGGGAGAGATATGGCAAGATTTCTATAGCTACTACAGATTTGAGTACGTAATTATTTGAGTACGTAATTTTTTTTTCCTTTTTTATGGGTTTCCATGGGGGGTGCATGATGTACGCAACTTCATAGTTTTAAGGAATTTGATGTATGCAGGCAATTTCATAATTTACGGAATTTCGTCATATATTTTTTAATAAAATTGTAATTTCAATTATTTAAAATATATTTCTAAATATAGAAATTGATTAAGCATTTTTAATTTTTTTCCCTTTTTATGGGTTTCCATGGCGGGTGCATGATGTACGCGACTTCATAGTTTTAAGGAATTTGATGTATGCAGGCAATTTCATAATTTACGGAATTTCGTCATATATTTTTTAATAAAATTGTAATTTCAATTATTTAAGATATATTTCTAAATATAGAAATTGATTAAGCATTTTGAAAATAAATTGTTAAATTTAGATTGCACAAATTTTATATTTTATATTTTTAATTTTAATAAATTTCTACTCAATTTTAAGTTAAATTAGCAAAATAAAAATAAAAAGAGAAGAAACATCATAGAATAATAAAACCTAAAATACCTATAATGTATTTAATTATAATATGCTAATTGTTAATTTTTATTGTCTGATAATTCAAAATGGTTAGATTTATAGTAATTTCATGCATTTGTTTGGTTTGTGTTCAAAAAAAAAAAAACAATTTTTCTTTTATTGATCAAAACAAAAGAAGGTTACATTTGGAGTATGCTATAGCCCCGGAAATTCTAAATTGCCAAAGGATAGAGATATCTCAAAGGAGAGGGAAAAAGCTTCATCATTGTACCCAGGCCTACACAACATGGCTTAAATAACCTCGAAGAAACATAAACACCTGTCTTTCCATGTCACAAAAAACATTAGAAAATCTATAATCATTAACAAAATTGTTTGATTCCTATGTCTAAATGAACCCGACACCATATGAAATGGTCAAATACATCATGATGACAGTCAAGTATGAAGCAAGAAAACAACCAATAAAATTGTGAAGTGAAGATCATCTCTACTTCTAATAAGTGAAGATACCAAAACTACAAGACACTCCATTAACAAAAGAGGTGAAATTGATAACACCCAGTTGTGGAGATTGACCTCTTTTGGAAAGGTTGACCACCCAATTTTGTTCATGAAAAATATGGATGAATGAAATGTGTTTAAATGAGACCAACAAGGCACAAATCTCATTCGTCCAATGGAAAAGAGAGGGCGCCCTGAAATTGGAAAGACCATGAGCCCACTCAGTCACAAATTTGGAGTCGCCTGCAATCACAATCTCTTCAATTTCCAGCCAACTTGCACATCTCAGAACAACCCAAAGAGAAAGCATGTTGGTTCTGTTGTTAAATCCAACACTCCCAAACTAGTTGAAATGGTAGGACTGCCCTAGCTTTAGAACAATATGGGCTCCACACCTGCATTCCCCTTCTGAAGATGCTCTATTAAAGAAATCCACCAGCTTTGACAGCCCAATTTCATTATAGATATGAATTTTTCTTTGTTGTTGTAGCCTCCTAGGCCCAGTCTCTTGGAAAAACACCAAGATCTCCAAACTTGTGTGCCTCATATTAGTAATGGTTTGGTAAAGATATTTAGCATTCCTTCTCCTCCAAATCCCCCAAAATATACGAAAGGGAAGTGCTCTATATTCTTTCATCCCCTCTCTCCACTGTGATAGACACAAATCAATTGAGGTGGCATACATGACAACTTGGATATTGTAAAACTAATACCTCTTACCATATAGATGCTGCAAATGGGCATTGCAAGAAGAGGTGACCTATTTCTTTGTTTGATCCACCACATAGAGAAAAATGTCAAGCCCCTCAAATCACCCTCTTAATGAGGTTCTCCCATGTAAGGATCATGTAGCGAGACACCAACCCCATAAAATATTTTAGCTTTAGAGGGATCTCCCATTTTCACATTTTTTCCACCTAGGTACCACCATTGGGAATCCTACACCCCTTTTTGATGTATATATATGCTTCCTTAGCCGATATTATCCCTTTTGTCCCACTCCCACCCAAGCTAGAGCATCCTCCATTTCTGACAACACTATTCCCACGTAGGAGAAAATATACCTATATCTGTCCCACTCAACTTCATAGGCCAACGACAAAACTGAATCATTGGCATCCAACGATATAGGAGAAGAGAGAATGGAGTCATTTTTCCTTCCAAGTTAACTCATAAAATATAAGCATGTGTGATTTAGAAAATGTATGATTGATGCTGAGAGTAGATGGTTACCTTCCATGCCCTTGATGGAATTTAGACCAATAACAACTTTATCCCCCTGCCTACCTCCCATTTTAGATTACCATAGAGGCAGTGCTTGGCCTATAACAAAATTGTCCATATTTGTGAGAATTATTTCTTTTCCAAAGCACCAACTATGATCCATTCCTCAAGGTTTATATTGCTAGGGTATTTTCCCCAATAATATTTTTCCATAGACCCTCACCTTTAAAGGCTCTCCAAAATTTTTTGACCAGCAAAGCCAAGTTAAAACTTCCAGTGACTCTAATGCCCCAACCCCCATCTATCTCATCCTTGGAAATTACATCAAGGCAAACAAGTGAAATTTCTTTATTTTCATAGTTCCTCCGTAGAGAAAATTTGTGATGTTTTCTTCTATTGTTTTAATATTTACTTCCGGAAATTTGAACAAGTGCATCCAATATACAAAAGTGCCCTGTAGGAATTCTTTAATCATAATCAGTTGACTGACCATTGTCAACTACCTATGTTCCCAAAGAGCCAACTTCTTTCTGAATTTATTGAGAAGATAATCCTAGCCCAAGCATTTGCATTTGTTTGGCTTCAAGACAAAGCCTAAATACTTAAAACCCTCATTCAGACTACACACTTCAAATTAAAATAAACAATCTCATGAATTTTCCCTGCTTTTGGCCCATCCAAAATCAATTTTGATTTCAATTTGTTCATGATGAGCCCTAAAGCATCTCCAAATTTAGAGAGGATTTAGTGTAATATCCTCCATTCAAAATTTTAGCATCCCCTGCAAAGAGCACATCATCCACAAACATTAGGTGAGAAATGCTAGTATGCCTTGTGACCCTACAACCACCAATCAAACTCCTTGCTTTGGCTTCATAGATCCCTCTACTCAGATCGTCTGTGATCAATATAAACATGAGGGGTGAGAGCACACATCCCTGACATAAAACCCTTGAAATATTTAATAATTATGTCTGAAATCCATTAAGGAGCACAACCATATTCATAGAGGTAATATAATCTATTAGGTCCCTATAACACTAATGATGCCCCAATTACTATTGTAGTTATATCCCTTATTAATATTGTTTTGCCCCTATTGTCCCCATATTGTTATTACTATGCCCCATAGAATCCCTCTATTATTATTTTTGTGCCTTTATATTATTATTATTAGGTCAGCTTGGTTATAATGTGACCCCTTAGACTCCTATATATAGAAAGGAGGTTTTTTCATTTGAATCATCCAAGAATTGTTCATTTATGTAATGTAGAGGAGGTTGCCCCCTCAAAGAGGTTGAATTCTAAGGTTTTCATCTATCTTTTCTATCTTTTTGTGAGCTGGTTTCATAACATTTGGTATCAGAGCTTTGGATTCTAGGGTTTTGCTGCTCTAAATAGGTCATCATGGCGTTTTCGCTATAACTTTTTTTCTGCGATGTTTTAGAAGAAAAACAAAAAAACCCATTTGAGAAAAAATAACCTCGGATCTGGATTTTAGAGCTTTTTGCGCTATATTGGTGGAGATATGATTTGAGGAAGTTGATATTTTTGCAAACTCCTTAATTACATTCCAAACAGGTGACCTTGGGAAAATCGTCATAACTTTTGTTTTGAGCATCAGATTACAATTTCGTAAGAAGTTACAGAAAGAGGACAAACTGTAGTTTCCTGTGTATATTTTTAGACTCGAAGGTCAAAACAGTGACACGTGGCACTTCATACAAGTTCGCTCTTCTCAAAAGATATAAAATCAGGTTATCTTGGGAGCTTGTGCATAACTCTTTCTTGGAGAATCTAAATTCGATCAGATTGGTGGCATCGGAAAGAGGACACAGAGGGCTACTGTAGGTCACAATTTCAAAACTAGAAGATCCGAAATTACAGAGATACATCAGATTCAATATTCGGTGCCTACAAAGTGAAAAAATGTGTGTATTTTTTTAGATATTTGCATAAGCTTGGTTTGAAAAATTAGTTTGAAGGAATTCAAAGGGAATAGTAAAGTATTATTATCGGTAATTGATGCCCCAAAGAAATAAAATGGAAACATCTAGTAAACAACCTGAAAGCTCTAGCATGACTCATGAAGAAGAGAAAGAAATGCTACACGATATATCAAAATTACGAGACCAAGTGCAACAAATGTCACTCTCACAAAAGCTAACAAAAGCTAAGATAAATGGCGTGCAATCTAAGATAAAAGGTGTGGAAGCTAAGATGAATGGCGTGGAAGATAAGATGAATGTCATGGAAGCTAAGATGAATGGCATGGATGCTAAGATGGATGGCATGAACACTAAGATGGAAGCTAAGATGAATGGCATGGACGATAAGATGGAAGAATTGAAAATAAATTTGAATAAGTTGCTACAAGAAATGGTCACTAATGGTGAAAGGGTAGTAAAGGAAACTCATGATGAGAACCAAAGAAATTTTAATCATGATCTCATAGACTCTAATGTTGGATCAAAGACCCACCATATTCCGAAAATCGATATGAGGAAGTTTGATGGCAAGGATCCTGCAACATGGATACTACAGATGGAGCAATTTTTTGATCTCAATAATGTGTAAAACACACAAAAGGTACGTATTGCAACTTTATATTTGGAACCAAATCAATTTGTATGGTATCAATGGCTTTGCTGTCGTAAACAAATTGTCACTTAGGCAATTTTTACAGAAGAAATGACAGCACATTATGAGGATACAAAAAGCAACACCTTTTTTAGTCAATCGATAAGTCTCAAACAAAAGGGTTCAATGAGGTAGCTCATTGAGGAGTTCCAAAAATTGAACATAAGGGTAAAAAATATTCCAGAGGAGCATAGGATTGATGTGTTCATAGGGACTTTAAAGAAGAATATCCAACATGATGTTCGCCTTTAGGAACCTGATTCATTGGAGAAGGCATTCAGGCTAGCAAGAAAAATGGAAAGAAAAATTATGGCAACCAGGAAGCTTATCACTCACAACTATAAAGATGGAAGTGTTGTTGCCCCTAGCCTTTCACAACCTATAAGTTTAACACCACAAAAATTGGAAGAAAAAAGAGCAAAAGGGCTTTGTTACAGTTGTGATAGAAAATACACTAAAGGTCATAAGTGTGCTGAGAAGAAATTATTCTACATAGATTGTGAAGAGGAAGAAGAAAAGGAACAAGAAAGGTCAAAAGGAGAGGATATACTCTAGGAACAAAGCCTAGATAAAGAACAAATGAATCCGACCATATCTTGTAATGCATTAGCTGGAATTACCACTCCTCAAACCATCAAGATAGAAGGACATATCAAGAAGAAAAATGTAAGAGTGTTGATTGATTCAGGAAGTACCCACAATTTTATTCATTGTAAGATAGCAAAAGAATTGAATTGCTTCCTATATCCAGCACCAGAGTGTCAAGTGATGGTTGCAAGTGGAGGAACGATAAATTGCTCTAGAAAGTGTCATAATATCAAGCTATCCATGGGAGAATATGTATTGAATATCCCAATGCTTTCCATTCCAATGGGAGGTGCTGATGTTGTACTAGGAGTTCAATGGCTACAATCCTTGGGTACAATAGCTTTTAACTTTCAAGAGCTTTTCATGAAATTTTATGCGGAAGGAAAGGAAGTTGAATTAAGGGGTATTGCAAGGAAACCAGGAAAGATAATCAGCTCTAATGGTATGAAAAAGCTTCCAAAAAAGCAACAACGAGGTGTAATTGCACAATTATGTTCGCTAGATGTTTCCACATCGAAATCATATATTTCTTTAGATCTACAAAAAGTCTTGGACAATCATTCCAAGGTATTTGAGACTCCCAAAGGTCTCCCACCTATTTGTGATCATGATCATGCTATTCATTTGATTCCAAGAAGTGTTCCTCCAAACATCAAGCCGTACAGATATCCCTATTCCCAAAAGAGTGAAATTGAACGTATGGTTGCAGAAATGCTAGAGGCTAGTATAATTCAACCTAGCCAGAGCTCTTTCTCTACTCCAACAGTATTGGTGCACAAGAAGGATGGATCATGGTGCATGTTTCTAGATTATAGGGAGCTCAACAAGCTCACTGTTAAAGATAAGTTTCCAATTCCTGTCATTGACGACTTTTTGGATGAATTGCATGGATGAATTTACTTCACCAAGTTGGATATTCGTTCAGGATATCATCAAATCATAATGAAGACTGAAGACATTCCAAAAACAACATTTAGAACTCATGAGGGTCACTATGAATTTTTGGTCATGCCTTTTGGCCTTACTAATGCACCTTATACATTTCAAGGTTTGATGAATTCCATTTTCAAATCCTTCCTTAGAAAATTTGTGTTAGTATTTTTTGATGATATACTAATCTACATCAAGTCTTGGAAGGATCATGTTGAAGATGTTGACAGGGTGCTACAACTATTGGAGGAGAAACAATTATATGCAAAAAGATCCAAATGTTTCTTTGGAGTACAAGAGGTGGAATATCTAGGTCATATTGTATCGCATGAAGGAGTTAAGGTAGACCCTAGCAAAATTAAAGCCATTAAGGAATGGAAAATCCCCACATCCATAAAGCATTTACGAGGATTTCTCGGGTTGACAGGGTATTATCGCAAGTTCGTTAAGAATTATGGGAAAATAGCAGCACCTGTAACAAAATTATTGAAGAAATATGTATTTTCATGGACTCGAGAAGCAACAAATGCCTTCGAACATCTTAAAGAGGCAATGTGCCAAGCACCAGTCTTAGCTACACCAGACTTCACAAAAACCTTTATTGTGGAATGTGATGCTTCAAGAAATGGAATTGGTGTTGTTTTAATGCAATATGAAAGACCCATTTCTTTCGAAAGTCGTCCAATCAAGGGAAAGTAATTACACAAAGCTATTTATGAGAAGGAAATGTTGGCAATACTACATGCACTTAAGAAATGGCGACCCTACCTAATGGGAAGACACTTCAAGGTAAAAATGGATCATGATAGCCTTAAATACTTTTAGAACAAATATTATCCTCTAAAGAACGACAAAAATGGGTCACAAAGATGTTGTGTTATGACTTTGAAATCATCTACAAAAAAGGGAAGCAAAATATTGTGGCAGATGCACTCTCAAGAAAGGATGAGGATGTGGAAGCATTGTTGTGCGCCATTTCTATTATCCAACCAGATTGGATAAATGAAGCAAGGGTGGAATGGAAGAATGACAAAGAAGTGTGGGCACTTATTCGAAAGTTACAACAAGATTCCAGTACATCTGATACATTTTGCTAGAAAAATGATTCGTTATGGTACAAAGATCGCTTATACCTCTATAAGAATTCCCAACTCAAACAAAAGATTCTTCTGGAATTATACGCTTCTCCCTTAGGAGGGCACTCAAGATTTTCAAAAATTTACCACTAGGTTAAGAAGGAATTCTTTTGGGATGGCCTTAAATTAGATATTCAAAAGTTTGTGGTGGAATGTTTGGTTTGCCAAAAAAATAAAGCTGAAACAATTAAGACACCAGGTCTATTACAACCTTTATCCATTCCAAGCCAACGTTGGGAGGAGGTTTCAATGGAATTTATCATAGGTTTACCCAAGTCTAAGGGAAAGAGTGTCTTCATGGTGGTATTTGACAGACTTACCAAGTATGCACATTTCTATGCATTACCACATCCATTTAAAGCTAGTACAGTTTCTACTGCATTAATGTAAACAATTCAAAAGCTACATGGAAACCCAAAGATTATTGTAAGTGATAGAGACCCCATTTTTACTGGAAATTTTTGGACAAAATTATTTTCTTATCTTGGTACTCAGTTAGCTCATAGCTCATCCTATCATCCTCAATCTGATGGACAAACTGAGATAGTAAACAAATGTTTAGAAGGATATCTTCGTTGCTTTATATTTGATAAACAGACACAATGGGTCAAATGGTTACCTCTGGCTAAATGGTGGTATAACACTTCCTTCCATACTGCAACAAAAGTGACCCCATTTGTGGCACTTTATGGATATCAGCCACCATCCATCACATCATATTTAAGAGAAAATTATAAGGTTCAAGCAGTGGAACATCACATCGAGCATCAAGAATAAGTTTTCCAACTCTTAAAGGATAACCTCAAGTTGGCACATAATAGAATGAAACAATAAGTAGATCAACATCGCAACAAAAAAAGTTTTGATGTAGGTGACTAGGTATTCCTACGGCTACAACCATATAAACAAATGTCCCTCAAGCAAGCTAAGAAGGATAATAAATTATCACCAAAGTATTATGGTCTGTACAAGGTGTTGCAAAAGATTGGTACTATGGCATACAAATTAGAGCTTCCTACAACTTCTCAAGTGCACCCAGTTTTCCATGTTTCATGTTGAAAGAAGGTTATAGGCGACAAGCTCCCAGTTCAAACAATATTGCCAAAACTTGATGAGGAAGGAAAATTTTTATTGGAACCAGAAGCATTCATAGAAACAAAAACTCGACAGCTACGAAATCAATCCATTTCGGACTATCTCATCAAGTCGAAGAACTTAGCCGCTGAAGATTCCACATGGGAGGATGAGAATTTTATACAAAAGCATCCAGAACTACTCAAGCTTTGAGGACAAAACTTTTTTGAAAGAGAGGGGCATGTTAGGTCCCTATAATACTAATTATGCCCCCATTACTATTGTAGTTGTATCCCTTATTAATATTGTTGTGCCCCTATTGTCCCCATATTGTTATTACTATGCCCCATAGAATCCCTCTATTGTTATTTTTGTGCCTTTATATTATTATCGTTAGGCCGGCTTGGTTATATTGTGACCCCTTAGACTCCTATATATAGAAAGGAGGTTTTTTCATTTGAATCATCCAAGAATTGTTCATTCATGTAATGTGAAGGAGGTTGCCCCCTCGAAGAGGCTGAATTCTAAGGCGTTCATCTATCTTTTCTATCTTTTTGTGAGTTGGTTTCATAACATAATCAATGATACAGTCTATATGTCGCACAAGTAAAACCAATTTTGTGTAGGATTAGCCTCAAGAAATCTCAGTTAACCCAGGCATATGCCTTTATGAGGTCTATTCTCATTAGACATGCCTCCATCCTACGTTATTTGATTGAGTGTAAGAATCCTTGGGAAGTTTCCACCGCATCTTGTATATGTATATTAGACAAAAAACAAAACTATTCTAGTGTGGTATGAGTGGAGATCATATGATTAATTATGTTAGAAATCAATTTGGAAACCATATTGCATATAGTATTATATAATGGAATAGGTCTAAAATATGAAAAAGAAGATGTATTAGACTTTTTAGGAATGAGGGTTAAGAACACTAAGTTCATAGAACCTCATATGTAGCCCTGGCAACGTGATTCTTGAACCATCTCCACAAGTTTTGTCCCCGTGATGTCCAAGAAATGGAGGAAATTTTCAACCAGGCATCCATCCCGACTGGGGATTTTGTCCAGAACTAAGGTTTTCAACACCTCATGTAGCTCCTCCCTTGTAATATGCCTATCCATCTGATCCTTGATCTCCTCATTCACCATACGAGGAAACAAGTTAGTGAACTCCATCTGTTTGGATCCTCTGTGGCCCAAAATTAATTACAAAAGAAACGTATGACCTCCTTTTGGATATCCTTATGGATAGAAATGACCTTGTTCTCCCCATGTTTAATGTGCCAGATTGAGTTGGCCCTATTTCTTTTCGAAGCCATGCTATCGAATTCGTGAGTGTTCTTATCATCTTCTGCTACACACATCGCTCTACACTTTAGCTTCCACTCTTCCTCTTGTATCTTCATAATCTTGTGCCTCCTATCTATTGATTCTAGGGGCACCTTCCTGGTAAAATATTAAAAAAAAATAGATTAATTAGATCATTCAAAGCTGCAATATTCTGATCGATGTTAATCAAATCTCTTAATATCTCTTTTTTCTCCTTTTGACCCATGTGGTGGCCTTGGTCTTTAATCTTCTCAAGCTTTAAAATACAACATCCATTTTGTGTGATGAAGGAACCTCCAGTGCATTGAGCCATGTGGCTCTAACCAATTCTTCAAAATCATTGTCTTTCAACCACATGTGATTGAACTTGAAGGGTAAGGCTTTAAGCTTCTTTTCCCCCGTCCAATCAAGGAAAATGTCTTGTTGTTCTGAAATATTAGAAAAGTGGATCCATGATGCTAGATTATTAAAGCTATCAAGAAGAAAGGAGTTTCAAATGAAATGATCCTAAGTTTTGGTGATTCACTTAGCGCCAAATCGATCGTTCCTTCATGTAGGTCCAATTAGGAAAGTGTAAGAAAAACAAATCTCATTCAACAAACAGAACAAGATCTCCTTAGGCTCGACCACCAAGCCTAGTAACAAATAAAAAAATAAATGAAATCATTCTCTAATCTATAACTAAATCATTAATTCAAAAGAGATGAAATATCATACATTTTCACGAAATACTCATTGACTATACTTGTAGCTATTTGTAGCTTCCAACCTTTCTCCCTTAATGCTCCAGGAGGAGACCTACAAAGACAAAACCAAACAAGATATCAAAGCATAACATATATCAAATATTCAATCATAAACCATGAAAGAGATCAAGGAGACTTAAAATAGACATTATACCACATTCATATGGGAAATAAACTAATATTTGCATTAATGATAAAGAGCGAGAGATTTACAACCAAGGGCCTTGATGTTGGAGTCTCCTTGCAATGATCCTCAACCCAAGCCTTTGAAATGACAAGAACCTAAATGGAGGTTTTGGCAGCATATACATAAGTTCATATGCTTGAAATGGCAACCTAGCTCTCTTTAAAGGCATTGTAGTTATATGAAGGAGTGGAAGTTGAGATATCCATAAAGAGAGGAGAAATAGATCAACAATGGGGAGCTCGAGCTCAATCTATACCAATTTGGATTAGATAACAACCACAAGGCTTCTAGAAAAGGAAGCTTCATTTAGGTTTTACTTTTACTCACTTACGAAGGTCATCGTGACTATAACAAAGGAAAACCACGATGACATCGCAAGTCATTAGTTATTCAAGGTGCAACTATCATACGATGTGAAGTGAAAACTTGTGATGATCTCCAAAATTACAATTTTTTAAGTATTTGACCCAAGATTCTTATACTTGATGATAGGTACTTCTTCCATATTTCAAGGGGATAGATGACCATAGTTCATCAGATCGCAAAAGACTTAGACTTGGCATCATTTGCATAAGTGCGACAAATTGATGTCTAACATATTTCCCCCCTAAAGTACAAAGTCATAACTAGTATAATGGGTGGAGTTTTTTAACATGCAAAGGCAAGGATCAAGGAATCACTATTCGGAGACATGTAAATAAAAAATCAAAAGGATTAAAATACAGTATTATCATATGATCATGATTGAGGTGTGCATTCTTGTACTCAAAGTACAAGTATCTCAAAGAACATGTATGGAAATGTACAAATATCCATGTGAATAATAGACCTAGTATGGTTGTCAATTTGTTAGACAGACAAATCTTGTTCTACAAAAAGAACAATTTCTCCCTATGCTCAACAACCAATCCTAGTAACAAACATACAAATAAATGAAATCATTCCCTAATTTATGACTCAGTCACAAATACAAAAGGGATGTAAAGCTCATACCCTTTCACAAAATGCTTGTCGGTGATCCTCATAGTTCTCTGTAGCTTCCAACCTTTCTCACTTCATACTCTTAGAGGAGACCTACAAAGACAAAACCAAATGAGAGATAAAAGTATAATATATATCAAATATTCAATCATAAACCATGTAAGAGATCAAGGATCCTTACAATAGAAATTATAATACATGCATATGTGAAATAAACAAATATGTGTATTAATGTTAAAGAGTTGGAGATTTTCAACCAAGTTCCTTGATGTTGGAGTCTCCTTGCAATGGTCCTCAACCCAATCCTTTGAAATGAAAATAACCTCAATGGAGATTTTGGAACAATATAGGTAATTTTAGAGATCTAGAATGACAACTCAACTCTCTTTGAAGCCATTGTAGTTATAGGAAGGAGTGAAAGTTGAGATATCCATGAAAGAAGGGGAGAGAGATAAAAAATGACGGGGATAGATCCACTATAGGAGGAAGGAGGCCAAAGATATGGGGAGCTCAATCTCAATATCAACCAATTTGGCTTAGATACCAACCCTGAGGCTTCTAGAAAATGAAGCTCTATTTATTTTTTATTTTTACTCACTTAAGAAGGTCATTGAGATTGTAACAAAGGAAAACCGTGATCACATCACGGATCATTAGTTATTTAAGATGTGACCATCGCAAGTTGTGAACTAAAGACCTACAAGGATCTCCAAAATAGGCGTTACACAACATTTTGTCATTGTCCTTGTACTCCCCATTCCTCGATCCTGGAGGACCTCTACAATGAACCTCATGTGTTTTCCTATCATGAAGAACATGTCTTTACATCACTCTTCATCTATAGAACATTTCCCTCTGACATCATTTCCCAAGAACATTCCTTCAATCTCAGTTTTAAAGGCTGGAGCTATCCCTTAGTTTCTTCCCTACGGTGATTTGCAGAGTTTAACATTGAGCCTAGCACCAATCAATGCTAGTATCCATCCATTACCCACGTCGATCATCCTTTGGAAAATAATTAATAATGGAGTCAAAGCTTCCAGGTCTAGAAGCTTTGTAAACAGAAGTCTAGTAAATGGTTAGTTCAGATAGAGCTGAGAGAGAATGTTTGGGCTCCTTTCTACTATTAAAATAGAACAAACCAAAAGGGATAAGACCTTTCCCATCATAAGAGGATTTAGGTCCCCTCTCTCAAGCTATATAAACTTTTCCTACTCCAACCTCAGCTATTTAATGAAAGGGTTGGAATAATCTGCAAAATCTTGATAGCCAAAACAAATCTTGATAGCCTTAGCCTTCTAGTTTTTGCTTGTAAAGGGAGAATAAGTTTGTATTTTGTTTGGTTTGGATCAAAGAGGAAGAAACCTTGAATTTCTATTTTTTTAGGTGAAACATGAGATGTTAATAGTAGTGATGGAACCCGGACACGTCGAAGGAAACCTACAATGCTAAGGCGAATTGTACTTTCCTTTTTGTCATAATAATACAACTGATATTTTGTTTCCTATTTCAATTGCATATGGTATTTGGTAACTTAAGAATCCTTAGCCTCTTAAGTAGTTTGAATCTATTGTATGTTATCATGTGTGCTTTGGTTTCTTGTCTATTTGTTTCAGGTGCTTGATTGAGATTAAGGATCTAATCGTTGGAGCAAAGACACAAGGACATCATCAAACAAGGATACATGATACAAGAGGTAGGATCTTATCGGTTCCCAATCTAAGGGAACTTATATCAGATTGTGTTATTTGTGGCTAGACCCTCTCCCATGGGCTAGAGAGATTGTCTATGTCTGTAGAGAGAATCTTCCTACTCCACAGATTGGCGACCATACTAGGGAGCCATCCCTCTCTTTGGTTTGTTTTTCGTTTCATGATTTGTGACGAATTTTGTCGTTTCACTCTTTCTCTTTTGTAATCTGTACTTTACATCATCTACTACTTTGATTCTTGAATTTAGAGTGACAGGTATGGTTTTGGTTTGTGGAAATATTTCGTTTTTATTTGAATCCCTCGATCAACGTTGTTATTTTTCTAACAGTAGCACTGACTAGCGTGAGTTCCTCTTGAACAGTCGCGCCATAGCCCCTTATGGTGCTTGTTTCTAGTTATATATTCATGTCGAATCCTGTAGGTTAAAATCAGGGTTTCTCTTAAATCATTGCCAGTGTACCTTGTCATCGTAGATTATGTTTCTTGGCTTGCTTTCCTTTACTCTCCTTGGCTAGAATGCTTTGTTAGCTTGATTTGTTTGCTTTATTGGCTTGACATTGCATTACTTGATTTTTTTAGTTTTTTGGATGGTTTACATTCCTACAGAATCTAGGTCATTGTCCATTCGTTTCCTTATATGCTCATCAAATCAAGTTGGTGATTTGCTTCTTCATGCATTTCATGTTTTAGTCCTTGCATCTATATTTCTCTATTGTCAATTGAACAAGTGAAAAAGTTTCGTTTTCTCTTCTATTGTTGAACCTCTCTTTTCTGAGCATAGATTACATTTCTCAGTTTGTTTCAATTGAATCTTTGCATATTTGGTTTGAAACGAGTTATTTTTATCGTGCTTTGCATATGATTGATGTTTGGTTGTTTGAAAATTTTCACTGAAATGTTTATATGAAATATTCGTTCTAGCATTCCATTGAATAAAATACATCATTCTAGTTTGTTTAATTGATATGTTGCATTGAGTAGCATCATTGAAAGCTAGAATTACATCATCATCAGCATTTGAAATGAAATTAACTTCTTTTATTGTTAGAAGTACTAGTTGACGTGCATCTGATAGGAAGAGTAGGAAGTGGGAAGAATTTTCATTGTTTTGTTTTGAAAAGCAAAGTAGTGAAGAGTCATCTTACTTTCAGTTGCTCGTTTGTTGCATTGATTGTTTTCTCTTCTCTCAATTCGTGTAAGCATTCATCGAATTGAAGGTTTTTGTCTCATATAACTGCACATAAGATTTTTTCAGGTGACATCAATAAGGCCTAAAAACTGAGACTTAATTTCAAGATAAACCTTTAAATTATATTCAATTAACCTAAGGTGCATTTGAAACTAAACGCTTACATTTAGAGGTCTAGGCTAGAGAAGTGTTATGGAGTCTTTAAACATAGCAGTTGTCGTTTGCTTTGGCATTAGATAGCATTAGTACGGACTTGTGCTCCCTGTACCATCGTGTATATAAAGGGATACCCCACTAGGTTTGCAATCCTTTATCCATAGGAAGCCTAGTATGCCGCCTTGTAAACGTGATACACCGAACACAACATTTGGGGAGATTGCTTTCTCGTACTTTTCAGTTCGCCGAGAGGTATTCTGCAGTTCACGGTTACCTGTTAATTCCTTTTTCCTAGATTATCCTGTGCAGTCATTTTGGTATTTTTGAGTCTTTAAATTTAAAATATCATCGAGCACTTGTACTTTCGAGCTCGTGCAAACCAAAAGTGACTAGAGTAATATTTACCTTGTTCTCGACTCTTAAAACATGAAAAGGCATTAGTCTATTTCAGTGTCTTAAATTTTTTTTGCCCACAATCACATCACATTCTTGATAGTTTTATTGTGGACCACATCATGAGTATATCCTTAATATATTTTAAAGAAGCCTTGATGTTAATACCTCTTCTCTTTTTGTTTGAGACAAAGTCGTTGTTACTGAACCATCAGGTTTGCCTTGTTCCCCTTCCTCTCTTCCATTTGAAAGGTCATCTTGAGAAGCTTTCCCTGAACTTCTGCAATCGCTTGAAGATCAAGGTGTTGAACTTGGGATTTTTCTGAGTATTCAACCTTTGTCATCTCATCTGCCTACATCAAATACTAGGTCACCTTATGAATGTGGCCTGAAATCCTCTTGTAATCCTATCCAGACTCCCGAGAGTTTGTAGACTCCTAAAAGTCTACAAAGACTAGTTGTTTACCCATCGAACCCATTGCTTGATCCTGTTGAGATATCTCCACAACATCCTTACAGTCTATACGATCAGCCTGGTGTTCCTTTAGAGCTGTCTCTTGGTTCATCTTTGGCTCTTCATTGCTGGTTGTTTTCTATGGAGTCAGAAGGAAAAATCTCGCTCTCCTCTCCGAGTCAGTCAGAAGTTTCTTCTACTTATACTCGTCACATAGGTGATGAGCAGGGATATGAGTTCCCTCTAGCAGGCTTCCCTTTTACACGAAGAGTAATGTCTCTCTCTTATCCTAAGTTTAGTGAGCCCATATTACCGCATGGTTAGACCTCTCTAGCTCAGTTGGTTTTGGGCACTCCTAGTGCCTCGTTGTTATATCAAAACCCCATCTAGTCTTTTGGTGCTATACCTACCTCAGGTCTGTTCGTTCAGAATACAACCTCTTGACCGATTGTACAAACTGCAGTCACCTCAGTTCCGGTTCAACCTACCATTCCGTCTCAACCTATTTCTTCATTTTGATCGACTCTCCCGGTCCAACCGAATATCTCAAGTCAGGGCCCCTCTAGTCAGTGGATAAACTGTGCCACCACCCCGGGGGTAAGATCCGAATATCCCCATGATGTCTGGAAAAACCAATGTGAGTGGATTACAAGCTCACATGGTTGGAATGAATCAACCCTTTTATGGCACTATTCCTAACCTTGTTGGTCCATCCAGGTCAGGTAACGTCCAATACCAACAACCGTATATGGCTCAAGTCCCATTCCAACCGGCTTATGTCCCATATGGTTAACAAGTTATGATAAATCCATCATACATTCCTCAAGCTGGACCTTATGTTTAGCCTGGCCAATCCACTGTGCCTGGTGGATATGGCTAGATCCAATTCGGGAATTATCAATACCCTTAGGGTATCACCCTAGGAACTGTCCAGATACCCTTGTAGTAACAAGGACAACCTTTGCAACAGTCAGGGCAGTTGTTGCAATAATAAGAGAAAACATTGCAGTAGAAAGGGAAATTGCTACAATCCCAAGGGCAAGCTTTGCAACAATCACAGCAACCTTTGCAGCTACAGACATAGTTTGTTCAAAAGTCCTCTCAACCTTTGCAACAATCCCAAGGGCAAGCTTTGCAACAATCGCAGCAACCTTTGCAGCTACAGACATAGTTTGTTCAACAGTCCTCTCAACCTTTATCCTCACAAGGCCAACCTTTGTAGCCACAAGGTTAGCCTTTATAGCAGCAAAGCTCAGCTTTACAACAGCAAAGCCCACCTTTGCAGTAGCAAATCCCACCTTTGTAGCAACCATAAGGTCATCCTTTGCAACAACAGGCCGTAAATGCATATTAGCAAGGTCATCCTATTCAGGGCCAAGGTCAACCTTTGCAAGGTCAAGGTCATCCCCTACAGCAGCAGGTTCAAAATCCTTAAGTCCAAGGTTAGTAGGTTCAAAATCCTTACGTCGAAGGTCAACAACTTCAACAACCTTTTAACCCATATGCCCATCAGCAGCCTATGGTAAGACAGTATAAAATCTACCCAGGACTGAATCCTCGAATCCTCCCTACGGGCAAAGTAACCTTCATTGGGGTAAAAAATCAGATTCCATATGGAAAATATCCTCCATTGTGGGGGAAAAATCCTTACTAACAAGGATGGGTTCCATATCTTGGGTCTACTGAAAGGCCCGACATGCCTTTTAACATGAAATTTCCTTTCTTGGCCACGTTGGAACTGCCAAATGTTTCAAGGCTCACCAATGATCCTATCCTTCATTCGCCTTATTGGCCTCCAATCCCAATGAAGGTTTCAAGCAATTGCTCCAAATTTGAGGGAAAAGCGAAGGAGGATCCACCAGCTCACGTGATGACATATCACCTCTCGTGATCCTACAATTCGTACATCGATGATTCTATCTGTCTCTGACTTTTTCAAAGAACTCTCACAGGGGCTTCAACAAAATGGTACATCGAATTGCCTCGAGATACCTATGGTGACTTCAACTCTCTCGCTATGGCTTTCCTCACTCATTTCCAACTGCCAGTTTGCTATGAAATTGGCACCTATCTACTTACGTCACTTAAGCAAGACACCACAACCCATATCTCTGATCACATCCACGAAAGGAGACATCGACGTCACCTCATCAAGTTTGAAATTGTTGATCAGTTGCTGATAGAATGGTTTAAAAAATCATTCGTTGGCCCAATTTCTAGGGACATATCTATGGGTGGGTATGTTACTGAGGAACAAGGCATCGCTCGTGCCCAGTATTTAGACCTATTCTACCCATAATCTATCACATTATATGAAATGTTACTTGACGCTCCAAGACCATCCTCAGATTCGATAGCATCGAAGTCTCTAGATACACCACCTGTTGATGGAGCGATTGGTTTTGTGTCTTAGACTCCCTTGAAATCTTCTTCAAAGCAGAAATTGGTCTTGAACACTAGTTCCAATGATCCCTCTAGAAATTCACCTGGTCTTGCTAAGACCTCTAAGGTTCATGTTGTCTAGTCTATCGCAGCACATAAAACCTCTAAGGGTAAAAAGAAGAGAAAAGGAAAGGCCAAAGCCAATGCCCCGAAACAGGGCCCACCAAAACCTTCTGCTGGCAATGCTTCTGAAAGAAAGCCCAAGTATCCCTGCCTCATCTGTGAGGACGATCATCACAGTAAAGATTGTCCTTGATGATTGGAATTTAGTCGCTTTCTAAAAGGGACCCCAGCTATCTTAAAAGAACCCTTTCCATCCCAACAGACCAAAATGGTAGACCAGCCTCAGTCTTCTGCTTCCATGGGTTCGCAAGTTTTTATGATGAATATGCCTATAAATGTGGCTACCAGATCTAAATATTATCAAACCCCTCCTCTGACAGAAGGGAAAGAGAATGAAAGTATCACTTCCTCCTCTATCCGGTCTACCTCCCATCCTCTCCAGATAGAGTCATCTAGTCCTGATTCTGCTATCCGACCACCCTCACGAGGTGTGCTGCGAAAGTCCTCGTATAATCCGAATGCTTGGGCCACTCAACACTACAATATTGTTGAGGATTTAGCTCAAGCACCATCAGCCATGTATGCCCTCGGGGTCCTTCAAAGTTTCCCTATCAGTAGAAAGCATTACTATCGACCATTGGAGGTGTTGATCCATCTGATTCCAATCTCATTTTCTTTGATCTGGAAAACCATGTACCACGCTTACCCCACAAATTTCCTTTCTCATTCAAGTGATCATTAATGAGAAGACAATTCACAGGACAATCATTGATGAAGGTGTTTCCACCTGCATCATGTTTGTGCCTTGTTGGAAGGCAATTGGTTCTCCTACCCTAAACCAATCGCCTAACACGTTGGAAGCCTTTAATGGACATGATTCTTGACCATTTGGTGTCCTTCCTAATCTTTCCATTACCTTGGAAGGTAAGACAGTTTATGTCGAAGTAGAAATTATTGATGAAAATCTTAACTATAATCTTTGACTCCGGTAGAGTTGGACCCATGCTATGCATTGTGTGGCCTCCTCTCTTTTCCACGTGATCCATTTTCATCATCAAGGGAAAATTTTCATAGTCGACCAATTGTATTTCTTTTCCTCTTCCTCCTCAGATGGCAATGTTCATTATGTGAAGCATACCAGTGCTCCATATGAGAGTGTGGGGGTTGTACTTTTAAAACATCCCGCCTTAATGGGTATTTTTCCTCTCCCACCTCAGAATTTTTCCTTAATCAACATGATCTTGGTTAAGTCTGATCCTTGGGTCATTCCCCCTCCTCGTCGCATTCATTCGTGGGTTGATGTCATGTTGTTAAGCCCCACCGAGATTAATTATGTGGAGATTGTTTTAGCTTCAGCTTCGACATCTATTGATCGCACTACTCTGAGTACATCTCTTGACGCATATTCTCAATCCCCTTGGCTTGGTTCTTCAGATTATTCTGATCCCTTAATTGAGATGTTTCCTACTGATGAAAGTATCATGGAAATTATGTCTCTTGACAAAGCACCTTGGAATGATAATCACCATCTTTCCTCGTTCTTACTTGGTCCGGAGGTCATGTATACCTATCTTGAGAAGTTCTCTTCTTATTTCCAGACCCAACCACTTTAGATGCCTATCATGACTCACGAAATCTGGTCAGAAGGGAACATGAGTAATATTATGCAAATGATGCCTATTGACATTTCGATTAAACTTGGTATCGTTGAACACGTTCATATTGGGGTAACTTGTTCTCATGATGAGATCAAGCATTATACGCACATTTTTCAAGAGTTTTAAGATGTTTTTGCATGGTCGTATGAAGAAATTCCTGACATTGACCCAAGTATAGGCGTTCTTGAAATTCTGACTTATCCTAACACGAAGCCCATTCTTCAACAGATTCATCTTGTGCACCCTAGAAAAGTAGCCCCAATTAAGTCGAAGGTTTAAAAAATTCTTAAAGCTAGTTTTATTTATCCTATACCTATGACAGATTGGGTGTCCAACATCGTACGGGTGACTAAGAAACAAGGCACTATTCACATCTGTGTTGATTACCATGACATTAATCATGTCTGTCCAATAGATAATTATCCCACTTCTTTTATAGACCAAATTATAGATGAATCTACTGAGAGTAAGATTTTCTCCTTTATGGATTGTTTTTCTAGTTATAACTAGATAAACATTTCACCGGCTAGTCAACACAAGACTTCCTTTATCTATCCGTTGGGGACTTTTGCATATAAAAAGCTTCCTTTTGGCCTTAAGAATGCTAGGGCTACTTTCCAATGAGATATGTCTTATGCTTTTCATGACATTAAAAACATCATTCAGCCTTATTGGGATGATCTTCCTGCTCATTCTCTTAAGCGCCATGACCATTCTGATCATCTTCGACAAATATTTCTTCGTTGTAGACACTATAACATTCAATTTAACCCACATAAGTGTGTCTTCTGTGTTTAGTCCATATGACTTCTTAGTTTTATTGTTTTAGAGGATGGTATTCGTCTTGATCCTCTCAAAGTTGAGGCTATTGTTAATCTACCCCCTCCCTTTTTGTTGCATCAATTACAGTCTGAAAGGGAAAGAAAATTTCCTTCGTCACTTTGTGCATAACTATGTTGAACTAGCTACAGGGTTCACTTGATTACTTAAGCAAGGAACTCCATTTCTTTGGGATGAGATTGCCCAAAAGTCTTTTGATGACTTGAAAGTTGTCCTCATTAATGATCCTTTATTGCACCCTCCAAACTATCATCGTGATTATTTCCTCTATGTCACTGTAGCTTCTAGCACTATTGTTATGGTACTAGTGCAAGATGATGACAAAGGTCATGAACATGTCATTTATTACCTTAGCCGCAATCTCCTCGATACTGAGACCCGTTATGCTCATGTCGAGAAATTTTCTTTGGCTGTTGTTCAGGATGTTCAACACTTTCGGCATTATATTCTCCTCCGCACTATAATCGTGATTTCCAATTGCAACCCCATGACTTATATTCTGACTCATCAGTTACTTGGGGGAAAATAATCTAAGTGGATTTTCGTCCTCCAAGAATTCAATTTGGTGTTCACTACGGCCAAATAGAAGAAATCACTTGTATTTGCTGAGTTAATTTTCCCTTTTCCCTCTACCTCTCTACCTACTGGTGTTGATGAGCAACTCCCCGATGAGACTCTTTTTGATTAGCATTCTCAATCCTTGGTACGGTGATATCATCATGTATCTCCAAACTTCTACCTTCCGATCTGTGTTGTCCAAAGATGATCACCGATGCATTTGGCATCAATCCCAACCTTATCGCACCATTTGGGATACTTTATACTGCGTTGGTGTTGATTCGATTCTTCGTCGATGTTTAACTCTCGATGAGGCTGAAAGAGTCTTAAATGATTTCCATTGTGGTGCATGTGGTGGCCATTTGTCTGGCTATGCCACTACTCAAAATATCCTTTGTGCTAGCTATTTTTGGCCCTCCATTGTTAAGGATTGCATTCTTGCTGTCCGAAAATGCCACGAGTGTCAGATTTATCAGCGAAAAATGTGTGCCCCACCCTCTCACCTTCACCCTGTTATTACTGTTGGTCCCTTTTCCAAATACGGCATTGATTTTATGACGTGTAACCCTCGTTTGGCCAGGGGGCATGGTTATATTATCATTTCCATTTATTACTTCACCAAATGGGCCAAAGAGATGCCAACATTTTCAGTTGATTGTAAAATGGCTGCGCAATTTCTCTTCAATCATGTTATTTCCATGTTTGGAGTGCCTCAAGCCATTGTCACTGACCATGGATCCCATATTTGTAATTATATGATGGCTTGTCTAAATTGTGCTTACGTCACAATGACTCAACTCCTTATTAACCCTAGGCCAATGACCAATTTGAAGTGGTAAACAAAGTTTCAGTTACTATGCTTGAGCGCACCATTGGGATGCACAAACCTAATAGGCATCTCATTCTTTTTTTAGCTCTGTGGGCCTACCAAACCTTGACTAAAGACGCAATTGGATTCACACCTTTTCAGTTAGTCTATGGTCTAGAAGCTACCCTACTGATTGAATGTGAAATTCCCTCACTCAAATTAGCTGTCAAGTTACTCCCTAATACCTCGCCTCAAGAGGAGTGTCGCCTATATTTGGAACGACTGGATGAAACTCGTTGTCTTGCTCCAAAGCATAGAAAAATCAAGTTAAATCCCATTTTGATCAGTCCGCCTCTCCTCGTGCTTTTTCTGAGGGTGATTTGGTCTTGTTATATGACCAAGCTAATGATAAGATAGGGGCAGGAAAATTCAAACCCATGTGGCATGGGCCCTATATTGTCAAGTGTGTACTACAAAAAGGAGCCTAAGAGCTAATTGATTATGAGGGTAACCCTTTTGACAAGCCTTGCAATGGGCTATACCTCTAAAAGTATTATGTGTGATTCATCCCGCATGGTTACTTATGTACATATGTTTGTTATTCATTTTTATGTAGTTTGGTTTGGTGTGTTTTTTTCAAGCAGTTTTCCTACTTATTATGTCTTAACCTGCTTTGCAGATGTTTGTGACTCCTTATGTCGGTTTCGCTGATGGTGCTTTCTATAGCACCTGGAATTTATCATCTGTAGCATGGGCTATTTATGACCCTCATGGTGAGTTGATTAATCTTCAAGGTATTTGTTTGGGTCCAACAACTAATAACATTGTTGAATATAACGCAGTTCTCAAAATCTTGTCAGAAGCCATTGCTCTTGACATTTGAGAAATGGTTGTAAACCTTGATTCACAACTTGTTGTTCTTAAGCTCAATGGGAAATATTCTATCAAAAGCCCTCAATTATTAAGAATGTATTTACGTATTCATTTATTGGAAAGAAATTTTCATTATATTACATATCATCACAGTCTTAGGCATATGAATAAATTAAGAGATGCATTGGATAATTATGTTTTAGACAGACATTTATGCAACATGTGAGAAACATTGTATCATAACAAACAGGAAATATAACATATATATGTCGATATTTTTTTAGTGTAATACATCAAAATCCAAAAATAATATATGTGTTCCAAGTACATCCATGGCTTGCAAGCATAAAAGAATGTAAATGCTAACTATGGACTACTCTGTGCGATGATCATTATAGCATGTTACTGCTCACACTACTCGAGTCAGTAATCAACGGATCCGATCCGACACTCCCACCATGTGCTGCTAATAACGACAAGGAATGTCCTCGATCTATGCATACTCTAGAATCCCCCTCATCAGGTTATCCAGATTTCAAGCAATCTCCTCTTTGTTGTCAACTCTTTCCTGGTAAGGAGCGACCTTGAATTGTCGAGCCACACGTCTCACTATTGGGAACATCCCTACTAGTCTCTCTAGTCCAACATTTGCAATTACAAAGTTAAGGTTTCACGAATACATATATTAAAAAATAATAAAAAACAAAAACAAAATTGTTTTGGTCACCTCCATCATCGAAGTCCTCTCCCTCTTGGAGTGGCCTGTCGGGATTTCCATGGAAGTCAGTCTCACTATACAACCAATCCTCCATGACGATCAGCTATCATCTAAGCCACACAAAGAAGGTGGGCTTGTAATACATTTGTTGGGCCCCTCCATATCTGGGCATCAGCTTGCTCCATCGAACCATCCTTGGATGTCGTTGTTGGATAGGTAAATCCACTCTGCGGACAGAGGCGATCCCACTAGCCTAAAACAGAACTAGCCACAATCAAACCACGCTACCACGCAAGTTCCTAGTTATGCATTAAAGGTAAATTAAGAAGACCAACCTGGAATCCAGCACTATGGTTGAAGCAGAGTTGATATTCCCGCTCCCTCGCTCCAGCAGATCATAAACAGACACCTGCACATGCAAAGGAAGAGATAGATACCAACATAAAATCTACCAAGGCACAACTATATTTCAGTCAGAAAGGAAATAAATCAACACATCACCATAATAGACATGAGATTGGAACTATAATAGCAGTCGCTCATTAATTAATAATAAACAGGAAAAGTTACAACCAAGGTTCTGACGTTGAACCTCTCCTGGCTGGGCGAGCAACTATATGTGTCTTGCAATGCATCTCCTCTCCGGCAGCATAACCTCTCTAGCATTCATTATCACTCATGATAACCACAACTAGCATTCCTCCAAGAACTCAAGAACTCAACATCTAGCACTCCATGATTAATGACTAGCTTGTCAAATGCATAAGGACAAGCTTATATAGATGAAGAAGGGAGGAGGATACAATGAACCGGGACACCTATTGTGGATTAACATTATCCCCAAAAGCCATTAAAGATGGAGATAGGATAGAACTCGACATAAGACTGATTTTTTATCCTCAAAAAGCTCCATGTAATGAAGGAAACAACAGTCGGGCGTGCGTTAAGGCAAAAAGCATGACCAAACTTGGTTTGTGCCACTGTTGCTCTAAGACAGAGCGCCAATAGTCACGCCCTCTTTTGAGGATTTCCATGATTGGCGTGGGTAAGATACTGTGGACCTGCGCCAATGGAAAAAGAGCACTTTTCAGGGATAATCTGCAGAAGGTGTCTTCAGGGAACATGAAGTACATACTCAGGGGAACATAATGCAAGTGTTTTTAGACTTTGTCACTTCTTATAACTCCCGGGATGAGTCCTCCAAAGTACGACAAGAGGAGTAACAGGGATGGTGACAAATTACTGTGTAACAGATGCCCCCTAAAGCATGAGGTCCGAGAGGTGGAGAGGGGTGAAATGCTTTACAAGAACACACAAGAACACATATAGAGAGTTGCCGCTGAGGATCTGCATTGAGAAATACGACTGATAGTTCAATTACATGATGTACATGGTATGGTCGCAGCCATCCATAAGAGAGTACATAAATAATCTAGATCCACAGTATGGACGCAACCATCTGGTTAGGATCAATCAATTGACTCAGGTATGGTCGCAGCCATCCAGTGAATGAGTCAAGTATCAAGAATCATGCCTGGATTACAACAGACACAATCCAGGGTCTTGCGCTCCATCTCGACCCGAACAAGAGTACAGGTTCAAGCATGTGAATATATGAGCTGAAGTCGAACATGCATGAACATCGTCTGATTACCAGTCAATAGTGGAAACTGTTAACAGACGCGAGAGGTACCACCAATAATGACAATGGCCCTCAAGGTACTGTAGGTACAATCTACAGCGTGTGAATTAATGATCTGAAGTCGAACACCCGTAGAATCATTCGATCGGAGGCCAATGATGAAAACCTCACGTCGAACACGAAGAACCTGCCATTGAGGCATGCAGGCTCCAAGGCACCGGAAAGGAGTCTCTAGATTAACTTCCTGGATAATGAGTTGAAGTCGACAGGAAGTGACCTTGATCGAAGGTGGGCCATAATGTTTCCCACATCATCGACACGAGACAGAGAGATAATGTTGTGAATCAAGATTGTGCGAACTATCAAAGGGAGGTTGTTTCTTTGCAGAGGTCAACTTCTCTTGAACATATCGGCGGCACATTAATGGAATCGGCAGTATTTGACATCAATGTATCAAAGGTCATAATGACGAGGCAATGAGTGGATGAGAGGTCAAATAAGGTACCCAAGTCCACGGAAGCAAGTGAAAGATATGAGATGAGATATCCCCACCCTGGACACGAAAACATAAAAGTGCCATGTTCAAGAGCAACATACTGCCGTCACGGTAATAATTATGGTTAAAAAAAAATTCTTTTCCCCCCGCCATTTCTGGCGAGTACCCCAGTTATTTTTAACAAGCTTGATGGGGATAGCATATGCTTGTGTTGTGACAAAATCCGATGTCATTAAGTTTTAACGAGTCTGACAAAGGAAGAACTCGGCGTCATTTCATGTTTAGAGAGTTTGAAAAGACAACAGAAAAGGAAACTCCAGGGATGTCCTTTTTCGTAAAGTTGTGTCACTCGGGCCCGAAAAAGTATAAAATAATACCCGAAAGAACCGCCCGATCATTATGATCGAGGAGTACTTTTCATAATTAGTGATTTCGACCTGAAAAAGTAAAAAAGTGATCGAGATCACGTCGTTTTGTAACCATTAACAAGTTTGAAACGACAAAAACCCGGTAATCTTTTTAAGTTTTAACGGTCGACAAAAAGAACTTAAAACGACCACCCCTTATTAACGTTTAACGAGTCAAGAGGAGTAACTCGACAATCTTTTCCTCTTTAAATGGTCAGAAAAGAGCTGAAAGAAGACCTCCATTTTTATTCTCTTTAACGAGTCAAAAAAGGAAAAAATACTCGGCAATCTTTTCATATTTTACGAGTCAGAAAAGAGCGTAAAGGTGACTCGTCCTAGAGGAACGAGTGGTATAAAGGGTAGCAACTGGTTCCGGTAATGGTGGAACTGCTCAAAACATGTAATGGTCAAGAGGCTGGCTAATAAAACCACTCATCACTGCGGTTCCTCAGGAAAGGATAAACAACCAGGTGAAAGCATATGATCGGCCAAAGAGATGGTGGCGATGGAATGAAACAACCAAGTCTCATCTAGCAGAATTTAGCAGATAAAAGGCAATCACGGGATGTAAATCAGGTATGGGTTCATTTTTTTTCACAAGCTTGAACCATGGAGAACTTTGCTTGGATTCGGTTTCATGTTTACACAAGCTTGAAACGAAAAACTATACTTATTAAATTTTTTGCATGCCCCCAGCATGATAATGCAAATCGAGGTACATGCCCCCCAAGCTTCATGGCATTCACGGAGTGGATGGAATGAAGGTTTACCTGGAAAGACTCGATTTTGAAGGAGGATGCATGCCCCCCCGGGCCTCAGTCACGCGCCCGGGTCAGCTGCCGTCATCAGAATGACGGAGTGGATGTTGGGGCATTTCCAGTGGAAATAAGACCATTTAGGAATGGTAGATGAGTATATGTGAAGTGTGACCCAGGGAATGAAAGTTGGTCTACGACCTTGATCGTCCTTCCTTCATGCGGAAAACACATCACTCTGAAGAGTGAGGACACAATTGCACGTATGCGATAAATATAGTCTCGTCCAAGGAGTAAATTGTAATCTAACGGACCTTGGACTACCATGACGCCCATTTGAACAGTCTTCCCTTCTAATGTGATAGGTACATTGGGAAGAATTCCTAAATGTCGAGTGGTTTCTCGATGGAAACCTGTGAGGTTTCTCATCTCAGGCAGAAGCAGTGGGGAACCAAGTGCTTCCCAAGCTGTTGAAGAAAGGATACTCACAGGAGATCCCTCATCAATAATTGTACCAGCCATAACCATGCGGTAGACTTGGACTATAATTCGAAATGGTATGGAGGCTGGTAACCGAGGATTGCCTAGTTGATCCCAATTGAAGGAAACAACTAGGTTGCTTGGAGGTGGGACTGGACAGACAGCCGGATACGATTCTGATGGAATTTCTTCCTGGTGCGAAGGAATTAGAGGGATGCTCACTTGATCATTAGAGTCTATGTTGATGAATATAATTTGGATGGTGGGGTCTTCATTCTTTGCAGTGATAACATCATCGGAGGAGGGAACTTCTGAAGGCAAAACTGGGTCACTTGTAAGCTGGACCATTTGACTTTCGTCTGGTTTGGATTCAGATGTAAGATCATCTAAGGATGGAATTTTTGAAGGCAAAACCGGGTCACTTGTAAGCTGGACCTTTTGACTTTTGTCTGGTTTGGATTCAAATGTAAGATCATCTAAGGATGGAACTTCTGTAGGCAAAACCGAGTCACTTGTAAGCTGGACCTTTTGAAAGACCGGGTCAACTATAATCTGGAACTTTGGACTTTCGTTTGGTTTGGACTCAGGTGGTTCATCCTTGATGATAAAGTGGTGCATAGATGATGAATGTAAATCAACACTCATTCCGACCAGGGACTGGTCTGGAACAGGCGGAGCACAGCTAGGTTCGAGAAGAGAAGGCTGGACCAAAGAGGAATCATGCTTGATCACTTGGTTAGTGGAGAGATGATCTGTAGTTGCAAAAAGACGCTGATATCCAGCGGGTAGCTGGGGTAAGGGAGCTGACAGACTTTCCAAAAGACAGGAGGCTTTATCCATAAGTGGACAAAGGCGAAGGAGATGATTACCTTCACAAAGCCGACAAGGGAAACGAACCTTCCCTTTTCTCTTACCAACTGATAAGGTATCGTCGATCTGCGACGACAAGGGGTGAGTTGGGTCACGGGACCATATATCTAGGATCCTGGGAATACCATGACAATCAGAAAGAAAGTGGTCCTCCTTGCATAATCGACAAGGAGACTTAGCCTTCCGCGGAGGAGCAGAAGGTGGTTCCACTTCAGATATTTTCGTGGTAGATGCGACCTTTCGCTTAGGAGACTTCTTCTTTTTGGTCTTCTTCTTCCTCTTCTTAGCCACCTGGTTACTGAAATCCAAGGTTTCACCAGGCGAAGTAGAAGATGAGGACGCAGCAATAGGCGAAGAAGGGGAGGGGTCCATCTTAGAATCAACATGGTGTTGTTCGGGTGGAGCAGGTGGTGGAATAGGAGTTATCACACTCGAGACCATCGAGTTTGAAAACAACCATACGGGTAAACCAATGGTCAACCCAGGCAAAGACAATAATGCGATATACTAAACACCGACATTTCCAACAGAAGGAAATGGATGAGGGTTCCCGTCAGGAGGAACACCTTGGCCGGTGGGCGCCGGGAAGGCTGCCATTGAACGAGAAATAGTCCTACTCAAGCTAACGCAAACAAAATCTAATTGGGTAGATGTTATCGTGGCCAATAAATTTTAAGACGCACAGACTTAACTTGACCTTTTCATGTTTTAAGAGTCAAGAAAAGGACAAAAAGATGACTCTAGTCTCCTTCGAATATTTAATGAGCCCGAAGCGACAAATGCTCAGGTGGACTTTTTCCGTTATAGAGTCTGAAAAAGGCCAAAATGAACTGCTCTGGAGTTCTAGGTAGAGGGTGTGCCAAACTTTTCGCAAAACCGCAGAATACTTTTTAGGGTACGGGCGGTCAATCTTCCCGAATGCTGTGTTCAGTGCATTGCGATCAGTAGGGCGGCAGACTCGGCTTCCTATGGATAAAGGATAATATCCTAGTGGGGTCTCCCATATATACGCGACGGTACGTGGGAGCTCAGTCCGTATTGGCACCTATCGTTTCACCGTGGAGGAATCACCCAACCACTCGATGATAAACTACCAGGTTTAAAGACGCCAGAACACGTCTCTAACCTAGACCTCTAGAGTATTTGCGTTATGTTCCAATGCGTTGTTATGTTCATTGAGTTTTTTTAAAGTTTATCTTCGATTATGTTTCAGTTTTTTGGTCCTACCGTATGTGATATCTCGAAAACTTCTTAAATGCAAACTATATGCCAAAATTATATCATTTGATTCGATGAATTCTATGTACAGGAGGGTTGAGATCTTTACACAAACGAAATGATCACTCAACAAACAACAAAGATCCTAATGCAGCTAATAACAAGAAATGAAAATTTTTCTTTTTGATAGCAACAAATAACAATAAACGATAACTAATATGATGCAAAAGATATTTTATTTTTCTTTCCTTTAAGATGGCATGATGCATTTAAACAAATCTTAAGAGATATGCACAATTCAAGTTCACTCAATGAAATAGAACCAACTCTGAAACACCAAAATGAACTATGCAAGCAGGGAAAAACACAAAGACTTTCAATGAACCATGTAATCTAAGTTCGAATGAAGTCAAGTAAAATCCAAAGAGGCTAGAAGTGAATCACTCAGAGTATAGAAGATCAAGCTTTAACAAATCACTGGATAGGTGCAGAACACAACCAACAAGTTGACTGGATAATCAAGAGATCGAAACTTCCCACAGAAGGCTAGACATGCAAAGTCACTAGATGTTCTAGGGCTGAGACGAAAATCAATAGAAATAAACAAACAACTGAAGGATAAAGGCTAAACCAGTCAAACAGAGGTTCCACACACTTCCAGAGGCTGTAAGAGATATAAAAAGAGGCTGAAAGAGCTTTCCACCCACACACAGGCAAAATTTACAGGGCTGGCGCGACTGTCAGCCTGCAACTTGCACTACCACAGGATTGGCGCGAGTTGCTTTTGACAAACATGCGCCAACTAGCGCGACTGTCAGAGTAATAACCGCACCAATTAAGCTTGCCGGCTAGAAAAATAAATAATACGATCTCAGGTCGGGTTGACAGTGCTCAGATGGGTCAAACAGTAAAGAATAAACTCAAAACTGATCCAGGAAGCTCATTCACTCAAGCAAGCAGAAGAAAATTAACATGCAAGACAAACTCCAAATAGCTTATCCCCAGTGGAGTCGCCAAATTGTTGGATAGGTAAATCCCCTCTGCGGACAGAGGTGATCCCACTAGCCTAAAACAGAACTAGCCACAATCAAACCACGCTGCCACGCAAGTTCCTAGTTATGCATTAAAGGTAAATTAAGAAGACCAACCTGGAATCCAGCGCTATGGTTGAAGCAGAGTTGATATTCCCGCTCCCTCGCTCCAGCAGATCATAAACAGACACCTGCACATGCAAAGGAAGAGACAGATACCAACATAAAATCTACCAAGGCACAACTATATTTCAGTCAGAAAGGAAATAAATCAACACATCACCATAATAGACAATGAGATTGGAACTATAATAGCAGTCGCTCATTAATTAATAATAAACAGGAAAAGTTACAACCAAGGTTCTGACGTTGAACCTCTCCTGGCTGGGCAAGCAACTATATGTTTCTTGCAATGCATCTCCTCTCCGGCAGCATAACCTCTCTAGCATTCATTATCACTCATGATAACCACAACTAGCATTCCTCCAAGAACTCAAGAACTCAACATCTAGCACTCCATGATTAATGACTAGCTTGTCAAATGCATAAGGATAAGCTTATATAGATGAAGAAGGGAGGAGGATACAATGAACCGGGACACCTATTGTGGATTAACATTATCCCCAAAAGCCATTAAAGATGGAGATAGGATAGAACTCGACATAAGACTGATTTTTTATCCTCAAAAAGCTCCATGTAATGAAGGAAACAACAGTCGGGCGTGCGTTAAGGCAAAAAGCATGACCAAACTTGGTTGGCGCGACTGTTGCTCTAAGACAGAGCACCAATAGTCGCGCCCTCTTTTGAGGATTTCCATGATTGGTGCGGGTAAGATACTGTGGACATGCGCCAATGGAAAAAGAGCACTTTTCAGGGATAATCTGCAGAAGGTGTCTTCAGGGAACATGAAGTACATACTCAGGGGAACATAATGCAAGTGTTTTTAGACTTTGTCACTTCTTATAACTCCCGGGATGAGTCCTCCAAAGTACGAAAAGAGGAGTAACAGGGATGGTGACAAATTATTGTGTAACAGTCGTGGTACCAGGGGGTTCACCTCCTCCATCTGATAATGGAACAATGAGATTCGTTCTAAGAAGAAGGTTACTAGGACATAGCCATATCCAAATTGCCTCAAATTCCCTGCTTTGCATTTGGATAGTTGTCGCTTCATATTTACTTTCATTGCTTCTGCCCAATTGAAAATAGTGGGCGCCATACAGTCCATAGCATATTGGAAGTGGGAATTGTTGGACTCATGTAGTTCTTGAGCCCTATCTACTCGATTGATGGTCAAAAGTACTACCTTCAATAAAAGATCATTTATTGTCATAATATTGATATTGCCACTTGTAGATTTCAAAGCTCTTGGGAAATGTTGGGCAAGGACCGTGTTTACGCTCGCCCCAATAGGCCTACCTCCATACAGTTGGATTGGTTCTCCTCTGCAAGACAGTGTAGTAATGAAATAAATATCTAAAGTCTCCAACTCCAGCTCTTGGTCATGAATCATGAATACCTCCCATCTAATATCCCATAGACTGATCAGGTACTACAGTAGTTCAGGTTAAGCCCATAGGCCTAGTGTAAAAAAGAACTTGAGGAGCCCACAGTTCCTCAATGCGTCAAGATATTCTGGATCCTCCAAGGCCATTTGGTCTATTATTTCATGTTCGTGTTATTTCCACTCAATCACCATTTTCTCGCCTTGATTTTCTTTCAAACACCCCACATTTAACTCAACATCAATCCTTGAAAGGGAAAGTTCTGGTTTGAAGCATTAGATTTGGGCAAAAATCAGAGAATTTCATTTCTCTGCGTCGGTGTGACTATTTTTAAAACCAGAGTGCTGATGGCACAAGACCTTGTGTTAAGAGCCAATGATCGGTGTGGTCCCGTGCCTGGATCCCACACTGACCATCAACGAATTTTTTTGTAAAACCCCTTCAAATCCCCTAAAAAGACAATTAAATGTTTGAAAAATAGGTATCAATGTGAAGAATAGGGCCATGGATCTTACCTGCAACAAATGTTTCGACGATTGGCTTCCTGGATCCATAGCAATTTGCTCTTGAAGATCTAGGTCACAAGTGGGTAAAAAACTGCAAAAATGAGGTAAATGAGGTAAATGGTAAAAATGTTTTGATTTTTTCCCTTTTTATAAACTTTCTACAGTATTTTAGGGTTTTAAAAGTATTTTTTCACTTTCCATAGGAATGAATAATGCATTTTTTTCTTGTGCAATGATAGATGATGTTTTCCGATGATGATGCAAAATTGGAGTCGTATTTAAGCTCTTTTCCCGACTGGTAAAAAAATGGAAATGAAAAGATTTCCGAGTATTTTTCCCTTTTTTACTCATTAAAGTAAATAAAAATCGGGAGTCTTCTTTAATATCTTTTTCAACTCTCAAAACATGAAAAGATTGTCGATCTCTTTTCATTTTGACTACGTAAATGGTTCTGAAATGTCGTTTACCAATATACATTTACCCCTTTTTCGG
The DNA here is from genome assembly GCA_031772625.1 of Pinus tabuliformis. NCBI lineage: Eukaryota > Viridiplantae > Streptophyta > Pinopsida > Pinales > Pinaceae > Pinus > Pinus tabuliformis. The sequence continues at coordinate 639,785,643 of CM062820.1, read as the reverse complement.
GTTGGGATAAACTATTTACGAAAAAGGTACTCCTTGGTTGACATGGCCAAGAGGTTCTCTCAAGTATTGTTTTCTACCTCTTCAACATCGAGAGACAACTTTACGAAAAGGGACCTTTTGGAGTTTTTTTTTCCATGTCTTTTTCAATCTCTCTAAATATGAAAAAGATACCGAGTTTTTCCTTTGTCAAACTCGTTAAAATTTAACGACATTGGATTCATCACCATGACGAACGTGAGCTTCTCCTTCCTAGGTCTTGTTAATATTACTAGGTGGGATCCATCCAAAGGATGGACTTATATTACAAGCATATGCTATCCCGTTCATGCTTGTGATAAAAAATAATCGAGGTACCTGCCAGAAATGGTGGGGGAAAATGGAAAATTTTTACCAGTTGTGTCGGCAGCTTGTCACTCTTGAACATGACACTCTTTTTCTTTGTGTCAGGTTGGGATATCCTCACTTCATCATTGACCTTCCTGGGTTTGGTTCATCCACATTTTGTCTTTCCATTTCATCTTTTCCACGTCATCATGACCTCTGATCCTATGGATCCAAAAAGCTGTCAAACTCTGGAGCCTTGTCACCGATATGTTCATGAGTTAATCCTTCTACAGTTTACACTCATTATTGATTCTGTGTATCATCCATAATCATTTCATCCCCTTGTCTCGCTTCAATGATGTGGGATACAACATGGCCCTCCTTCGACAAGGTCACTTCTTGTCGAATTGAGCTCATTATCAGAGAAGTTGACCGAGAGACTCCCTTCCAGTACCTTAGAGCTTTCATGCCCTAATGGAAAGTTATTCGCACTCGAAGACAAGTTTTCATTATTGGCTTTTGATCGAGTGACTTCATGGTGTTCAACTTCATTTCCTTATTCACACTCCATAAATTGTGCTGCTAGTACCTTGAGATCCATTGTCATTATTGGTGGTTTCTCTCGCACTTGTTAATGGCTCACATCATTGACTGGTAATCAAGCGACTTTATAGCATGTTCAACTTCGACACATTTATTCACATGTTAGAATTTGTACTTTGATTGGGTCGTGTTGGAGTGCAAGACCCTAGGCTCAGCTTACAAAAGTCTAGGTTACGAGGCAATGTGACATGATCATGCTTATATACATGTCCCTTTCAGATGGATCGCTATGACCATGCCATGAGTCTGTTATATGTGATCCTTCTCATTATTGGATGGCTGTGACCATACCTTGGGTTAGATATCATCCTTCTTACTGGATGGTTGCACCCATACCTTGGATCCATTTACATTATCTTTTTCTCGACGGCTGCGTCCGTACCACGATTTATGTATCTTTTATCATAGATTTCAGTGATGTATATGTATGTATGCTTTCCTATAGGTTTTCCAATGACAGCGTCTGGTTCCATGCATCTACTCGTAAATCATTTCACCCCTCACCCTTTTTTGGCCTTCACGCTTTAGGGGGAACTTGTTACATAGCATTTTGTCACTGTCCCTGTACTCCTCATTCCTCGATCCTGGAGGACCTCTACAGTGAACCTCATGTGTTTTCCTGTCATGAAGAACATGTCTTTACATCACTCTTCATCTACAGAACATTCCCTCCTACATCATTTCCCATGAGTATTCCTTCAAACATAATTTTAAGGGTTGGCGATATCCCTTAGTTTCTTCCCTGCACTGATTTGCAGAGTTCAACACTGAGCCTAGCACCGATCAGCACTGGTATCCATCCATTACCCACTCTGATCCTCTTTTGGAAAGTTTTAAAAAATGGAGTCGAAGCTTCCAGGTCTAGACGCTTCGTGAATAGAAGCCTGGTAAATGGTTAGTCGAGATAGAGCCGAGAGACACTGTTTGGGCTCCTTTCCCCTATTAAAATGGAACAAACCAAAAGGGATAAGACCTCTCCCATGGTAAGAGGTTCCATGTCCACTCTCTCAAGCTATATAAACTTCTCCTATTCCAACCTTAGCGATCTAATCAAAGGGCTGGAATAATCTACAAAATCTTAATAGCCAAAACAACTCTTGATAGCCTTAGCCTTCTATTTTGTGCATGTAAAGGGAGAATAAGTTTGTAGTTTTATTGGTTTGGAGAAAAGAGGAAGAAGCCTTGAACTTCTATTTTTTAAGGTGTATCATGAGATGCTAACAGTGGTATTGGAACCTGAACACATCGAAGGAAACCTACAACACTAAGGCGAAGGTTGTACTTTCATTTTTGTCATCATAATACAATTGATATTTTGTTTTCTATATCAATTGGATATGGTATTTGGTAGCTTAAGACTCCTTAGCCTCCTAATTAGGTTGAATCTATTGTATGCTATCATGTGTGCTTTGGTTTCTTGTGTATTTGTTTCAAGTGCTTGATTGACATTAAGGAGTTAATCGTTGGAGCAAAGACACAAGGAATTCATCAAACAAGGATAAGTGATACAAGAGGTAGGATCTTATCCATTCTCAATCTAAGGGAACTTATATCAAATTGTCTTGTTTGTGGCTAAAACCTCTTCCCTGGGCTAGAGGGATTGTCTCTGCCCGCAGAGAGAATCTTCCCACTCCACAATATGATTTTTAAGCATATCACCCAAGATTCTTGTACTTAATGATGGTTACTTCTTCCATATTTCAAGAGGATTTATGACCATAAAGATTTATGACCATAGTTTATCAGATCGCAAAATGCCCAGATTCAACATCATTTTTATAAGTTCATAAAATTGATGTGTAATAGAAAAGGACTGCATCCTTTAGAAATATATGACCAAATATATCCTTAAAGTATCCAACGAGTGGGTCACTTTTATGTTCTTCCCCCAAAATCTCCCCATCATCCATCATCATATTCATGTCAATTGCTACAAAGAGATATTGGATGTTCAGCTGACCAAAAGATTCTAATTGGTGCCAAAAGTATTTGTGCTTGGAATATGGTGCACATACATTAAGAATACATAAGTGGTGATAGGATCCCCTAATATATCCAGACAAAGTGATTCTTTCAAAGTATATGTAAGCACTGAGGGAAAATTTTTTGGGATCCCACATAGTTGTCAATCCATGGATAAACTAGAAGCAAATACGACACATACCTCCCACTCTAGACAATTTTCACTAGGAAGGCTTTTGATTTTTCTTTGTCTAACGTCATTTCTTGAAAGATAACCAATGGTGGTTTATTTGATACCATAATATTACAAAGAGATCTCCTTTTATGGAACAATCCCAGGTCCCTTACATTCATGGACATAATTTTCATTATGTCAAGCCAACAACAATATATCCCATCTAAAAACCTGCGACACAGGGATATCAGATAAACCAATATTATCATTGGAAGGACAAGGATTAAATGGAGGATAAAGGGCCTCTTCTATGACCTCCGAGAAGATAGAGTTCAAATCTACAATTTCCCCATCATAGGATGAAATTTTTATACCTAATCGATTTTTTCTTTTGGGTCATCACATTCTTCCTCGATTTTGAGCTCACAATCAATTCTTTCTCTTGGAAGAAATATTTCTTGATGGTCAATGGTTCCAAATCGAGAGACCCTTGGCTTTCCAATAATTCTAGATCTATATCTATTGAGAGGAGGGAGAAATCATTTCTCCATAGGAGATCCTATTCACTTTGATGGTGAGCGTATAGATCTAGAAGTTTGTAAATTGTCACCTATCCTTTCATTGGGTCATTTAAATGTAATAGGTGCTTCCTATATCAAGTCCAACTTAGACACCTCCACAACTAGGGAGTTTTTAACCTCTGATTGGGACTTTTCCTAGGGCCCTCCCAAGTCAAGCTCTGAATTTTTTGTAATGTGTCGGTGATTAGGATTTGAGTGAGGCACCTTTTTTGTGTGTTTCTTGTTTCCTGGATTTGGATGAACATGGACCCTGGCTACCCTTTGACAAACCATTGCATGGTTTGCTTTAGGAACCTCACGGGCCATCCTGTTAATCCCACCATCTAATCTCAGGGGATAGTCAACAATCAAATGAATATTGGAGTGGCATCCCAAACACCAAAAGTGTACCCCCTAATAGTCAAATTGTTGGCGGATACAGAAGGCCCCCAAGTGGATATCTAATGTCATTGGTAATCCCCCTGAATAATCAACTTCGATAAGAAACTACACAACTCTTTTTTTCCAGTAGACCCAAACACCATTCATCCCCATAGTAAAATTTACCAATTTTGTTAGCAATTTCTTTAATTACTTTCTTGGATCAGAGTTCCATGAGAAGCCCTAGAAGTTGGACCAAAAAAATTTCCTTTTGGGAACCCCATTGATAGAGTCAAAGACAACAGTCCATCCTTGTAGCAAGAGTAACCCTTGACCTTTAAGCCACAGAATAGGAGCGATATTCTCAACATCCTCCACCTTTAGAAAATGAAAACCAAACCACCCATTCATAAGAACGCTAACCCTCATCTTTTATAGCAGTATGAGAGACTAACTCTTTTGAATCCATTGTTTCATTTGTGAACCAATCATTTTTATAAACTCCTAGCGAGCAACTAACACCCTCTAATTTAACTCACCACAGTATCCTAGTATACATCTACTCTAAGAGTTAAAATTTGAATTTTGTTAGTCGATTTAATAGGTTTCCTCCACTTACGTCTCGTTTTTCTTAATCTAGAAGAGTCTTCTCTATGGATATGTTAGGTCCCTATAATACTAGTGATTCCCCCATTACTATTGTCATTGTATCCCTTATTGTTATTGTTGTGCCCCTATTGTCTCCATATTGTTATTATTGTGCCCCATAGAATCCCACTATTCTTATTTTTGTGCCTTTGTATTATTGTTGTTAGGTCGGCTTTGGTTATATTGTGATCCCTTAGACCCCTATATAGAAAGGAGATTTTTTCATTTGAATCATCTAATAATTGTTCATTTGTGTAATTTAAAGGAGGTTTCCCCCTAGAAGAGGCTTATTTCTAAGGCGTTGATCTATATTTTCTCTTTTCGTGAGCTGGTTTCATAACATTTGGTATCAGAGCTTTGGATTCTAGGGTTTCGCTGCTACAAACAGGCCATTGTGGCATTTGCGCTATAACATTTTTGCTACAATGTTTCAGAAGCTAAAAAAACAACCCATTTGAGAGGGAATCGGTCTGAATCTCAGGCCCAAATTTCAAATCTTGTCTCACTATATTTTCAGAGATAAAATCTGAGGAAGTTATGGTTTTTGTAGACCCCAAAATTACATTCCAAATAGGGGACCTTGGGAAAATCGTCATAAATTTTTCCCTGAGCATCAGATTGAATTGTTGTAAAAAGTTACAGAAAATAGGATGGACAGTAGTTTTTTGGGTATCATTTTTAGAACCTAAGGTTGAAACAGTGACCTGTAGCACGTCGTAAAAGTTCTCTCTACTGAACCAGTATATACTCAGGTCATCATGGGAGATTTTGCATAACTCTTCATTGGAGATTCCAGTCTTGATCAGACTTGGAGGGTTAGAAATATTACTTAGAGAGCTACCGCAAGAAGAAATTTCAGACCTCGAAGATCCAAAATTACAGAGATACATCAAATTCAATATCGAGCTCCTACAAAGTGAGAAAAGGTGTGTAGTTTTTTTTTTTAATTTTTGTATAAGCTTGGTTTGAAAAATTAGTTTGAAGGAAACCAAAGGGCATAGTGAAGCATTATTATCAGTAATTGATGCCCTGAAGAAAGAAAATGGAAACACATAGTAAGCAACCTGAAAGCTCTAGCATGATGCATGAAGAAGAGGAAGAAATGCAACATGATATATCAAAATTACGAGACCAAGTGCAACAAATTTCACTCACACAAAAAGTAACAGAAGCTAAGATGGATGGTTTAAAGAAAGACGTAGAAGCTAAGGTGGATGGTGTGGAAGCTAAAATGGATGATTTAAGGAAAGGCATGGAAGATTTGAAGACAAATTTGGCAAAGTTTCTACAAGAAATGATTACTAATGGTGAAAGGGTAGTAAAGGAAGCTCATGATGAGAACAAAATAAATGCTAATCATGATTTCATAGACTCTAATGTTGGATCAAAGAACCACCATGTTTCAAATATCAATATGAGGAAGTTTTATGGCAAGGATCTTGGAACATGGATACTACAGATGGAGCAATTTTTCGATCTCATAATGTGCAAAACACACAAAAGTTATGCATTGCAACTTTATATTTGGAACCAAATCAGTTTGTATAGTATCGATGGCTTTGCTCTCATAAATAAATTGTCACTTGGGCTATTTTTACGAAAGAAATGATAGCACATTATGAGGATACAAAAAGCAACACATTTTCTAGCCAATTGATAAATCTCAAACAAAAGGATTAAATTATGGAGCACATTGAGGACTTCCAAAAATTGAATATAAGGGTAAAATATATTCCAGAGGAGCATAGGATTGATGTGTTCATAGGGACTTTAAAAGATAACATCCAACATGAGGTTTTCCTTTAGGAACCAGATTCATTGGAGAAGGTATTCAGGTTGGCAAGAAAAATGGAAAGCAAAATTTTGGCAACAAGGAATCCTACCACTCACAATCGTAAAGATGGAAGTGTTGCTGCCCCTAGCCATCCACAACCTACAAGGTTGACACCACAACAATTGGAAGAAAAAAACGAAAAAGGGCTTTGTTAGAGTTGTGATAGAAAATACACTAAAGGTCATAAGTCCGCTAAGAAGAAATTATTTTACATAGATTGTGAAGAGGAGGAAGAAAGAAACAATAAACATCGAAAGAAGAGGATATACACCAGGAACAAACCCTAGAAAAATAAGAAATGAATCTGAACATAACTTGTAAAGCATTGCCTGGAACTACCACTCCTCAAACTATCAAGATAGAAGGGAATATCAAGAAGAAAAAGGTAATAGTGTTGGTTGAATCCGGAAGTACCGATAATTTTATTCATTGTAAGATAACCAAGGAATTGAATTTCTTCTTATATCCAACACCAGAGTTTCAAGTGATGGTTTCAATTGGAGGAACCATAAATTGCTCAGGAAAGTTCCATAATATCAAGCTATCTATAGGAGAATATGTATTGAATAGCCCAATGCTTTCCATTCCAATGGGTGGTGCTGATGTTGTACTAGGAGTCCAATGGCTACAATCCTTGGGTACAATAGATTTTAATTTTCAAGAACCTTTCATGAAATTCTCTTCAGAAGGAAAGGAAGTTGAATTAAGGGGTACCACAAGGAAAACGGGAAAGATAATCAACTCTAACAGAATGAAAAAGCTTCTAAAGAAAGAACAATGAGGCATAATTTCACAATTACGTTCACTGGAGTTTCCCACATCGAAATCATCCATTTCTCCAGATCTCCAAAAAGTCTTGGACAATCATTCCAAGGTATTTGAGACTCCCAAAGGGCTCCCACCTATCCATGTTCAAGATCATGCTATTAATTTGATTCCAAGAAGTGTTCCTCCGAACATCAGGCCTTACATATATCCCTGTGTCCAAAAGAGTGAAATTGAACGTATGGTTGCAGAAATGCTAGAGGCTAGTATAATTCAACCTAGTCAAAGTTCTTTCTCTTCTCTGGTAGTATTGGTTCACAAGAAGGATGGATCATGGCGCATGTGTTCAGATTATAGGGAGCTCAACAAGCTCACTATTAAAGATAAATTTCCCATTCCTGTCATTGATGAATTATTGGATGAATTGCATGGATCAATTTACTTCACCAAGTTGGATCTTAGTTCAGGATCATTAGATCAGAATGAAGATTGAAGACATTCCAAAAACAACATTTAGAACTTATGAGGGTCATTATGAATTTTTGGTCATGCCTTTTGGCCTTACTAATGCACCTTCTACATTTCAAGGTTTGATGAATTCCATTTTCATACCCTTACTTAGAAAATTTTTGTTAGTATCTTTTGATGATATGCTAATCTACAGAAAGTCTTGGAAGGATCATGTCCAACATGTTGACATGGTGCTCAAATTATTGGAGGAGAAACAATTATATGCAAAAATCTCCAAATGTTTCTTTGGAGTACAAGAGGGGGAATATATGGGTCATATTGTATCTCATGAAGGTGTTAAGGTAGACCCTAGAAAAATTAAAACCATTAAGGAATGGAAAATCCCCAGATACATAAAGAATCTACGAGGATTTCTTTGGTTGACAGGGTATTATCGCAGGTTTGTTAAGAATTATGGGAGAATAGCAGCACCTCTAACAAAATTATTGAAGAAAGATTCATTTTCATGGACTCCAGAAGCAACGAAGGCCTTTGAAAACCTTAAAGAGGCAACATGCACCAGTCCTAGCTACAACAGACTTCACAAAAACCTTTATTACGAAATGTGATGCCTCAGGAAATGGAACCGGTGCTGTTCTAATGCAAGAAAAAAGACCCATTACTTTCGAAAGTCATCCCATAAAAGGAAAGTATTTACACAAAGCTATTTATGAGAAGGAAATGTTGGCAATACTACATGCACTTAAGAAATGGTGACCCTACTTATGGGAAGACACTTCAAGGTAAATATAGATCATGATAGTCTTAAATAGTTTTTAGAACAAAGATTATTTTCAGAAGAGCAGCAAAAATGGGTCACAAAGATGATGGGTTATGACTTTGAAATCATCTACAAAAAAGGGAATCAAAATGTTGTGGCAAATGCACTCTCAAGAAAGGATGAGGATGTGAAAGCATTTCTTTGCGCCATTTCTATTATCCAACCAAATTGGATAAACGAAGTAAGGGATGAATGGAATAATGATGAGGAAGTGTAGGCACTCATTCAAAAGATACAACAAGATCCCAGTACATCTGATACATTTAGCTGGAAAAATGATTTGTTATGGTACAAGGATCGGTTATACCTATGTAAGAATTCCCAACTCAAACAAAAGATTCTTAGGAAATTGCACACCTCTCCCTTAGGAGGGCACTCAGGATTTCTGAAAACCTACCACATGGTTAAGAAGGATTTTTTTTGGATGGCCTTAAATTGGATATTCAAAAGTTTGTGGCGGAATGTTTGGTTTGCCAACAAAATAAAATTGAAACAATTAAGACCCGAGGACTATTACAACCTTTAGCCATTCCAATCCAACATTGGGAGGAGGTTTCAATGGATTTTATCATAGGTTTACACAAGTCCGAAGGAAAGAGTGTTATCATGGTGGTAGTTGATAAAATTACCAAGGATGCACACTATTTTGCATTATCTCATCCATTTAAAGTGAGTACAGTTTATACTGCATTTATGGAAACAATTCAAAAGCTACATGGAAACCCAATGATTATTGTAAGCGATAGAGATCCCATTTTCATTGGAAATTTTTGGACATAATTATTTTCTTGTTTTGGTACTCAGTTAGCTCATAGCTCATCTTATCATCCTCAATCTAATGGGAAAACTGAGATAGTAAACAAATGTTTGGAAGGATATCTTCGTTGTTTTGTATATGATAAACAGACACAATGGGTCAAATGGTTGCCTCTCGCTAAATGGTGGTATAACACTTCCTTCCATACTACAACAAAAATGACCCCATTTATGGCGCTTTATGGATATCATCCACCATCCATCACATCATATTTAAGAGAAAATTTTAAGGTTCAAGCAGTGGAACATCACAGCGAGCATTAGCAACAAGTTCTCCAACTCTTAGAGGATAACCTCACCTTGGCGCAGAATAGAATGAAACAACAGGCAAATCAATATCGTAATAAAAGAAGTTTTGATGTAGGTAATTGGGTATTCCTATAGCTACAACCATATAAACAAATGTCCATCAAGCAAGCTAAGAAGGATAATAAATTATCACCAAAGTATTATGGTACATACAAGGTGTTGCAAAAGATAGGTACTATGGCATACGAATTGGAGCTTCCTACAGCTTCCCAAGTGCACCCAATTTTCCATGTTTCATGCTTAAAGAAGGTTATAGGTGAAAAGCTTCCAGTTCAAACAATATTGCCAGAACTTGATGAGGAAGGAAAAATCATATTGGAACCTGAAGGAGTCAAAGAAACAAGAACTCGACAGCTACGAAATCGATCAATTTTAGAATATCTCATCAAGTGGAAGAACTTACCCGTTGAAGATTCCACATGGGAGGATAAGAATTTTATACAGAAGCATCCAGAACTACTCAAGCATTGAGGAGAACACTTTTTTGAAGGAGAGGGGCATGTTAGGTCCCTATAATACTAGTGATTCCCCCATTAGTATTGTAGTTGTATCCCTTATTGTTATTGTTGTGCCCCTATTGTCCCCATATTGATATTATTGTGACCTATAGAATCCCACTATTGTTATTTTTGTGTCTTTGTATTATTATTGTTAGGTTGGCTTTAGTTATATTGTGACCCTTTAGACTCCTATATATAAAAAAGAGGTTTTGTCATTTGAATCATCTAAGAATTGTTCATTTGTGTAATGTAAAGGAGGTTGCCCCCTCGAAGAGGCTTATTTCTAAGGGATTGATCTATCTTTTCTATCTTTTTGTGAGCTGGTTTCATAACAGGATACCAGCCCATGACCCAAACCCACCTACTCAAGGAAATGCTACCCCCCTCCCTCCTCCCCTCCATAGTCAGATGATTGTGAAAGTTGAGAATGACTCACTATGTTCTCAGCCTCAATTGTAACTTTGGTCATCTCTTCCAAATCAGAGATGTAGTCAAGCATTGATGTTTAACCATCCATGTCATCTGAAAATGGGCCCCACCACAAGATAACTAGAAAATTCAAAAACAATAATCTTCTGCCAAAAACGGTGAAAAATTACCACGTAGCACAACTAATACCCAAAGATTAATCTTTAATCCAACACATTCCCAATACCACTATAACACCTACCTCTAAAAAAAGACCTACTCAACCACTGGGCCAAACTCTAGATATATAATAAGAAACATCTAATAAAGTTGAGACACTAGAATGTAGAGTATTTGGAAAAAGTCACCCACTAATACATCCACACCCAACCTATGACGTCCAATATATATGATCCTACACTAATGACGTAGGAGGCTTCCTCATTGTTGCAACCTCAAAAACCAAATTATTTACCCGATATTAAATATTTTTGTTTAAAAAAAATTAATTAAAATATTATTAAAAATAATTCCAAAATTTTAATTTCAAATATCATTAAAAATAATTCCGTGATATCTTAAAAGACTGTTTCATGATATCACAAAAAGTAGTTGTATTAGACAGCCATATCATGACGATATTTAGAGTCTTTAAATGTTTATATTATCTTGTAATAAAAAATTAAAAAATCAAAAACATAAATAACATGCAACAAAAATAATCACATTTTAAATATAATTAAAGCATGATTCCATGGTTAGATATGATGAATTTCTTTTTAGAAAAAATAGAGCACAAAAGTTGTGGGTTATTAATGCGTTGAAGTGATATACGTCATTTTTTATGAAGTAGAAAGATATTTAATTGTTATGATTTAATTTGTGATATGTGATGATGGTAAAGATGGTGAATTTCTTATTATACAAATAAGAGTACAAAGGTTTTGGGTCATTAATTTGTTAAAGTGATTTTTATGAAGTTGAAAGATATTTAATTATTATGATTTAATTTGCGGTTGATTATTTATTTTATTTTTTGAATTTTAATAATATTATTAAAAATTAAATTTTAAAATATATTTATTAAATTTTGTAATGAATGAGTGGGCATTTCTTTTCATTGATGCAATATTAATTTTTATTTAAAATATGTTAGGATATTTATTTAGGAATTTGAAAAAAACATTTATACTATTTATTTTATAAAAAATTTATTTTTTTGTTTGGTAGTGTAGAGTAAGAAAAGATATTTAATTTAGATTTAAGTGTTATTTAATTTATGAATATATTGAAAATATTATATATATATATATATATATATATATATATATATATATATATCTTTTTATTTTTATTAAAATATAAGCAAGTTACATCAACATATGAATAGTTAGGTGGCTTCAATTTTCCTAGAGGGAAATCAAATCTGTTGGGCACCTAATAACATGATAAGTCAATGGATTGCAGATTTCTGTGGTTCGGTTTTTTAGAATCTGAACTCGGATAATCCACAGTTTTCATTTTTCTTGTCGACGTTTCGAGTCTAGACCAAGACTCATCATCAGGACTTGATTACAAAGGAGAGAGAGAAAATGTGTTCATAAATAGGGTTTGAGGATGAACTGTCAAGATTGAGAACCGACCAGTTTCATGCTGGATTATTTAATTAGTCTTTCTACCAATCTATATATGTTAGTCTGTCTTTGTCTTTCCCAAATACGATTTGCCTATGAACCTAAGAAACAACATAATGGAAATTAAAAGTTATCCGCATATATAATAAAGCAAAAATGTACCCATCTAGTAGACTACTCTTCTCCCTCAGCAGAAGCAGACTCTACCAGAGCTAGATCCTTAACATTGGATCCTAAAAGCACTGTCTGTGAAAGAAGGCAAGTCAAGTGATCTTCAATTCGTCGAAGGTGGTCATCTAATTTTTGCAGCTGAAACTATAGCTTCTTGAAGTCCTATTTATAGTTGGGGAAGTCTTGCACCATTGTTGCCATGCTCACAATGATCTGCTCCAAGGCCTTTCCCAAGGTACCTTTCATGGACTAGTACAAGTACAAAGTATGCTTAAACTAGGTAACATGACCACGGGTGTGCCCATGATCAAGCACCATAGCTCACCAATCCCCCACCTCAATGTCCATCGATCCAGCCTGCTAGTTCAAATCTGCTTCCAATTCCTCAATTAATTGCCTCATTTCCTCACTTGTCCCTTCACAGTATGTTGTGGCTGCATCGTTTATGATCCTAGCGACCGGTTTGCAGCCTAGTGGTTTGCCCCCAGAGGAGCTAGGATGCTCTTCATTCGCAGTCGCCGTTGTTCTCCTACCATGGCCTCTAGCATTTGCTGCCCATGCCATTGCCACGAGCTCACAATGTGCAATGGAAAGGTGGGTAGAGTGAATTTCTAATACAAGAGGTGGCCCAAGCCCAGAATCTTTTCACTTCCAGGTGACCCTGCTGCCCCGCACATCTGGCAAAGGAGAAGCACAAAATGATGATTTCTAATACAAAATTCAAGGAATTTACTCCCATCTGTTCCCATGTACTCCATCCTTACCATCTAACCCAAAGAGAGACAACTTCCACCACCCAAAACTAGTTATCATAGCATTCAGAAGAAGAATTTAAGAGATCAACGAGACTTACACCATAAGTGTTGTCCCCGTACCCAGATCGTCGCAAACCCACAGTTCTAACCTTGCAAAGACTTCCATAGAGGCAGAAGGCACGAGAATTAGTAGGACAAACAGAGAAAAACATACAAATCCAGGGCAAACATATATACAAGGATAAAGACTTCGACCCATCCCTCGGAGAGATAGTAAAACTAAGCTCAGAGGCAGTGTTGTTGACAACCCATCCCTGAACCCCGGTATTATCAAACCAGGCTAGAAGAAGAAGGTCCCACGTGCCAAATGTAGAGGCACAGACCCTGTATAACCCCATATGGGAAAGGATAATTTCAAACCAAACAGAACCAGAGCCTATGCCAGTCGAAAGGACATACTACATCAAGGTACATGCACCGACAGTTTCCTAGAAACTTACTTTCCCATAACTTTAGGAAAATTGACACCATGCAAACCCAATTCCCATAACAAAACAAGTTGTTGCATGGAGGAGGAGAAGAAGAAACATGTCACATACCAATTTTCCCTCACCCAGTGAAGATTAGCCCACCACTTCACCTAGATCCACGTCGTTCCTCTGTGCTCAGCGTCACCCTCACTCTCTTCTTTACCCAGGGTACAACATTTAACATAATCCCAGATCCAAGACATAATGTCGTTGCCACCTCCTATGGGAGTATTAACCACTTGCATCCATGGATCCACTGCACCTATTGCCTTGAGCGTGTGGAGGGCATTGGGTTTGTACCCCGAGATCCTTTGCATTTAACTACCATTATGGGAGTGTTGTCCAACTCACACCCCGATCGGGGGGGTTTATATTTATAAATATAGTATTAATTTTTATTTGAAATATGTTGAGGATTTTTAAAAATATTTATAAATTTAAATATGTTTTGTTTTGTAGTGTAAAGTAAGAGAAGACATTTAATTTAGATTCAATTTTTATTTAATTTATTATTATATTTAATTGACTTTAATATTTATAAATGTTTTATTAGTAAAATTAATATTAAAATATAGTACAAATAATTTTTTTGTCAAATTATAAATTATAAAAATTATTCACTGTAAGATAAATTTAAATATTATATTACATCAAAATTTAAATATTATATTACATCTTGTTTTGATTATAACTATTGGTCTAGACTTGAAACATGGACTTGAAAATCAAATTCTGGAGAATATTTTGGATTTTTCTTCTTCAAATTCTATACCAGACAAAAACATTATATTACTATTAAATAAGACTTAAAAATAATTAAAAGTTAATAAATTTAATAATAAATATAACGTGGCTTCACTACAAAAGGTCCACAAGATAGAAAAAATGGATAATGTTAAGATTCTTGTTTTTATTTAAGAATGCAATCATTAGATTTTAATTTGTTAAGAGGTCATTCCACCTCCAAAAGCAACTGAACAAAAATATATTTTTTATACTAACACAACCATATTAATAAATGTGGTTGATATATGTCAATAAACATGAATGGACATGGATTTGATATTAATATTAATATTGATACTAATTAATATATAATAATATTACAATAATAAAAATTATATTATAAAATATTGTTATCATTATATTATAAATACGATAATAATTATAACAAATATAATGACAATTTATAAAAATTATTATTATATTATAATAATATGATAATATGACAATATTATTGATATTATCAATAATATAATAAATATTGATATTATTAATCAAAGAGATTAGTAATATTATAAAACCAAGGCATTATAAACCCCACGAAATAATATTAAACATAAAGGCTTAATATTATTATTATTATTATTATTATTATTATTATTATTATTATCCAATTTTAAGGTCACGACCAAGCGAGACACCAAATTGGTGTATGAGACCCCCTTGTTTGTGGGACAAGGGACCCACCTCCGTGCAACGATTTGATTGCTATGTCTATGAAGGCATACATACTCTACCCCCTCTGGTTTTGAACCTATGAACTCTTAATAGGAAACACATGTTCTTAACCATTAGACCCACTCAAGTTGTATAAACCCAAGGGATTATTATTATAAACCATTAACCATTATAAACCTGAGGGATTATTATTATAAACCCAAGGGATTTATATTAAAAACCCAAGGGATTACTATTGAGAATCCAAGAGATTAATAATATAAACCCTTGGGATTAATATTATAAATGTAAGCAATTAATAATATTATAAACCCATGGGATTAATAACCCCAAGGAATTTATATTATAAACCCAAGGGATTGATATTAGAAACTCAAGTCACTAATAAACCTAAGGAATTAATACTAAAAACCTAAGGGATTAATATTGTAAACCTAAGGTATATAAACCCTAAGATAAATATTATAAACCTTTAAACAAACATGGTTGACCATGATTGATTTTCATAATGAGACAATCTTTGTCACAATGCGATATTGCACCATTGTTGACCATGATTGATTTCATATTGAGAGAATATTTGTTACAATGCGATGTTGAACCCTGGTTGACCATGGTTGACTATGATTGAACAAGGTTGACCATGGTTGATTTTCATATTGAGACAATCTTTGTCACAATGTGACATTGAACCATGGTTATCACAATGCGAAGTTGGACCATCAGCTAAGTTTTTCATGTTAAACATTTATTTTTTTATGCAAAATCATATTTTTTATTAGTTTTTGAAGTTGGTGAAATAATATTTCAATTGCATTTTGCAGACACATGTGTTCACATAAGGTTTTTTCAACTATTTAAATAATTTGAAAAACCAAGAGTATCCTTTCAAAGAGGACTCATAAACGAAGATAGTGGTATTTTTTGAAATTTTCTCATTTTGTATATTTTATGATATTGATTTTTTATTCAACCTCTTTAAAATTGTTCAATTTTTTTTCAAGCATTATGCTTAAGAGAAAATAGATGAAGAATATGATATGAATTAGAAAATTTAAAACCCATATGCCATTGGATAGAATATTCCTTCATCAATCCAACATGATCAACTCTGCCACCGAAGTACAAATTTTGTGCTAAGTTCGTTGGTGTACAAAATGGTTTTGCAAGAAATTTTGCAGAAGGGGTGTTGAAATTGTGGATTTTAGATATTCCAAGGCTTGATCGAGGGTTTTCTAAACCCCCGATCAAGCCATATACATGGTTAACAAGGGGTCGATCGAGCCTCTATAGAAAAAAATTGAATGATCTAAAATTAAGCTTTTACCACATTTTAAAATTCTAGATTTTATTAGAATTTTTGTTATCATGTCATGTAGAGACATTATTAAATGTAATATTAATATTAAAAAAATAATAATATTATTATTATTAAATTAAATTATGAAATCTCATATTAATGTAAAAATTTAATATTAATATATTTTAATGTTAATATTAAATTTATTAATTTTGTATTAATATAATATTATTAACTTTAATATAATATAAAATTTGTTAACATAGTTCAGAGTCATACACTTCCGCTACCCTAGCCGCTGCTGCCTCTACTGACCTAGCCGCCGCTGCCCCTGCAGATCCTTCCCTCGGCAACCTCCTGCTGCTGAGGCCAACTAGACCATGCAGCCCTTTGAGGAGGGAGATCCCCACTCTTCCATGCAGCCAGGGATTGAAGAAAACACAGAAGCCTTCGCATCTCTAATCGCAGAGAATGGAGCTCCAAGGAACATGCCATCAGTCAATAAATTTGTAAAGAAACTCAAAAGTATCCTAGAGATTTCTCTCCCTCCAACACTTCCAAGAAGAGCAGCCATCTCTCTGGTAGAACGCAAACTTGTTGGACAGTTCACAGGGCTATGGCCTTCACCCAAATCAGTGCAAAAATGGGTGGAAAGAAACTGGAACGCAACCAAACAGGGGAACATATCAATTCGATTCTATGGAAGGGGATACTACACCTTTCTCTTTGAAAAAAAGGAGGATAGAGATTTGATATTTAGAAATGGACCTTACTTCATGGACTCCAGAGGTTTATACCTGAACAGATGGATGCCAGACTTTGATCCGGAGATGGATGTCCCAAATGCTGTGCCTGTGTGGGTCAGGGTCCTGCATCTTCCTCTTCACTACTGGGGAGATGAATCTGTGAAGGCTATAGGAAACACAGTGCGAAAATATATTGATAGATGTGAACCAAAAGACAACATGCACGTGCGCGCAAGAATATGTGTGGAAGTAGATCTAGGAAAAGGCCTCCCAGAAGCGATAAAGATCAAGGTCGTCCAATGGACACACATTCAGAAGCTTGACTATGAGAAAATACCATTTAAATGCAAGGTATGTCACGAGTATGGTCATTTTGCAAATAGGTGTCTTTAAAAAGTAGAACATGAAAATGTAGAAGATCAAGAACCTACATGGGAACAAGTGAAAAGGAAAAAACCTACCAATAAGCAGACAACATCAAATATGTATTAGTCCAAGAAGCAAAGGAAACAACCTCTCAGCCTCCAACGAAGGTTACTCCTCCTGATCACACAACTCCAAATCCTTTTGAGCCACTAGAAGACTCCTTTGATCCACCCACTCCTAGATCCCCTCCCTCAAACCCTACCTCTTTAGCTCTCATAACCACCCCCAACCCTATATCCTCCCCACCTCCTCCCTCAGTGGACCCAATCCTCACTAGAAAGAAAGCCAAAGAAATTCCCCAAGCCTGGGATCAACAAAAAAAAGTGGGAAGGAAATCCAATAAAGAAATCAGAGATGAGGCAGTAGCTAAAGAAATGGCCCTAGGAACGTAACAGCCAATGGATTCATTCCTTGGGAAACAAACAGGAAGTCAAGAAAAAACTCAACAAAGAGGAAAGGGAGGATCAAACCAACACAACATTAAATAATTATAGTGGTCTCTTGGAATTGTCACGACCTTGGCACCTCCTTCAAAGTCAATGCAGCTAGAGACATTTTAGTCAAGGAACAACGAGACATATATATGATCCAAGAGACCAAACTAAACAAGCAAGAAAACCAAAAATTATTCAAGAACTAAAAAATTATGAAGAAGTAGTGTTAGAAGCCACGAGAGCATCAGGAGGAATCAACACTATCCGAGATAAAATAAAATGGGAACTAATGACCCGAAAACTCAACAGACACTGGATTAGAACAGGGTTGAGGAATCTCAAAACAAAATAATAGTATAGCATTTTGAATGTGTATTCTCCAAATCACTATAGAGAGAAAGAACAATGGTGGAAATGAGTTAAAGAAGAAATAACAGAGAGATAAAGTGGGCACTTAATCCTGGGAGGAGACTTAAATCTGATAAGGAATACAGAATAAAAATTTTGCGGAATCTTCCACAACAATCTGTCAAGAGCAACGATCTGTCAAGAGAAGCTCTTGAAGGAATAATAGAAGAACACAAATTAATAGACATTCCGCCAAGCAATGGAAAATACACTTGGAACAACAAATGAATTGGGAAACACAACATAAAAGAAAGGTTGGACAGAATTCTTATTCATGAAAGCATATCAACTACTTACACCCTTGTGAAAAGTAAAATTGTTCACAACTCAGTTTCAGATCATAAGCAGGTGGTGTTAAACTTGGGGAAACTGGGAAATCAAGGACCCATTCCCTTCAGATGTAATTCAATTTGGGACAGTAAGGAACATTTTGACAAAAAAATAAAGGACAGCTGGAAACAAAGTGTCACAGGATCTCCCTAGTATGTTTGGGAAACTAAGCTATACACCTAAAAAATTAGGCAAGAGAAAATGATCTCCGGGACAAAGCTAGTAAAATCGAATTGCAAAAAAAAATGGATAACCTTTGCAAGGAAAAAGAGAAAAAGGAAGAAAGCCAGCAAGATCATATACAAGAAAAGGAAATATATCTGGAAATATGTAAGCAAAATAGGCAAGAAGAAGACGAGAGGGGACTGAAATCAAGATGCCTTTGGCTAAAATCCGGAGACAAAGATACAAACTTCTTTCATAATACAATGAAAATAAGGAGGTCAAAAAATCAGATTGAATAGATTCAATTAAATGGTCAAGAAATAAAAGGAGTTGAAGCAGTAAAAAATGCAACCCATAAACACTTTAAAGAACTCCTCTCAACAAGTGACCAGTAGGCAACTGATGAAGAAATTTTGCAGCATATAACAAGAAAAATAACCAACCAGCAAAATAGGGAATTAGACAAAGAAATTATTGAGGAAGAAGTCAGATAATCTGTGTGGAATCTCCACCCTGATAAGGCACTAGGTCCAGATGGGTTTACAATGGCCTTCTACAGACAATTATCAGAAAATACCTAATGAGAATGCTCAAAAAATCTTTCCAGAAAAAAAAAGATTCGAGGAAATACTAAATCCTCCTTCCTAGCCTCATTCCCAAAGAACACAATCCTACAACTTTTAACCAATATAGGCCAATCTCCCTTTGTAACTCGTCTTATAAGATACTTACCAAAATCCTAGCAAACACAATGAAAAAATTACTCCCAGAAATAATTTCAAAGAACCAAGGAGGATTAGTCCCTAAGAGGCAAATCACAAACAATGTGATAATTTTACAGGAGGCTATCCACAACAGTATCCAAAGAAAGGAAAGAGGAATGATTGTGAAGTTAGATATGGTTAATGCTTTTGATAGAGTTAACCATAACTTTCTTGTAGCAGCTCTCAAAAGGTTTGGCTTTTCAACAAATTTCATAGAGATTATCGAGGCATGTATATCAAATCCTTGGATATCTCCTTTAACCAATGGTCGGCCTAGTAAATTCTTCCAAAGCACACGAGTGCTGACGGAAGGCTGTGTGCTTTCTCCATTCTTGTACATCATCATGGGTGAATCGCTGAGCCCTATGCTAGAAATTTAGAGAAAAGAGAAAAAAATAACAGGGATCCACATTTTGAGAGGAGTCAAAGATATAAACCACTCTTTCTTTGTAGATGATACCCTTCTCACAGGTGGGGCATCCTGCATTATTGCAAAGCGTTTCAAAAAAGTCTTGGATGAATTTCTCCTAGCTTCAGGAGGAACTTTAAACAACTTCAAATGCAGAATTTATCGCTGGAATACTCCAACAACAACAATGTAGTATCTCACAAATTCTGGAAATACCCCTACAAATAAATTGGACCCACTTCACTTATCTTGGGCTGCCCTTAGCAAAGGAAGTGGTAAAATCAGAAGTCTGGAACATTCAAAATCAAATATTATCCTGAGAATAAGTTTTGTTATAGGCTCATACCATTGATTAAAAATGAATATTGTGAGATTAATTCTAAATACTAAAGCTCAAAATACCCTCTATAATTCTGAACACTAAAGCTCAAAATACCCTCTATAGAAATCTTCATATTCTCAAACTAATAAATTGAAGTCTCATAAAATTATTTGATTTTGTTTATTCTCTCAAAGGTGTTTATTCTCTAAAAATTTTAAAAATTTGTAGTGTTCTCAACATGAAGTTTCAATTGTACAATTTCTTAACTCTTTAAAGATTTTTTAATTTTTTTTTTTTTGTATTTTTTTGAAATTAATAAAGTAAAACGTTTACCATTACAGGTTAGTTAATCACCTTGTCCAATTCATTTTCTCTTTCTTATTTTGATGTGTTGTAGTTTATAGCAATACATTAGAGTGGTTATTTGCATATATACACTCTAGTTTACCACAATTTTTGGGAAGTTTTACTTTAGGGCAATCCCTTGAAAGTTTAGACTCTATATATATAAAGATAATAATAATATATAATAATATTTTATTTTTAAGATTAAAAATATATTAATTATTTAAAAAAAATTATAATATTCACATTATATAAATTTAATAATTATAATTAGGATTTCTTTATTTAAATAAATTTAACTGAAAAATCTAAAAAGAAAATTAACTCTATTCATTATCTCAAAAGTCTCTCTGATAAGCCAGCTTTGTCTTCAACCTTGGACGAGGATAGTTGATAATGGCAGACCCACAAGTCTCTCTGATACGCGAGGTTTATCTTCATGCTTGAATTAAGTTAGTTAACCATTTCTCCGGTTGATTTACTTTCCAAGAAAAAGAAAAAGAAATCGGTACATTGTATGAAAGAAAAGTTAGACGATGTTAGTGAAAAAAGAAGAGATTTAACCTTTAAAGTTGATAATTTTAGTGAAAACGAATGCCATTTATGTTATCCAACCACAACAATATTAAGATTTCTGTTTAGAGAAGCTATAACACATTTACTTTTCTTCTATATACAGAAGATCCTATTCTATTACAGAGAAGAAAAGTTATCGTTAATATAATGTATAATGTATCAACTCTATTGCACGTGAAAGTTGAAACTATCAATCCTCCACATCATGCGTGAGACTTTTGTGTCCAGCGGGAATCTAATCTTTATTTTTATTTTTCAAAAAGTCACATCATTATGTCTATACGATCATTTTATAACATAAATTAAACTGAATTTTGAAGTGTATTTAATTGATGAAATTATTAAAATTTACAAATTCAATGTCAAATCAAATTGGAAAGTTTATTTAAATGGAAGAGCGTTGAAATGTTGAGAAGATTCACATATTTTACAATTTTTATGTTTATTTTTAGCATCATTTAAAATCAATTACGTGTATTCATATTTAAATACAAGGGTAACTAGATACGTATGAAACAAGTAAAGGGAAATTTAAAAATATATTACTTGGGAAGTGAGTGGTTTCTCAGCATAGTAACATAGAGGGTGACCTTTGCGGATTGATGCTTATGAAACAAGTCAAGGAAAATTTAAAACTTTAAAACTATATTAATTAGGAAGCTCCAAGTGAAGTCGAAGTGAGTGTTTCCCAGCGCAATAATGCAGAGAGTTTAGTGGATTAATTAGAAAAGGTACATCTTATCTAATTAATCAGTTAAAATTTTAAATTAAATTTTAAAAATTAACGTTATAGTTTATTGTTGATATAATTTTTTATATAATTAAAATTATAGTTTATTGTTGATATGATTATACAATTTAAAAATGTGATTCCAACAAATTATTGAAAAATAATCAAAATTTAAAAAATTCTCAAACTTGTCATTCCAACTAATTATTGCTAAAACAAAATTAATCAAAAATTGTAATTGAAAATAAATGAAAATGTCGAAAAAATAAACTATAACAATTTTATTAGTGTAAATATCAAAATAGTTAAGTAATTTTATCATTACAAAATATGTTAATTGTTTGCTACAACGTTAAATTAAACTTGGTTACAAAAATTAAAAAGTGCCAACCTTGTCTCTCGATTATAACGTGAGTTCTTTATGGGTGAAGTGAAGGACAAGTTAACTATATAGAGTTGATTTTTCTAGTAATTTTTCTTAGAAGATCTTATAACTTCCATTGATGGAATTTTGGAATAGAAAAATTTGTAATTTTTAGATGTTTAATGTAATTGGACTCAATAATCCCTATGCATTATTTGGGGATTATTTGTTTCTTTCTTTTTGTTAAAAAGATAGATTCACACTTTAATATAGAAATTCTACCTAATTAGAGAATTATGAAGTAAGCGCACAAAGTTAAAGTCGTTATTGGTTTTGAAATGTTATTAGGTTAGCTGCGGGGATGTGATCCCCTTTGGGGTCAATCTACCCAAATTTAATGTGGACGTAACAGCTACCCAATGACCAAGGGTGCCCGTGAACCACCAGGAAAAAAAAAGTTATATTAAGGTAATTCTTCATGTGGATGTGATACGATTATAAACTAGATTGTAAATTTTTAGTTTTTGGTTGAGATATTTATTCCATTCGAATTTGATTTTACGAATTTTTTAAGAATGTGTAACATGTCTCAAATTCACTTATGGGCATATGTCACTGTAATTCATTCTCTATAAATTTGACTTTTTTATTTCTTTTAATGTGTGTTACTGTGATTAATTATCCCAATTGAAACTTTGGTACCACTTGGTAACAATATGCCTTGTATGTGAAACACATATGCGTCTTAACAACATTTTATTTCATGCATAATTGTAAACATACCTATATAAAAATGATTAAATACATAAAATATGCCATCCAAAATCAAATAACATAGAATGCTTATCATTTTATGAGGTCCCACCAAGCCATAGCTATTGTTATTCCATCTCTTTCAACAATAGGTCACCCTCAAGATGAGGTTAACACTCCACTAGGACAAACACTACCTAATACTATTAGGTCTTATAGTGAGCACAATAATAACTAGATCATGATACTAAACTCTAGCAACAATTCCAAGCTACAAACTTTCATTACCAATCATCCTACACAATGCAAGGAAGTCTACCCACCTCTTTATGTTGTAGTCCCTGAGGTGGCAGCACTTCCCTACAAGGGATCCAACCTAATTTGTCAAAGAACTCTCAAAGCTCTATGGCTCTAGGAAATTCAACTACTATAATGCACTCTCTAGGCATTGCCCCTAAGCCTCACATAACTTAAACATATTCCCAACAATTCTTGGTCTAGGTCCCCATCCTTCCCCAAGGAAATCTAAGGAGAATTTTCTACCTCCATCCACCTAAGATTTATAGGGTTTCCCAATTTAATAAGGTTATAGTCAATTCTCTACTCACACTCAACATACCCAAATCAAAGGTGGGAAGAAAGGAATGATGGAATTATTGAGAATTATGGATTTATTACTAAGCCTAAATTTTATAAATGCATTACCATTTTCTAACAAGTGGCAACCCAATAACTACCTCCCCACACTTGGTAATTCATCCCACCACTTAGGAACTTAGGATAAAAATCATGACATCAGATAGGGGATTTTAGGAATGTGTTATTTGATTCCTTCACTTAAGCCCACTTGACTCAATCCCTTTCACTAATCCCCGAGCATCCTTTTCACTCATGGAGTCCTAACCCTCCATACTCTCTTGCATGATTATTCTTAAGAAGTGATGTATTTTATTAATATATGAATGTGATTACAATTTATAGTGCTAGGTTCACTATCTTTTCAGAACACATGCTCTCTTTCCTAATATCACACAAGAACTCCAACACCAAAACATATATATGTAAACACTCTAACCCAAAAACCATACTGGCTCACTAGCCTATAAACATAAGTAAATTTACAACCTAAGAGTATTAGGTGTTGGAGATCAGATGCAAAGCAAACAATAAAATATATACACAGTAATTAAAATCATGCACAGGGACACAGCTTTTAACGTGGTTCACCCAACCAATCTGGGCTACGTCCACCAAACTAAGGCATCGACAATATTTTATTAATCAAACAGGAGATTACATAAACTCTCACATTACACCCAGCTATCCGTATGACTACCTATTTTATAGCAAGGAGAATCTAACTGCCTCTCACATCAAATTTAGGATGCATTAATTTTCTCCCAACAACCTGGAGCTAATCCAGCAACAGATTTCTATTGTTGTCACACACTGGGATTTTTGCCTATTTCGTCTAAAACAGAAAAATCTCAACAATCTCCACCTTGACAACAATTAGCCTGATGCCCTGTTTGTTTATTATTTTTATCTTTTCTGCAAGCCAAGAGAAGCCAAACACCAACGTAGCTTCTCTAACAAAACTGGTTTCGTGAACATGTCTACATAGTTTTCCTTTGTATGCACCTTTTCAAGAGAAACGCCCCTTTCAGTGATAACCTGTCTTACAAAATGGTACTTAATTGGAATATGCTTTGATTTACTATGATAGGCCGGATTCTTAGCCAAATGTATTGCACTTTGACTATCACAAAGTAACCTGATGTTGTCCTGTAACCTACCAAACTCACCAAGCAATCCTTTCAACCAAACCGCCTCTTTGCAAGCATGCGAAGCAACAATGTATTCTGCTTCAGTAGTGGATAAAGCAACAATGTTTTGTAGCTTTGACATCCATCTAATAGCTCCACCTACAAGAGTAAAGACATACCCTGAAGTTGACCTTCTCTTATCCAAATCACCTGCAAAATCAAAATCAACATATCCGCAAACAGATTCACTACTCTTATTGTAAGTAATACAATAACTACTTGTGCCTCTCATATACCGAAGCACCCATTTCACTGCTGACCAGTGCTCTTTACCCGGATTTGCCATATACCTGCTGACAACCCCAACTGCATGTGAAATATCTGGTCGCGTACACACCATCGCATACATCAAACATCCTACTATATTGGCATATGGAATTCGAGACATATAATCCTTTTCTTCATCTGTATTAGGACATAAACTAGAAGAAAGCTTGAAATGCGAAGCTAAAGGGACTGACACAGGCTTCACATTATTCATACCAAACCTCAAAAGTATTTTCTCAACATACTTCTGTTGTGATAGCCACAACTTACCATTACTCCTGTCTCTGAAAATCTCCATGCCCAAAATCTGCCTTGCTGCTCCTAGATCTTTCATATCAAATTTCCTTGCCATCTGAGTCTTCAACCTGTTGATTTCTTCAATGCTTTTGCTTGCTAAAAGCATATCATCAACATACAACACTAAGATAATGAACATGCCATTATTTAACTACTTAAAGTAAACACAATGATCATATTCACTTCTTACATATTTCTGACTCAACATGAAAGAATCAAACTTCTTATACCACTGCCGAGGCGACTGCTTCAGGCCATATAATGACTTCTTGAGCCTGTAGACAAATTTCTCATTGCAATGCTGAACAAATCCATCCGGTTGTTCCATATATATTTCCTCGTCTAAGTCTCCATGTACAAATGCAGTCTTAACATCTAATTGCTGCAACTCTAAATCAAGCAAAGCCACTAATGCTAACACAACTCTAATTGAAACAATTTTAACCACTGGTGAAAATATCTCATGAAAGTCTATGCCAGCTTGCTGAGAAAACCCTTTTGCAACCAGTCTCGCTTTGTACCTGTCTTCCTTATCATTCACACCCCGTTTCACCTTGAACACCCACTTACATCCAACAATTTTCCTGCCTTTGGGAAGTTCAACCAGATCCCATGTGCCATTCTTACCTAAGGCCATCATTTCTTCCTTCATAGCTGCTTTCCATTTGTCACTTTTTGAACCTTCTACAGCTTCCTGATAACACAAAGGTTCATCATCATTAGTGGTCAAAGCAACGGAAGTAACATGATCATCATACCTTCTCGGAGGGCGTTTGATCCTTGTAGACCTCCTTAAGAATGTTTCTGGTGCTTCCACAATTGGTTGTCTACTATCTGTAGGAACTTCTTCATGATCGCCATCTGATACCTGTTCATGACCTCCATCTGAACCCTGTTCATAATCTGACTCTGAAACTTGTTCATGACTAGAATCTGAACTATGGTCATCACGACTATCATCAGAAGTGCTATCAAACTGAATGTGCTGAAAATCAGATACATCATCCTGTTTCAATTTATTATCTACATCTAACTGTACAAGAGAGGATTCATCAAACTTTACATCTCTGTCGATGATGATTTTGCTAGTAGGATCCCACAATCTAAATCCCTTTGTTCCATCACCATACCCAACAAAGACATACCTTTTCGATTTCAGATCTAATTTAGTTCATTGATGTTTAGGCACTAGAGCATATGCATCACAACCAAACACTCTGAGTTTAGAATAGTCACAAGGGTGTCCTTTCCATACCTCTTGCGGAATCTGGCAGCCTATCGCTGTCAATGGAGATCGGTTTATCACATAACAAGCTGTTGCCACTGCTTCCATCCACAACTCCTTCTGCAACCCGGCGTTACTCAGCATACACCTTGCTCTCTCTAGAAGAGTCCTGTTCATGCGTTCAGCAACTCCATTTTGCTGAGGAGTATAAACCGTGGTCTTATGTCTCTCGATCCCTGCATCCTTACAATAGCTGTCAAACTCCTTGGAAGTAAACTCACCACCATTGTCAGTTCTTAAACATTTTATATTTCTACCAGTGCTGTTTTCTACCAATGCTCTAAACTACTTGAAAACTGTAAAAACATCAGACTTCTTTTTCAACATGTAGACCCATAATTTCTGAGAAAAGTCATCAATAAACGACACAAAATACGACGAGCCACCATACAACGCTGTAGGGGTTGGACCCCAAACATCTGAATGAATATAATCAAGTATCCGTTTACTAGTATGTTTGCTTGTTTTAAACTTTTGTTTACTTTGTTTTCCAAACAAGCAATGTTTACAGAAATCTAACTTTCCAGATCTTAGATTAGGAAGTAACTCGCAGTCAGCCAAAATTTTCAACCCTCGTTCGCTCATATGGCCCAACCTTTGATGCCATAGGTGAATGGAACTACTGTCTTGTTCAGACACCGACACATGATCTGACCCAGTTCTACCTTCTAATTGAAAAAGATTTCCTACCTTCTTAGCCTTCATCACTAGTGATATACCTTTATAAATTTTCATAACTCCACCTTGAATTACAGTTTTATATCCATTCGTATCCAGTGCTCCTAATGAAATTAGATTTTTCTTAGATCTGGTACATGTCTCACATCAGTTAACAATTTGGTTGTGCCATCTAACATTTGTAGTTGTATACTTCCTATTCCAACAATACTGCAAGTGACATCATTACCCATGTACACGACTCCATCATCAACTGATCTATATGTCTTAAACCAATCTTTATGAATACACATGTGGTTAGATGCCCCAGAATCTAACAACCAATGTTGATCATGTTTTGAAACATTAACAGACAATACCTCATCACTCATACTTGAACCAGATACTGAACCTGTATCTGTGGTGTTGGCTTCCTTCTTTTCTGTCGAAGAGCCTTCTTTAATAGCCTGCTTTCGCTTCCAGCAATCCTTTTTCAGATGTCCAGCCTTGCCACAATGCCAGCACTTCACCTTTGTCTTCTTTCCTTTGGACTTTGAACGAGAGTCGCTATGCTTGCCCCTAGAGTGTCTCTCTCTTGAGCGACCTCTGGCCATCATTACCTCTGATGTAGAGGTGTCTGCATTCGACCTCTTCCTCGTCTCCTCAGCCAACAAGGCTCCAACAACATCGTCAAACTCAAGGATGTCTGTTGTACTAAATCTTATGGAAGTAACAAAGTGATCCCAGGATTCGGGCAATGAACACAATAGAGTTATTGCCTTATCCTCTGAATCAAATTTCACATCTAGACTGTCTAATTGCACCAGTAAGGTATTAAAAACATTCAAGTGATCAGTAATTGAGGTACCTTCTTTCATCCGCAAACCATAAAGCTGTCGTTTCAGAAGAATCCGATTTGTCAAAGATTTCGTCATATAGAGTTTCTCAAGCTTCGACCACAGGCCTGCGGCGGTTTTCTCTGACACAATGTTGAACAGAACATCGTCCGCCAGACATAACCGAATTGTGCTCAGAGCTCTATCGTCCATCTCATCCCATTCATCCTCCGTCATGGAAGGAGGCCTTTTTTTTTCCCCAACAATGCTTTCGCCACACCTTGTTGAACCAGCAGATCGTGCATCTTTACCTTCCAGATCTCAAAATTATTTTTCCCATTAAATTTCTCTATTTCGAAACGGGCACTCTGTGTTTTGTCCATCTCGTCTAAAAACAAAGAATCTCCAATTTTAATTTAAACAAAATTGAATCTCAATAAATGCCTATGCCTCAGATTATCTTCGCCTTTTAGAAAAAAAAAAAAAAAAACCAAACCCCTATGCTTAGCTGTTGAAACCTCAGACTATCATGTAAAATACAAATGGCGCTTGTCAATAATTACAAGAACCACGCCAAACGAAAAATGCTGTAAGGAATGACAAATTGGCGCGTTTATACCTTTACAATTCGCGCTAACCAGAGAATTGGTGCATTGGCGCCCTTAAATAATTATTCTCTGCGCTGTTTCAATCGATTGGCGCGACTGGTATTGAATTACCCGCGCCAAGCAGAAAACGCACCAAAAAACAAAAAACGCACTCACCAAAAAATTTCCTGGGTGTTCTGGCATTACACGCAGGTCCTGGCAGCTCCAACGCACAGCAGCATACCCACGCTGGTTCAATTCCACGCAGCTGTGTGTATGGTTTACCTCCACGTATGGAAACGCTGTGTATATAACTTAACCACGCAGTTTTAGTATCCACTCCACTCCATGCAACACCAATATATCCATTCCACGCCGTTTTTAAATGTAACTCCACGTACGTAGTCTTTGTTTTTAAATACACAAATCCACACCGTTTTGCAGCACCAGCAATTACTATGGCGTTTGTGGGCACATTGAGTTCAACACCATAGCCGCACCAGCACAGCACTATATAAATACCAACGCACCACGCAATGATTGCAGTTTCCACGCAGGCATCCTCATGCACTAACAGTTGCATATAATAACAAAAAACCTTTAACGCATTAAGACGCAAGTAATCAGGTAGAGATCAGCGTAATACCTCCACGCAAATGGCTAGACTGTAACCACTGAAAACTGATTCATGCCAACGCACTCAAACCAGCTCCACGCTTGTTTGACCAGCTCCACAGCGCACCAGGTAGCAACGTCATACACAGCTCCCTCAGCGCTCCACGTATTAGATCACTTACACGCACGCAGTGCCTCCAGGCAGCACCTCTAGGCAGCAAATAAACGACCTCAGCTCCACCTCCAGTATGCAAGTCCAATCTTGCCTCCAACATGCTCTGATACCACTTGTTGGAGATCAGATGCACAACAAACAAAATATATACACAGCAATTAAAATCATGCACAGGGACACAGCTTTTAACGTGGTTCACCCAACCAATCTGGGCTACGTCCACTAAACTAAGGCATCGGCAATATTTTATTAATCAAACAGGAGATTACATAAACTCTCACATTACACCCAGCTATCCGTATGACTACCTATTTTATAGCAAGGAGAATCTAACTGCCTCTCACATCAAATTTAGGATGCATTAATTTTTTCCCAACAACCTGGAGCTAATCTAGCAACAGATATCTATTGTTGTCACACACTGGGATTTTTTCCTATTTCGTCTAAAACAGAAAAATATCAACATTAGGTTCCCATCCTCCTTATAGATGCAATATCCTTAGTGCATTACATAAATATGTAGAATGAAAATCTGGTAAAAATTCTACAAGTACTCCTCCTAGATGGCATCCTCAAGCTCCCACATAGCACCTTCAAGATTGAAACAAGTCCATTGGACCTTTACCAAGCTAATGAGTCAATTATTCAGAACTTTGACCTTCTTGTCCAATATGTGCACTAGTTGGACCTAGAAGTCACTCTCATGCTCCACCTCAATCACAACCTAATCAATTACCTAGTTAGGAATAGGAACATACTTATTAAGAAAAGACTCATGAAACACATAATGTATGAACATGGATGCAGGTATAACAAGAATGTATGCAACAAGACTAATCATCTCTAGGATTTTGAAATTCCCACAGTATCTTACTACTATTTTTGGGTAGCTTCCAAATCTTAGTGAAATTTCCTTAAAATTTCATTCAAGAAGACAAGCTTAGCAACTTTGAATTCTTTCTGTGTTCTACTTTATTCTATGTAATTTTTCTACATGTATTATGTAGTCTTAAAGTTCTTCATTATTTTCACCATATGCTCTTCCATTTACTTAAGTAATTATAGCCCATAATAACCCTATTAGCTAGGTTATCCTAACTCACAAGTTTGTTTCATTTCCTACCATACAAGGCTTCAAATGGGATCATATTTAAAGATGCCCAATACCTATTTTTTTAATCAAATCAACCAAATATAAATACTCTTATTGTTTTAATGGTTTATCCATCACATACAACCACATCATATCTTCAATCACTTCTTTGGTCATCTTTGTGTTCTCATGTGGCTACGGGTTTATACTTTGCTAAAATTTATTTTTTTCCCAAATAATGGAATTTTAGAAAGAGAACAGATTCCATTCCTTAGCATTGTATCTTATTATATAGCTAAGAAAATCATTTCAAAATGGTAAAGTATGAGAATAATGGAGGAGGAGGATTTTGTAACACGCATTAAGTCCACAATGTTAAAAGACAACTCCATAATCAGTTGCCATTACTTTGTATGTGCATTTTTACAACTGAAGCAATGAGAGAAAAGCATAGGCCTCACCTTCTAGATATGTTTCCTCCCATATTGGGTTTCCAAGGGTAAATCCTATATTCATTTGTGTGGATGGTGTGTAATTTACCTATTATTTCATTTTTGTGTTTTAGTTATTTCTTAAAATTCAAGAAAAACTACTAATTAGTTAATCTAGAATATAAGGAAAATTTATTTTGGGTATTTTAATATTTTAGAATATTATAAGTGTCACATAGAAAATTAATTTTTTGTATTCCATTTATTATTATTAATATTGTTTTATTTTATTTTTATTTGTAGTTCGCATTCATTTATCACACAAGTGTTATGTATATTATATTTTTTTATATATAGCCTAAAACTAAGTGAGGGTTACATAGTTATCCCTCTCCCTCCCCCTTTATACCTCAACTCATGGTTATGTAAAAATATGTCTGGGTCTCATCGTTTTCGATTTCATTGCACCACTAATACGACTTAGCCTCTGGATGCTTCCAATAATTATATGTTGATCTCTTTATGTGATGTACCATATTTCTTCACCAAAGTTATATATGTTTTCAATGAGATATCACATGTGAAGGAGGACATATGTCCATAGTTAGAATGCATAGGTTTGTTACATTATATTCGTTTCATCAAATTTATATTCATGTTAATAGGGGATCATTTTCCAACAAGGAAATTTGTCCATGTATAAGTTGCATAGGTGTAGAGCTAACATAGAATTACCCTCAAATTAAGCATTTTCTTCCATTGTTTCTCGTGCTAAGGGTTATCATTTTATCTTCAAAAAACCACAAGTGATCCAGGTGGATGTCGGTGGCCACCCACCTATCCCATCTGGACCCCCACAACTATCCCTTTTAGTTTTTCAGTTTCCTTAATTATAGCGCAATTTACTATTTTTAGCAATTTTTCAAGTCCTAAACTTCCAGAGCCATTTTGAGGCCCTAAACAATGTTTTTTGGGAAATCTACCACCAACGATTTTTCTGTAAAAAAATCATCTTTTTCGTCATAGTCCTCAGAGAGATCTTTCCAACGGGCTATCATGCACGTCAAATGGAGATAATATGACCAATTCGCAACCCCGGGAAGTTGGTTGTCCAACTCACCCCAATGGGGCCCACAAACTCTTGGTGTTACATCTCTTCGGGTTAGGATTTTGGTTGTTTAGGGTTTTCTCTTATTGTTCAATAAAAAAAGGCCCTGGAGCCTCATTGTAAGACAGTTCATAGGCATGTAGCCGCCACATCTCTTCTCAGAGATAAGCTACCATCGCCCTAGCCGGTTTATTTTCATTTCTGTTTGTAAGCATATTTTAGTATTTTAGAGTAATGAAATGAAGTATTATTTCCACTGCATATCTGTCTTTATGGTTATCTCTGTATTTTATTGCGTTCCTATTTAAATCCAGATCAAAAAGCAATTTGTTTTCCCCACATCGCCTTCTCCCCATGTGATGGCATGTGATCATCCTATTTACCTTTCAATGGTCACGATGATGGGAGGGAAGATCATCAACTAGGAATCAAATCCCCAAACTCTAACCCTTTATTGTCAATCTCCTTAGCATTTGTCTCTCATTCCTTATGCCACTTCTTGCTACATGTTCCAAGGCCGTAACCACTTCTGGCAGGTATTCTCTCAACACTCGACAACTAATCAAGGATGTAGATGCATGACTATGGCTTCCTTTGTCATATGCTCCATCTGTCCTTAGTTATTGGTAACCTATTTCTGTGTATAATGGTGTAATTGGTTTTGTTTACTTGCAGTCGGTGGTCTTAAAATTTAGCAATTGGGCCTCAAATTGTTTCTTCTATGCTTTGATTCTCTCTTTATTTTAGACAGTTCATGTATGACGAAGGTCCCTTTCATCAACCCACTTTGTTTCGTTTAGTATTACTTACATGTATCTTACTTTCCTCACTTCTCCTATTTCACTTATTGTACAAAGTTTTTCATTTTTTGGGTTTTCTGTTAGTCATTGGTTTCATTTACACCAAGTACTTCCAGTGTAGTCAGGTGGCTTCTTGGACACCATGATACCCCATTTTTGTTCTCTGGTCTAGAATTAGAGTGCCATTTTGATATACACTATAGGTGAATAGACCTAAATCTATTAACTTAACCACTAGTTTGTATATATTGTCATGATAGTAATAATTCTACACCATTTAAGAGATTTTCTTGTGGATATTCAACAGGGGTGCAATGGTACCAAGTACCTACCAAATATGAAAATATCATCTCCTTTTCCTTTATGGGTTTTATTATAGTGTAGATAGACTCATTTTCTTGTGAATGCAATACGAATATTGTCTTCTATATTCGCCTCATAGATATGAGGGTTTCCTTTCCAATATTTTTGTTACAGTGGCCTCCATGACCTTGTCTAAGTCAAAATTTTATAACCCCTAGCTCAGTCCCTCCTCCAGGTCAGTGATAATCATTTTCTCTAGCACTGTCAAATGCGATGACTCCCTTAAAATTTTTATGTTGCCACTATTATTGAAAGTTTTAAAGGGTACTATTTTCTAAGGCTGAAGTAACTTCATCTTGCTATTTCGAGTAAAATACTTTCTTATTTGGTTTTTTGTAACCTGTGGTAAAGGGGTTACGATCTGATCAGTGTATGTATTTCCTTCTATTTATGAGACCATTTTGAATACTACTTCGGTTTCAACACCAAGTATCTCCTTGTAATTACAGTGAGGTCCTCATACTCAAATAAGGTTGTTGCCCCTTTCCTTAAGGTGTGAACTCTGGAATATGTATGTTATTCTTTTTACCAATATCTAATTCAATATCATAGCCTTGCTCAGGGTGCATATAATTTTTTTCAAGTATATCAGTCCTTTATGAAGTGAACTGTGTGCAGCTTTTTCATGAAAGTATCTGAAGCAACATATGGTTAATATCTCAGTTTTGTTTTAGTGAAGCAATGGCATAGTTAATATCTAAGTATCCCTTTATATTATTGTTCTCTCTTTTTTTCTTTTGTTTTGTTTTGTTTATTTATTTTATTTTATTTTTTGTTTTGTTTTTTTGTTTTTTTTTTTTTTTTTTTTTTATTTTATTTATTTATTTATTTATTTTTGTGTGGTTCATGAACACCCTTGGTCACTGGGTGGCCGCTACGTCCACGGTAAGAGACTAGGCTGATCGGAGGGGATCAAACCTTTCGGCCATCGCAGACTTGACCCCAAGAGCTTTTGATAATTGACCCTATGACCTCCCATCTGGCAAGGCCCCGACTTGACCAATTGAGCTAACCCTTGGGGCTATTATTGTTCTCTTCTATTCAAGTTTATGATGTATTTTATGTTGTAACTTCATCAAGTAAAACTCTGGAATTAGGAGAGTTGAATAATTAGGACTCATATCATTTTCATTTAGGTATTTTCATTTCTTGTTACTCCTGATATCATTGGTATTACTTTCTAATAGCATTACTCTATTTTGTTACTCCTAGAATTTTTTTTGTATTGTTTTCATCTTAGTATGGTTGTACGATCCTTTCAGGGCTTCAAACATGATAATTCCATAAAATCCTTGGCTTTTGTTTCCCCTTAGATATGTCGATTTGTATACTTAAGACAATATATGCATTTTTTAAAAATTCATTAACCATGGTTAGCATGTCCATGACCCCCAGGAAGAATATGTGTATGTCCCTCCTATGGAGTTGTAGTAACTTTTCAACTCTCATTCTTCTTTCGACGTCCATTCAAATATTGTCCACACGAATGGAATTACATCCCAAATTAAACACATGATAATCGAAATAGTTTTTTTTTTTTTTTTTTGAGGCAATAAACAGTTATACAGATAGCCAACTCTTACATCTACACAATATTACATGTTTGAATAAGTCTTTAATCTACTTATCCTACCTTCTTTATTATTGTTGACCCTTAAAGCTAATAAATAGATGTCCAAACAATAAATTGATAACCCCCCACCCCCCATTTTCGTGTCTGTGGATTTCAACTTGAACTAAAGTAAGGTTTGTGCTAAAATTTCACGCACAAGTATTCCACCAACTCTTAGGAATAAGTAAATCTTATTACTTCTACTCATCCTAAGTCTTCTAATTCATATGTTAGTTCCTTTTGTTTTAAGTGAGTTTACAATAACTCATTTCATCACCAAAGCATGTATACCTATTTATGTACTCATTTACGGTACTAAAAAACCATAATAAAAAAATGCTAACCATTTTATATATCCCTCTACATTACTGAAACACCGTAATCACAAATATCATTTATCCTTTTGCAGTACTGCAAAATTGTAACATAGATTATCATATATTTATCTACAGCAATGAGAAATTGTAACAGAAAACTATCGTATATTCATCTCCAGTACCGACAAATTGTAACATACATTTATCATATATTCATCTACAATATTGAGAAATTGTAACAAAATTTCTAATGAATCGTAACTAAGAGAACACTTGGGAATGAGCACTTTTCCTCCCAACCTTGAATTGTAGTCTCTAGTTACCTCCAAGCTGAGATTTACTTGCCAGGAAAAATAAGAATCAACAACCCCTATTGATCCCTTCAATAGCTATTTTATATATTTTCTTCCATAGTCGATTTTTCCTTCAGCAACGTCCCGCTTTTGTGGTTCTCAACTCCACTGGGCTAGGATTTTCCTTTAAAGCCCACTTTTCTCTCCCGTGGCGATTTACTCATTCATGGTTAGAATATTTCCTGAGCTAAGTGATTTAATGGAATTTCTCTCATATCCATTAAATATTATGTAGAAGTCCTTATCATGGAAGAGTTATCTCAATCTCATCCACACATGAGATTTTTGTTTTTCTCTCTTTGGCAAGAATCTCTTACTCAAGTGTCTCATTCCCAAATAATTTAAACCCTTTTTTATTTATTAATGAAATTATTTACTACATAAGCATTTTAATGTAATTCATGGATTTTCTACTATCCATTCTAACATAACTTAGTCTGAACAAAGAAAACAAAAATTACAAAAACAGAGGGGTATTACATCTTCCCCCCTTTTTATTTATATCACCCCTTATGTTTATTCCCCAGTTACTTCCATATGGAATAGTGTTGGATAGTTCTTCTACATCTCATCTTCTCTCTCCCATGGGGCATGTTTGAGAGCAAAGTTATTCCATTTCACTTTAACCCGAACGATGGCTGGATTCCGGATCGAGATCTATTTCTGGTTTAGGATATATAGAGGTTCTACCAGAAAGTATCATTCGGGTTCCACTAGTAGCAAGTTCCAATCAATTATGTGAGAACCATCATGTACATATTTATCTAGCAAGCATACATTAAAAACATTGTGTACTTTAATATGGCTAGGTAATTCTAATTGATAAGCTATGGGTTCAATTATGTCTAGAATTTCGAGTGGCCCACAAAATCACTGTGCCAATTTTCTACAGGTTCCCATCCTTAAGGTACTTTTTCATGGTTTCACCCTTAAATAAATATGATCTCCAATTTTGAACTCCCTGTGTTTCCTCTTTTTATCGACATAGATTTTCTGTCTGTCCTATGTGTTTTTTATGTTTTTCCAAATCCTTCATAGTATTTTCTCCGTTCCCTCGAAAGAATCCAGTTTGAGTATCAATTTATCCATAAGTTGACTCCAACTGACAGGTGTATGACATTTTCTGGCATACATCGCTTCAAAAGGGCTCATTTTGATGGACATTTGATAGTTGTTCTTATAAGAAAATTCTTCCAAATGCAAAAAATCTTCCCATCTAGTAGGTTTGTCCATGACATACATCCTTAGCATGTCCTATAAAATATGATTAGTTCTCTCAGTTTGTCCATCCATTTTAGGATGACACGCAATGCTGAAATTTAGTTGAGTTCCCATGCCCCCAAACAACACTTTCTAGAATTTTGAGGTGAACTTGGCATCCCTATCAGACAATACCATCTTGGGTACTCCATGTAATTGAAAAAATTCCTTCATGAAGATATTGGAAATCTA
Source organism: Pinus tabuliformis (assembly GCA_031772625.1). Taxonomy (NCBI): domain Eukaryota; kingdom Viridiplantae; phylum Streptophyta; class Pinopsida; order Pinales; family Pinaceae; genus Pinus; species Pinus tabuliformis. The sequence continues at coordinate 639,748,370 of CM062820.1, read as the reverse complement.
CACAGTACCATAAGTGGATTGTATAGGTATGAAATGTGCGCCTTTGCTTAAGGTGTCTACCACCACCATAATAAAGTCGTGTTGCCTTTTGGTACTTGGTAGTCCCGTGATAAAACCTAAGGAAGCTATTTCCCATTTCCATTCAGGAACAAGTAGTGGATTCAACAACTGAGTAGGGTGGTTATGTTCAACCTTCACTTGCTGACATTCTAAACATTTTGATAAATATTCAAGTACCTCCTTTTTCATACCTCACAAAATAAGTTATTTCTTAATGTTGTGATCATATTTTAGTACCCATGATGTCCTAAATATGGTTTCCTATGATACTCATCTAGTATCAGTTTTTTCAGCTCATTCTCATTGGTCATATACAACCATTTTTTGTAAATCCACAGTTTTTTCAAAATTTTCAACATAAGCAGGGATGTGAGTCTGCTACAATTTTTGTTGAATTTCCACATATTTAGGATCACTGGTTATTGATTTTTTAATCTTCTCCACTAAATCTATGCTAATGTTGCTTACATATATTCCCATTAAAGTATAGGCATGCATGCTCAATGTATTTGCTATCTTGTTTTCTTTCCCTTTATGTGTTTAATGTGAAACTCAAATTCATTGGGGAGCACCATCCACCTAGCTTATCTGGAATTGAGATCTAGTTGGCTAAAAATATATTTTGAACTGATGTGATCTGTCAACAAAGTGAATTTCTTCCCTAACAGATAATGCCTCCACATCTTTAATGCATGTATTACAACAACTAGCTCTAAATCATATATATCATAATTTATTTCATGTGGTTTTAGCTTTCTAGATTCATAAGCTACCACTCAATTTTAATGCATTAAAACTCCACCTAGCCCCTCCATACAAGAATCAATGCAAACTGTAAATTCTTTATTTTGGTCTGCAAGGTTTATGATAGGATCCATTGTTAGTAAGTGTTTCAACTTATCAAAACTTTCTTGACATTTGGTTGTCCACTCAAATTTTAATCCTTTCTTCCGTAAGGATGTAATAGGATGTGCTAGTTTTGAGAATCCCTCTATAAATATTTAGTAATACCCCATGATTCCCATAAATGAACATACAACAGACACATCCTTTGGCATGGGCCAATTTACCATGGCCCTAACCTTCTTAGGATCAACCACTAGTCCTTAATTTGAAATGACATGGCCCAAATATTGTATTCGATTTTTGTAAAACCCACATTTGCTAAATTTGGCATACAATTGATGTTCTCTTAGAGTTTACAACACTAATTTTAGTTGTTCCTTGTGTTCTTGTTCATTCTTGGAATACACCAGAATGTCATCGATAAATACCAACACAAATTTATCTAGATACTTATTAATTACGTTGTTCATCAAGCACATAAAGGTTGTTGAGGAATTAGTAAGGCCAAATGATAACACTACAAACTCGTAGTGACTATATTTGGTTTTGAAAGTTATCTTATAAATATCTTCATTTTTTATTCTTAATTGATGGTATCTCGTCCTTAAACCAGTTTTTGATTAAAATGTTGCCCCCCTTACTTGATGAAACAGATCATTAATGTGGGGTAATGGATATTTATTTTTAATGGCTAACTTGTTTAATTATTGATAATCAATGCACATCCCAAATGTGCCATCGTTCTTCTTAACAAATAACATAGGAGCCCCCGGTTGAATTTCCATGACCTTGGGTCTAGGTTAGAGTCTTAAAATCACTAATGCTACCAAACCAAGAATCCCAACCATAAACTACTTTGCACAACAGAAATATAAAGCAGCAAATCATAGATGCACAAATCTACATAGTTTTTAACAAATTGTACAATAATGTAGAACCAAATATTCGTTACATTAAACAAAATATGAATACTAAAATAGTCTATGGTACTGCTCACTATGTGCTCCTTAGTTCTTCAAAGGACAACACATCGAGACTTGAGGAGGGATGCTGCTTACCACTGTTGCAAGTCACTTATGCTGCATGTACACAAGCTCATCAATCTGCTCTCTAGGTTTGCCAATTCCTAGGCTCCAGTTTACCAGGCTAGCAGTTACCTTTGTCAATCAAGGTGTTGCACTTTGGCACCAAACTTCAAACAATATTCGGCTCCTCTTCATTACTTCAAGATAGCTCGTCTAGGGCTACTTTGAGTTATCAACATGTTGCCTTCCACCAGACCAATGATACCCAATACTACACTGTCGGTTCTGCTCCTAGGAGGAACTCTTCACAACCACAGAAGGTCCTCCACACGACACCAAAAGGTTGCAATATAATATGATCCAAAATGGTCACTTCCTTGACCTAAGAAACACCAAACTTTACTCCAATAATCATGTACTATCTCACTATTTTGAGGTATGTTATAAACACTAAAACTAGGCCTGGTTAGGGCACAATGCATTCCCTTTTCCAACCCTTTTTTCTAACAAGAATTGCACCAAAGTGTTGAGGCTTCCATTTCTTGAGATTCTGAGGAGGGATGCTCCAAATCCGGGTTGTCCTAGCCCTAAACCAACCTTCAGCCTACCTTCAAATGACTACAGGATGCTGCAGTTGGCTCCTCTAGGATTGTGTCATGTTAGTTTAGCATCTGCCAACCCTTTTCCTACCCTCAAAATATTTCTAGAGGTTTTGGTGTCAAAAAAATGGAACTCAACCCCTTCTCCAAAACTTCAGACTCCTGAAAATACCCTTCAAACATTCCCTAAATCCCACACTGGTCTTCCTCCTTGCTGCGACCCTAAAACAGAAATACCCTTCCTTTCCAATGAGCTTCTCTATTTTTTTTTGTTACTCTAATGGATGAGAATTAACCATGATTTTGATGAAGGGTCATTTCTCTTGGACGAATTTCTCAAGCCTACATGACTTGTCCTTGTCCAAACATTAATGACAACTTCAAAAATTCATATCTCCACTTCTACAACTTGGAATTCTACGATTCTTGAAGCGTTCAATTATCATTTTCTACCCTCTATTGTCTCATTCCATCACATTTAGAACTATGCTTCTAGAAATGCCCAAAACACATTTTTGTTCAAAACCACATACTTGGGTTCTAATCCCATAAGTGACCCTTGTGGTGCCTTTCCCTCCAAACCCTCAAGCCTAGGGCTTTGAGTACCTCCTAAGGTACACAAATAAACACTCCCTCTTAGTGAGGGAGGTACTTCCAATACTAAGAAGTATCTCATCGTCATCATCACTGCTCACAAAAATTTCCCAACTTTTAGCACTCACAATCGCAGAAATCCCTGTACAGTGAACTCCTCCCTTCTTGGAAGTGTCACTGTCACTGCTCAAAGCACCCTGCTTCTTTTTCTTATACCATAACATATTCTACTCTCTCCATGATTCGTTCTTGGTAGTTTTAGGAGCACCCTTTCTCCCCACTAACCACGCACTCTTCTTGGACTGCAGAGTCTCCCTATCAATTTGCAAGCTCCCTCTCGAACTCGACTCCCTCTAAGTCAATGGAACCTAGACCTTCTTCTTCGGAGCCTATACCTACTCCTTTGAAGCCTACACCTACACCTACTCCTACTCTGGAATTTGTGCCTAATCCACCTACTTCTTTCAATGATCCACAGGCTTGCCCATCAACCTATAGAGACCATGCTCTCTAACTCCAAGCATAATAATAGTGGAGCTAGAGCCTCTAGGCTTGAGTCTTTCCTTCCCATCTTGTAACAAGACCTCAAGCATGTTCTTCTCGATCATCGAGATGAAAATCACACTATATCTAAGTCTTGGTATAAACAGTACATCTTGGACATGCAGCACAGGTCCTGTCTCCATATTGAAAGGCACAACACCCGATCCTTAGATCTTCAATTGACCCTTGTTTCCCAACACCATGTGCAACTTCGAGTCCCATTTAGCTAGAGTCTCAAAAACCTCTTGTGACCCTTTCATGTAATTTTCCACACCACTTTCCACCTACCATCTATCCTCATTGATAGTACCCTACAAGAAATTAGAAATCATAGAAAATACATCCACTTCCAATCTCATGGTGAGAGCATCTATCTCAGTTGAAGTGGCAACACTAGCTACCTACTTTCCTTTACTTTTCTCATCATCTCCCTTCTTCTTCATCAGAAATATCAATGAATAATGACCCATCTCGCCATAGTTGAAACACTTGAATTTACTCAAGTCCTTCTTCTGCTTACCCTTCATTCACACTGCAAGTGCCTCTTCATCATCAAAAGAATTCTTCTTTAGATGAAGATCCTTGTCTTGCAACTCTTCTTGAATGAAGTCATTCGACAGCCTATCCCAGTCTGGTAGCTTCTCCCAGGAAACGATCCCTTTGATGAATGTTTTCCATTCCTCGGTAAACCCTTTCAAGGAAATCCTTACCATATCTCCATCTGAGATAGTCACATCGATGGAAGCAAGCTCATGTTTGACTTGAGACAATCTCATCAGATACGAGGTCACGCGTTTACCCTTTATCATCTTGGTTGAGTTCAACTTATCCTCTAATACCAGTACGCGGTTCTCGTTCTTATTCTGAAACAAATTCTGAAGAGCCATCCACATCTCATTTACATTTTTCTTCTCGAACAAATGACGTATTAGGGCATCCTTCATACCATCTAGGATGATCAATCTCACCCTCACATCCAAATCTTCATATATTTCCAGCTCCTTAGCATTTGTTGGCTTCTTGATCTCTTTCTCAGTGAACTCCCTGATCTTTTTGACTTGCAAGACCAACATGATCCTTTCTTTCCAAGGAGTATAGTTGGACAACCCCTCCAACCTATCCTCATACTGGAAACCTTCCTGCAACTTTGAATTGGAGTGAACCCTTCACTCACAAAGTGACCAACTCCCTCTCACGTTATACTTCTTTGTGCGCAACTCTGATTTAGTTACTTCCAAAGTAGCTCAGACATGCCTCCATACCATGTTAAATTTCCATGACCTCGGGTCTAGGCTAGACTCTTAAAATCACTGGTGCTACCAAACCAAGAATATCAACCATAAACTACTTTTCACAATGGAAATATAAAGCAGTAAATCACACATGCACAAATATGCATAGGTTTTAACAAATTGTACAATAATGTTCAACCCAATCTTTGTTATATTAAACCAAATATGAATAATACAACATTCTATGGTATACAAGATACAATGACAGACATCATTGCATCTTCTATGTTATATCTTGTCATTTTGGTCCTTCGCTTTCGTATTTCTCACTAGTTTCCCCTTAGTTCTTCAAAGGGAAACACATCGATACTCTAAGAGCGCTACCACCTAACACTGCTGTAAGTCACTTCTATTGCATGTACACGTGCTCATCAATCTGCTATCTAGGTTGACCAATTCCCGAGCTCCAATCTTCCAGGCTGGTAGTCACCTTTGTCCATCAAGGTGCTGCACTTAGGCACTAAACTTCACCCAATCTTCAACTCCTCTTCGTCATTTACAGATAGCTTGTCTAGGGCTACTTTGAGCTATCAACATTCTTCCTTCCACCAGACCAATGATGCCCAATACTACATTGTTGGTTATGGTCCTAGGATGAACTCTTCATGACCATGGCAGATCCTCCACACAACACCCACATGCTGCAATATAATCTTATTCAAACTAGTCACTTCCTTGACCCAACAAACACCAAACCCTGCTCCAATAAGCATGTACTAGCTCACTGTTTTGAGGTCTATTATAAATGTTGCATCTAGACCTAGTTAAGGCACAACTCAGTCCCTTCTCCAACATTGTTTTCTTCCCAAAATTGCACCAAAGTGATGCAACTTCCCCTTCTTGAGAGGCCAATGAGGTCTCGTCTAAATCTAGGTTGTCCCAACACTTAACCAACCTTCGGTTTACCTTCAAATGACTGTGGCATGCTACAACTGGTTCGTACAGGCTTGCGACATTCTAGTTTAAGGTTTGCCCACACTTTTCCTACCCTGAAGATAGTTCTAGAGGTTGCAGTGTCATAGAAAGGGAACTCGGCCCCTTCTCCAAGACTTCAGATCCTTGAAAATACCCTTCAAACGGTCCCTAAATCCCACACTAGCCTACTTCCTTGCTAAAAATATCCTTCCCATCCAATGAGCTTCTATCTCTTGTTTTTTTGTTCAAATGGATGAGAATTAACCTTGCCTTCACCCTCTATTTAGACACAAATGAGGGCTCCACGAATTTGATGAAGATTCATGTCTCTTAGATAAATTCCTCAAGCCTACATGAATTGTCCTTGTCCAAATATTAATGAAAACTTAAAAAATTCATATCTCAACTTCTACAACTTGAAATTCGACTTTTCTCAAAGCATTGGATTCTCCTTTCCGCCCTTTATCATTTCATGCCATCACATGTAGAAATATGCTTCCAGAAATTCCCAAAACACATTTTGGTGCGAAACCGCATACTTGGGTTCCAAGCCAACAAGTGACCCTAGTGGCGTTTTTCCCTCTAAAACCTGAACCCTAGGGCTTGGAGTACCTCTTACGCTACACAAATTAACACCCCCCATGGTGATACACTGGTCCTAATATACCCTTTGTCCAACAGTTCTTGTAGTTGCATTTTCATCTCCAATAATTCAGGTGGACTCATTCAGTAAGGGGCTCTAGACAGTGGGGCTACAACGGGTACCAAATCGATGTAAAAGTTAATATATCTACAAGGGGGTAAACCTAGGATTTCCTCTGGGAAGACATCTCGAAACTCCTTAATAATTGGTAGGGTGTCTAATTTTGATTCTTATCCTTGTTCTTCACTTGCTTCCATATGAACCATATATAATTGACACCCCTTCTATGCAATATTTTTCCTTTTTAAGGTTGTGATTTGTCTAATTGATATGGGTTTTGGTATGCCTTGGATTATTTGAGTTTGTCCCTTTTGATTCACACAACTCACTATTTTTTCTAAACAATTTATAATGGCCCTTTATTTTTCCAACCAATCGATGCCTATCAACACGTCATATCATCCTAGGGGAAGTATATTTAGGTTCAGTGATGTAAAATAACCATTTAAATCAAGGAGCATTGCTTTAATTGGATGGTTACTCTTCTCCTGGTGCCACTTGCTAATTGTACCAGTGAGGCAGTATCATAATTTTCAGTTTTAAGATTACATTTTTCTACCACTTGTGGCCCATTGTAACTTAAACTAGCTCCTAAACCAATTAAAACATAAATAGGTTGGTTTAAAATAGTACCTTCAATATGAATTATTATTGATTTATGTTCTTCTTGTCTATCCTCCAAGGTTACGCTTATTCTTGGAAAGTTTCTAGCAACATCATTCATTGTGGTGGCTTCATGGACAACTTGGATATTTTGGATAGACCTAGGATTATGCATACAGTCCCTCAACATATGAGGCTCACCACACCCCCAACACTTCAGTGATTCTTTTTCCTTACCCCCACTAATCTTTTTATTATTCAGATCCATCGGTTCAGACCCAACTTAAGATTGTGTTGCCTAATTTACATTTCCCTTGCTCAACTTTTTATGTTGATGGTCCTTCCCAAAATTTTTAAGATAAGAAAGTTTATGTCGTTTTGCCCTAATTACAGATTTGGCTTTATCTTTACTCTACTAAAACTTGGTGCCTTCACCCTGATTCCTAAACTGATGATAACACAACCTCACCTTTCTTACTACTCCATCCATTGTCTTAGGATTGTCGAGCTCAATCCTTTCCTTGTATACAATGGGTAAACAATTTACAAACCACTTCACCTTGGATTTCTCTTCTTTAATGTAGGGAATATACTGTAGTAAATTTGTAAATTTTCCCACAAATTTGTCCATGGTTAACTGTCCCATCCTTAACTCATGTAATGCCTTTGCGTAATCATCATAATAGCATTCACTTAAGTAGAAAGACTTAAATTTCTTTCAAAATTCCTCCGAAGATAGTGTCTTTTCTTCCAATAGATGCACACTTTTAGCTTCTTCCCACTAGAGAGAAGATTTTCCTTGCAGCTTATAAATGACCAATCTAGCCTTCAAGTTACTCTCGTATTCATAAACTTGAAAATATTTAGTCATATTATGAATCCATGGTTCTACATCCTCCTCTTTCTCCCTATCAAAAGTAGGGGGTTTGATTTTCTTAAATTCCCCTTGTAGTTTGTTTGTTTCTTTCACTTCTATGTTCTTGGATATGTTCTATCAAACTCCCCCCCACTTTTAGATTCCTCTGATTCTATGCCCCTTTTATTTATTTTCAATACTTCATGTTCCACAGTTTTATGGCTAGACTTTTCAGTCATCACCTTGATCATCCTTTCCTGCTTTTCACTAGCCTTTAATAAGTATCCATTGCTTCTACTCATATAGGCCAACTCTTGCTCAAGATTTCTAATAAAATCCAAAAATTGAGAAGTTATTGGAGTGGCCCCATTTCCAAATTTAACATACAAGTATTCACCCTCAGTGATGGTTGGAGGGGGATCCTCATCCATTCTGCTATAGTCACGTCACTTGATTACCATGTGATTCAAACAAAATTAGCTATTATCTCCACCTTAGTTACTTCAACTTTTCAAGTCTACACAACTGTGTTTATTTTTGTGGTGGTTACTTAAGGCCCTAGTTTTGAACTTGGGCTTTGTTACCATTTATCACATACCCAATATCTTTTTTGTATTCCACTATTACTATTAAAAATATATATATTTTATTTTTATTTGTACTTCACATTCATCTATCACATAAGTGTTATGTATATATATATATATTTTATATATATAGCCTAAAAATAAGTGAGGGTTACATAATTATCCCTCCCCCTCACCCTTTATACCTTTGGTCATGGTTATGTAAAAATATATTTGGGTCTCATCATTTTCGATGCCATTGCACCATTTATACAACTCAACCTCTGGATGATTCTAATAACTCTATGTTGATCCCTCTACATGATGTACCATAGTTCTTCACCAAAGTTACATATGTTTTTAATGAGATCTCACATGTGAAGGAGGACATCTATCCATAGTTATAATGCATAGCTGCATTACACCATAATCATTTCATCAACTAGGTTTGGTCTTTGTCAATATAACTTTGATCGTTGTACTTGTCAAGAAAAAGAAATTTTATTTTTATAAATTATATGAATGAGTTTCTTTCTCATTCCATAGGTATAGGAAAATCATAGAGTCAAATTCATGTGCAAAAATCTCTTCTTGAGCATATATGTAAAATGTAAACTAGTTGTGGAGGAACAACCTCCGTCTCCACCCTGTTCCTAGTCTTCCACCTTGCTGCCGCATGTCCACCTCATTGTCTGCCACCTTGCTGCCACTCAGCGCACCACACGTCCACCACACAGTCTGCCACTCAGTATGCTATGTGTCTCAGGTTTTTTGGGACTCTGTTTTTTAGTTTTTGTTTCAATGCCAGGGTTTTGGTGAAAAAACTATGAGTTTTCGGCTCTTTAGTTGGTTTTTTTGTCTCATTAGATATAATGATAACAAACTGGATGCTTTGCTGGTTTCCCCTGTGTGGGCAGCAAGCTAAGTTTTTGTTGTTGGGAAAAGTATCCAATACGGAATGACCCTATCCCACTCTAAGGGTGATAGTACCTCAGCAACAATCAAAGCAAAGCTATTCGAGATTTACTTCTTTATGAGATGTACAAGAGGGGAGAAAGAGATCCACTAACCGATGTCTTCCGCTAATGATTGATCCAAAATTCTCTCCTTGCTGCTTGCCCCCAGCTCCTTGCTCTTTCACTGGCCCAGCTACACCAAGATCCTGCAAAATGGCAAGAGAGGGAAACTACAAGAAGCATACATTCATAATTGATTCAAGGATTAGAATAAATCAAATACACAAGTATAACAATACACCATTGAGACACATGCATATAGAAGAACCTCAAATGCTTTATTAATGGAAGAAGTAAAGTTCAGGAAGTGATACAACCATAAAAGGCCCAATCCAGCATCACCTCCTAGCAGAAAGAAATCTCCTCTTCACCTCCTTCAAAGCAAATCACCCAATAGTTCTATACTCAAACCAACAGCACTTCCTTACATTCACAAGATTCCAGCCTCCCTAGACCTCATGAGAGAGCTCTATATATAGGAGTTTTGGAGAAAGGATGAGTCAGCTTGAGGCTGGCATGAAGCTGACTAGTGTCCTCTCCCACTTCAGTTATTCTTCAGTTCTTGAGTCCACTTGGAGGTTCTTGCTTCCACTTGGAGATCTAGACCCTCTTACTCATCACCAGTCGAATTCCTTGATCCAAGTGTCATTTTGGAAGCTTCCTGGGCATTGACACCTTGAGGAATGACTGTGCCACTTGGCCAAACTCGCCCAGCGCAGGTAGCCTTCTTTGCAGTTGACATTCAGCGTAGGTACACAGTGGAGCAGTTGACATTCAGCGCAGATGCTCAGTGGAGCAGTTGACATGATCCAGAATTAGCTTGTTTTTGAGTGTTTTCAGGTGGAGAACTGATATTCAGTGCTGTGGTTTGCTGACCTTGTTCCTCTAGGGGTAGGAACAACATGTTTAGGGACTTTGGATCCCTTAGATTATGGACATTTCATGCTTCATGCTGTAAGGCACAAAAATGTCTATAACAGTTGCCCCCTAAAGTATGAGGTCTTTTATCGGGTGAAATGCTTTATCAGGAGGATCCGAAGTTCATTCAATCGCTGAGAGGTGACCTGTAATAAAATACAATACAATACATTATTTTTCATTCTGCTTTCATGATCTAGCTGAGGCAGGCATTCCCATGCTCAGCTTTATAAATTCATTTTGGTACATAGAACAGACGATCGTCTGATAGTAGACTGATAATTCTCTGCTGAAATTATCATCCTTTGAGTAGGATGATCATCTGCTGCAATGATGTACATATCAAATGTCTTTATTTCCTGAATATATATCGCAGCCCGGATGGATGAAACTAGATCCGGGGTCTTCAAACTCGTTCGATCTTCACTCTAAGTACAAGTCGATCCATGTGAGAATTGCGCTGAAGTCGAACATGGAAAGACATCGCTTGATTACCGGTCAATGATGTAAACCGTTAACAAGCGTGAGAGGAATCACCGATAATGATAATGACCCTCAAGGTACTGTAGTACAATTCACGTGGTGTGAATAAAGGACTTGGCGTCGAACACCACGCAAAATCTTTTGGTCGAAGGTCATTGATGTATACCTGTCGCTGGAAGTGAGAAACTTGCCATTGAGGCATGCAAGCTTCAAAGTACTGAGGGGGGTGTTCCTAGATCAACTTCTTGGATAATGAGCTGAAGTCGACAAGAAGCGATCCGTCAAAGGAGGGCCTTAATGAATCCCACATCAGTGACACGGAACGGAGCTAATGATTTTAGTGGAGGTGGAAACAATCTGTGAAATATGATTCAGGGTGGCGATCATGGATGGATGAAGGATAATGTATGGCAGTGGATGGGACACGGTTGACTCTTTCTGAACAACATCTCTTGAACATATAACGACACTGATGCAATGGATCGGTAGCATTACCCCAAATGTGGATGGTTTGGCGAGACCATGGTGATGAGACCGGTGAATGAAACAACCCAACCCGATGTGATACGGAGGAAAAGTGTCATGTTCAAGAGCGACTTGCTACCATTACAGCTTTGAGGTTCTCCCAATTTTTCCCCAGTCATTTCTGACCAGTACCTCTTTATTTTTGTCAAGCTTGAGGAGGATAACATATGATTGTTCTATAACCTGCCCTTCGGGCAAGCCCATCGCTATGTTTTAACGAGCCTAGCAATAGAGAAGCTCGTTCTCGTCTAAAGACAAGTTTGTCGCTATTTAATCATTTTAACGAGTCTAACGACAAGGAAAACTCGGTCCTTTTCATTTTTAGAGAGTCTGAAAAGGTACATAAAGTTAACTCCAAAATTCCTTTTTCGTCATCTAATCCCTTAAGTCCGAAAAAGTATAAAACAATACAGAAGGGATGAGTTTTCGATAACTTTAACGAGCCGAATAAAAAAAGCGCTCGACCTTTTTGTGCAATAATCCCTCAGGTCCAAAAAGATTAAAATCTAGAGGAGGGATAGCTCTTCCGGTCACTTTAACGAGCTGGAAGGCCAAAACTCGGCAAACTTTTCATATTTTACGAGTCAGATGAAAAGAGCTCAAAGAAGACTCGTCTTTTGAGGAATGAGTGATAAACAGGGATAGCAGCAGATTCCAGGTACAGGTTGGAATTTTCCAATCACGGCAGTGTCACAAGGATGGCTAGGTGAAATCACTCTTCGCAGTTGTTCCTCAAAATAGGTAAACAATCATATGGAGGTGAACGATTGGCCAAATGGAATGGAGGTGGCAGGTGCAAACACGACCAAGGCTTTTATGGCTAATAAATTTACGATCACAGTGGTTATTTACCGGGATAGGTTCATTTTTTAATGAGCTTGAACTCTGGAAGAAACTCTTGCTCACAATCGCTTTTCTATTTTTTAACGAGCATAAATTCCGCGTTAAAACTGCTCGAATCTTGCGTTTATTTTTTAACGAGCATGAACTTTATGCTAAAACTGCTCGGATCTCGATTTTCTATTTTTTAATGAGCATAAATTCCCCGGTAAAACTGCTCAATATACCAGTCATAAGATAAGAAATGTCTTCTGTAAGATCCCATTTTTTATAGAGCTCGCGCCTTACCAAAGCTATGCTCCCTTTCATCCTTTCTTTATGCAAGTTCGGAAACGGCTAATCCCAAAAACAGATAAATAACCACTCTTAGCTTGCACTCCAAAAGGTTTGCATGCCCCCAGGTATAAAGTACAATTTCAAGGCTGCCCCTACTTATCCGTTAAAACATTTGTTTTAAAGGGTGAGGCTTGCCTCTTTCTGGTTACCCAAAGATTGTCTTGTTAACTTCTTCAAACGAAAACATCTCCTCGGCACTGTCTACCGAAGTAGACAATGGTGAATGACCTTTGTCAAATACGTAACCTTGACAAAAGAATCCTATTCTAGAACAACCCCTCTTCCATCCACGGACGGGGTACGGACTAGTCATATTCTCTCGCGGAAATTCTACCTTATACCCAAGGTTTCCTCTGCCCGAAGCAGACCAGGATGCATGCCCCCTGGGTTCCAGTCCCATCTTTCCGAATCACTCGCACTCATCGGGAAGGAGGACTGGGGGTGGAGACATTTCTTGATTGAATAGACCATTAAGGGTTGGTATGTGACTATTTGCGATGCGTGATCCCGGAAATGAAAGTTGGTCTACGAGCTTGACCATTCTTCCTTTGTGTGGAAAACACATTACTCTAAAGAGTGAGGAGACTATCGCTCCCATGCAATATATATAGTCTCGTCCAAGGAGTAGGTTATAATCCAAGGGTCCTTGAACGACCATCACGTTCATTTGAACGGTCTTCCCTTTCAATGTAACAGGCACATTGGGGAGGATCCCTAATGGTCGACTGGTTCCTTTATCGAAACCCGAGAGATTTCTTATCTCAGGCAAAAGCGTCGGGGAACCCAGTGCTTTCCAAGCAATAGAGGAAAGGATACTCACAGATGCCCCTTCATCAATGATAGTTCCAGCCATTACCATTCTGTATATTTGGACGATGATTCTGAATGGTATACTGGTGGTAACCGGGGTCTGCCTAGTTGGTTCCAATCAAAGGACACAACCAGGTTGCTTGGTGGTGGGACCAAATGCACGGCCGGATATGACCCTGACGATGTTCCTTCCTGCGATAAAGGAATGGGCGCATTGCCCTGACGCTCATCAGAGTCTGTGTTGATGAAAAGAATCTGGATGGTGTCATCCTTATTCTCTTCAGTGAGGGTGTCATTTGAAGATGAAACCTCTGAAGGCGGAACCAGGTCAACTGTCGTTTCGACCTTTAGACTTTCGTCCGGTCTGGATTCAGTAGGTTCATTTTCAATGACTGACACTTCAGCTGACCACTTGAGCGGGCCAGCTGTATTTTCAACCAACGAAGGACTTGGCACGAGTTTTTTGTATCCAGGAGGAAGTCTTAACGGTGAAACCGGACGATCTTCCAAAACTCTCTTCGCTTCGTCTAAGAAGGGACAACGGTGGATGGCGTGATCGCCTTCACACAGTCTGCAGGGGGATCTTACTCCCCCTCTTTGTCTTGAACCTTCACTTTCGCTGGTTGACGGTAAGCATTCAACATGGCTATCAGAGGTTGATGCTCCCGAATTGTGCAAACGAGGGGACCAATCCCTTAGTATCCGGGGAATACAGGGACAATCTCTATGGAAGTGGTCTCCTCTACATATGACACACGGCGATTTAGGCCCGGTCTGTGCTATGTGTGGATTTTTGTCAGATGTCTTTTGCTTGCCCCCAGTCGCCTTAGGCTCCTTCTTCTTCATCTCTCTCTTCTTCTTCTCTTTCTTCTCCATGGGAGCTTGGCTTTTGCCGGCTCTACCTTGCGAAGATGAAGGATTGGAGGAAGAGTTATAGGAAGTAGAAGGCTGGTGGGTAGCTCTAGACTGATCTAACTGTTGACTCGACTGTTCAGGAACCATGGTGTTCTGAACTACATTGGTTGAGAATAGCCAAATTGGCAGGCCAATTGTCAGTCCTGGAAGCGACAATGTGGCCATGTGGGGCACACCAACTTCTCCCCAAGAGGAGAAAGGACTAGGATTTCCATCATGTGGAATTCCTTGGTTGGGGCGTTCCATGTTCTCAACCTAAAGATCAACGTAGGAATAGGAGGTGATTATGTTCCGTTTAAAATAAATTTTATAACGACGCTTTAGACACAACTTGCTTTTTCACTTTTTAAGAGTCGAGAAAAAGCTAAATATGACTCTAGTCTCCTTCGATGTTTTAACGAGCCCGAAGTGACAAATGCTCGGATGGACTTTTTCAGTTATAGAGTTTGAAAAAGGCCAAAAGAAACTACTCTGGAGTTCTAGGCAGAGGGTGTGCCAAACTTTTCGCAAAACCACAGAATACGTTTTACGGTACGAGTGGTCGATCTTCGTGAATGCTGTGTTCACTGCATTGCGATCAGTAGGGCGGCCGACACGGTTTCCTATGGATAAAGGCTTTGTTCCTATAGGGGTCTCCCAATATATACACGACGGTACGTGGGAGCACAAGTCCGTATTGATACTTATCGCTTCACCGTGGAGGAATCACCCAACCACTCAACGCTAAGATATCACGTTTAACGACGCCGGAACACGTCTCTAGCTTAGACCTCTATGTGTTTGCATTATGTTTCAATGCGTTGTTATGTAAATTCAATTTATTTTAAGGTTGATCTTGTTTAGCAGTTTGCCTTTATGGATCACCACGAGATGTATAGTACAACTTCCTAAATGCAGTCTAAGATGATAAGCAAGCTTTTCAATCTTTCAACTTTGAAAATCTTAACTATTGAGGGAAAAGAAAGACATCATCATTTCACACAGATCATAGAGCACACACTAATGCACTTTTTCCTAAATCAACATGCAAGTTGTCAAAATGCACATGCACAATGCAGGTATTTCTTTTCTCTTTCTTAATGTTGATGTAATACAAAAAGAAAGCTGTTGTATAACTTTGAATTCAATTTCAAGTGAAAGAAAACAAGCTTGTCCAAAATCAAAAGACACCTTAAGATTTACTTGTTTCGACACTAGAAATATATAAATTCAAACCATATGACGAAAGCGAAAGCTCAATCAGCTATGAACAGCAAACAAACTAACTCTTAAGATCAAAACGACACTTAATCACAGGTCTAGATCTAAGAGGCCACAGCAAGACTAGTTCACTTTCGTCATGGGAAACTGCAAATGATGGAAGAAATACACAAAGAACAAATACAGTTTCTTTATACAACCGAGGCGGAATAGTGGCAAGGAAAGTTGGTTTCAGATAGGTACATTGACTGATAACAGGCAGCAAAAACAAGGATGAAAACAGGGCAATAAACAGCAGGGAACCCCAGTAGCACTAGGAAAAACTGGTTCAGCGCAGGTAGTACACTATCAGTTTGACATTCAGCGCAGGTAGCCCCTTCGGGATCTGTGCTAAAATGCAGACTGCCTTCACAGTGCCTGCACTGAAGAGATAAACTTTCGTTTTTCTCAGTTTCCGGGTTACAGATTGCTCAGAAATTCACAGTTTTTGGCCAAATCAGAAGCTATCAATCAAGTACACACTAAGGGATGAAAAGGAGGATGAAAAGCTATCACTAAGAGCTGTTCAGAGTCCTTGTGGATCAGCTCTTCAAATCATACACATGCCCAGAAACTGAGCTAGAGTAGCTGCCCTCTACTTTGCATTTGAAAGATCCAAATGCAATTCGTTTCGGTACTCCCTGTGTTTATGAAATGAATAGCAAAAACACAAACAACCAACAAGATACGGTCCCCAGTGGAGTCGCCAATTTGTTGTTGGGAAAAGTATCCAATACGGAATGACCCTATCCCACTCTAAGGGTGATAGTACCTCAGCAACAATCAAAGCAAAGCTATTCAAGATTTACTTCTTTATGAGATGTACAAGAGGGGAGAAAGAGATCCACTAACCGATGTCTTCTGCTAATGATTGATCCAATCTTCTCTCCTTGCTACTTGCCCCCAGCTCCTTGCTCTTTCACTGGCCCAACTACACCAAGATCCTGCAAAATGGCAAGAGAGGGAAACTACAAGAAGCATACATTCATAATTGATTCAAGGATTAGAATAAATCAAATACACAAGTATAACAATACACCATTGAGACACATGCATATAGAAGAACCTCAAATGCTTTATTAATGGAAGAAGTAAAGTTCAGGAAGTGATACAACCATAAAAGGCCCAATCCAGCATCACCTCCCAGCAGAACGAAATCTCCTCTTCACCTCCTTCAAAGCAAATCCCAATAGTTCTATACTCAAACCAACAGCACTTCCTTACATTCACAAGATTCCAGCCTCCCTAGACCTCATGAGAGAGCTCTATATATAGGAGTTTTGGAGAAAGGATGAGTCAGCTTGAGGCTGGCATGAAGCTGACTAGTGTCCTCTCCCACTTCAGTTATTCTTCAGTTCTTGAGTCCACTTGGAGGTTCTTGCTTCCACTTGGAGATCTAGAACCTCTTACTCATCACCAGTCGAATTCCTTGATCCAAGTGTCATTTTGGAAGCTTCCTGGGCATTGACACCTTGAGGAATGACTGTGCCACTTGGCCAAACTCGCCCAACGCAGGTAGCCTTCTTTGCAGTTGACATTCAGCGCAGGTACACAATGGAGCAGTTGACATTCAGCACAGATGCTCAGTGGAGCAGTTGACATGATCCAGAATTAGCTTGTTTTTGAGTGTTTTCAGGTGGAGAACTGATATTCAGTGCTGTGGTTTGCTGACCTTGTTCCTCTAGGGGTAGGAACAACATGTTTAGGGACTTTGGATCCCTTATATTATGGACATTTCATGCTTCATGCTGTAAGGCACAAAAATGTCTATAACAGTTTTTGAACTCTTTTCTGTTACAGAATGGTTTCCCTTCTAGGCAGTTCAAATCTAGACTTTGCTGGTTGTTGCCATTCCTCTGGCATGGTTAAGTACAGGCTAAGGCCTCAATGTATGATAATTTTTCTCATTAATAGAATTAGTATAAATTAGAAGAAAAGAATGTAAACTAGTCAAGAACAACCATCCAAGACAAGTACAATCCTCCAAGACAAGCATGATGAAGTCTGCCTACAAAACAATGAAGAAAACAATCAAGTCGGCCTAAAAATATATATTAAATAATAGTCATGTCCGCTCAATTAAAGTGACATGTCTAGTCATTTATACAAGTTGGATTATCTACGCACATACCACTATATATACCCCGCTGGGGTCACCACAAAAAATATATCCGTACGCATCTAAAATTTTGTATGGTGCAAGAAGCTCTGAAGTTTCAAATGGTAGTTTCAGGAAGGGTTTTGTATGCCACAGTAAGGTAATTTCGAATTTTGTCCATGATGCAGCTTGTGTATTTTTTAGACAAGTAACACTGTCTTGGCATCCTAGTTGCAGTCATTGTCTTGACATATTTACACTCTCAGAATACTATCTTGATATATTTACAGTCTCGACTTAATTGTGATGAAGAGAACTTTGATGATCCTACAATATAACTCCCAATCTCGCAATGACATGCTTTGGTATGATCCCAGAGGGACACACATTAACTTTGTCACACGGAATGAGTCGTTCTTGTCGACAAGATCGACCTCCCTAGAATCTAATGATATCTAGTGACAAGCAAGCCAATCAAAATCTATCTTTCTCTAAATATGCAATTTATAAACAAAGGCAAACAAATGTTTTAGGCCTACCTTGGGTCTAATGCAAGTTTGTGGAAGCCTCTCTCCTTTGATCCAAATGAGCTCCCTTGTAGCGAATCTGCAAACACAAACAAGCACACAAATTAAATAGCACCTGAAAAACCAATATCATAGAGCATACTTATCATGATGATCAAGGAATTCATGAAACAAATGACATAAGACAATTTGTTGAAAAAAATGAATCTGATTGTATTAATTCAAATCAAAGAAGAACTTTACAACCTGTGCCTTGATGTTGTACAAGCTCCTCCCAGGGTCCAGCAAGAAGTCTCCTCTAGTTTGACAAGTTTCACTCTCTTCCCAATGAAGCCAAAAAGCTATGTGATCTCCCCTCTCAAGCTTAACTAGGAAGTCTCAATTCCACCAGCATTTACCCTCAAAAATGTTCAGCTTCTAACCTCCCTAGCAACCAGCCCAATGCCTTAATTTATAGTGCAATGGAGGGAAGTTACTAGGTCCTCCTTCAAAGGGATAAAGCCCTCCTTCAAAGGGATAGCTCCTCTCATCAAGGGATTAGCTCCTTCTCTTTTGGGATGCATGAACCACCTAAGAGCGAACCATCCATGTCAAAATTCCTTCTAGAATCATCTAGAATTAACCCAAAGTGAGTTTTTTAGGATAAACTTGCGCCTTTTTGACTTTCACAGGGGTCTGCACCCACTCCTTTAGAGACAGAGCGGTCAGGTCCGTAGGTAATGTGAACAGGGGGTGCGGGACTGCAGGCAACAGTGAGAGAAAGTGCGGAACCAGAGCTTTGTTGATTTTTAATTTCTTTCTCTCATTTTCAAAGCTTGACAAGAAGAGCTGAGGTCTGAGACTTTCTTAGGAGGACAGTATAAGTGATGATAGACTCATACTGACTGCAAATAGTCATGGTGACAATATTTTTGTGTAACAGATTTCCCCCTAAAGTGCGAAGTCTGTAGTAGATGAGGATTTCATTTATTATCTAGGAAGAGTGAAGTACTTTATCATTTCTAGGATCATCTTGTGGAGAGCCCGGTTGGAACCTGTAAAAACATTCAATGCAAAATATATATATGAGATCATATCATCGCTGAGGTAGGCCTTCCCATACTCAGATCAAAACTGAATAGAAAACTAACTACTGCTCTGATATAGGAATGATCTTGTAATACATCACAAGTATAGACACATGTAGACACAGTATGGACGCAACCATATGTTTATGAATAGTCCAAAGTATAATGAATACAAAATTCCTCGCAGCCTGGATGGCCGAAACTAGATCCAGGGTCTTCATTTCTACTTCCTGAAACAATACGATTCTATCCATGTGAATGAATGTGTTGAAGTGGAACATGGTAGAAACCACTTGATTACCAGTCAATGATGTAGACTGTTAACAAGTGTGCGAGAAACCACCAGTAATGTCAATGGCTCGCAAAGTACTCAGTACAATCCACGAGATGTGAATAGATGTGTTGATGTCGAACATGCCATGGAATCCTTTAATCGAAGGTCAATGATGTAACCTATCGTCAAAGGCGAGAAACCTGCCATTGAGGCATGCAAATCCCAAGGTACTAATGATTTCTAGATCATCTTTCTAGATAATGAGTTGAATTCGATAGAAAGCGATCCGTCGTAGGCAAGCCCACAACACGAAATCATAGATCAAGTTTGAAGAAATTTAGTTGCAAGGACTGACTCAGGGATGGTCAATATGGATGACAGATATTTTGCAGATGAATGGCTTATTTGCACTGACCTCTTGAACACATAACGACACGGCAGATGGTTTGGTGACAATTGACCCAAAGTTAATACCTAGAAACCGGCTGAAGGCTTTCAATGTGGTTTGATCAACTGTTAGGCAAAGGATTTCCCAACCCAGGTGAATAAAAGTGTCGTGTTCAAGAGTGGTTAAAAGTATGACAAACAGGCTCATTTTTCTCTCTTTTCCCCCACCACTTTTGGCAAGTACCTCTTTATTTTTGACAATCTTGAGGAGGATAACATTTGCTTGATTATAAGCTCATCCTTCGGATGAGTCCAACTTAGTTTAAATTCGAACCCTAAGAAGGAGTGGTCTGTTCCTGTTTTTAATTGAACATGTCCTTTACTGTTAAATTTTAACGAGTCCAGTATAGGAGAAACTCGGTGTTTTTCAATTTTAGAGAGTCTGAAAAAACTTAAGAAGACTCCATGGTTGACCTTTTTCGTAAATTTATGTCTCCCAAGCTCGAAAAAGTATAAAATAATACATGAGAGAACCGCTTGATCATTACGACCAAGGAGTACTTTTCGTAATTAGTGCCTCTGATCCGAAAAAGTAAAAAATCGATCAATGACACGTCGATTTATAACCAATATCGAATTTGAAACGACAAAAATCCGGCAATCTTTTCATGTTTTCATGGTCAGGAAAAGAGCTGTAAGTGGACCGTCTTTTTTGTTCCATTTTAACGAGTTTAAAAAGAAAAACTCGATGATATTTTCATGTTTTAGGAGTTAGAAAAGAGCTTAAAGGTGACTCTAATGTTTTTTTCATCGAAAATGACCGATTTCGCCTAAAAAATCCATTATCCTGAACAAAAACTCAAACATTACTCATACCTGTTTAAAATGGATAAAAATGCTGCAAAAGTTACCTTTCTAAAGTGAAACATAAACAAATTAACAACTCATTTATTCAAAAAACTTATAAAAAGGGCTTCCGTCAATTCATTTTTACCGTTTGAGTTTTGGGTGAGAAAATAGAGCTTTTGGTCAGAAACTTCCCGTGAAGATTGCGGAAAATCCGTCTGTTGGAATCGAGCGCCGTCTCCTCCAGGTAATCCACATCATCCTACTCTTCAAATTCATCCATTTAAATTTTTTTTTAGGTTTTAATTTCATTTTTAAGAGGATTTTAAGGCTAGAAACCTGCGCGCGGGGTCCCGCAGGCACAACACAGGTAACCTGCGGACCCTGACTTTTTCGCAATGGGGAAAAAGTCAGGGGTCCGCACCTGCCATGAAGGCAAGGTGCGGACCCACGCACTGTCTCTAACAGAGAGGGTGCGGTCCCCGCAGCAAGGGTTTTTAACCCTAAATTTCTCAAAATTCACCCAAAAATTTCCATTTTTTATATTCTAATTCGCCTTTTTGTTGGATGTAGAGTATACATCATGCTTGATTGGCGAGAATGGGAGCATGAGGACATAGATCTTGCCATGATAAATCATCAACCTTCGATCGATGTATTGAAGGCATGCAGCTTGTACAAATTTTGGGCCATACCTGGCATGAGGGCCCAGGTGGACTTCTTGCAGTAGCTGGTAGACAGGTGGAGCATACAGGACCAGTGCTTCTTCATTGGTGGTCACCAGCTCGAAATGGAGTCGGCAGACATATACTTTTTGACTGGTTTTCCTAAGAGAGGTGAACACTTGACTCTATTTGGGACTAGGCCAGGTGGCCAGTCTGTCGATAGCCTTCGGCTAGAGTTCTGTAACAACCAGACTAGAGACAAAGGGATAGACATCAAAACAATATCCCTTCCTGAACTCATGGTAATCGTGTTTACTGTTACTAGGCTTTGTGGGAGTGCAGCACTACATATAGCCACTAGATCCCAAATGCGGATGGAAGTTGACTGCTTTCGAGGCACCATCTTCAACTGGTGCGATGCTATGTTGGCTAATGTAAAAGGCCAACTGACTAGAGCCAAGAACGGACAACTGAAGACCTTTGGATATGGTGCTTTAGTTGTGAGCTTTGGCCTGGAGAGGGTCCCAATGTTGGTCCCACAGCACCTCACTGTTGGAGCTGGACTTCCTCGAGAGCCCAAACTGATGCGATGGGTTGCAGTTATGGCCCGTCATCCTGAGGAGGGGACAGAGGTCATTCAAATCACTCCTGAGTATTTCCATTGGCTGGAAAACCAATTTTTTGCTATTCAGGACATTCTTACGCTGGGGTAGATTTTCGTGGTGACCCAGACATGGCTCTTCCACCAGGAGAGCAATGGGATGACTCGGGTAAAACCATTTTCAACATTTTCCTAATTTATCTTTTTTTTTTAATTTTATTTCGTCCCAAAATTGATAGTAAAAGTTTCAAATGCAGATGTGGGTCCACAGCGACCAGCTGCTCTCCGACCTTACGAGAGGAAACAACCAGCTGCAGCGGCACCAGCCCCACAGGACGAATCAACAGAGACCTTGGCCGAATTGGAGAGCCATTTAGAGCGTTTGACAGGAGACATTCCGGAGACCGGCATAGATGACATTCCTCGTCGACTACAGCGCTATGTGATTGGGGTCCCAGGACCTTTCAGGAGGTTCCTTCATAAGGTAGCCCGTACGGTGGTTTCTTATCGAGATCATCACCAGTGATAGGATGATTGCCTATTGTAGACACATATGACATTTTTGCTTTTTGTACTATCATTTTTGCCGATCATAAGGTGTTTTTCAACTTATGATCAAGGACGATGTATATTTTGACACACTCCTATATTATACTATATCACTATTACTGGCTTATCTTGTAAAACATGTTATGGAATGTTTTTAAATTTATTTGTATGATTATTGCAAATGTCTACTTAACATTCGAGAAGCAATTGCATTTGCTAATATATTTAAAGATCTTGGAATATGTTGATATTCAATATAATCAAATTCACGTTCCAAGAGATGCACTCTCAAAAATAATCTCAATAACACTGGATTTCTAATGGCATATACTCTATTAAGCTGTAATACAATGAGTTCTGAATCTAACCTCACTCTCAAACTCTGAATCCCAAATGAAATAGATTCAGATAATAACTCAATCACTGCACTATACTCGACAATGTTGTTTGTTGTTTGACCGAGGCTTACCCCATGCATAGATACCAACTCATCAGAGGGCGAATAGATAACCCAAGTTGCGGAAGAAATGTTTCGTGTATTACGACAAGGAACATCAGCAAAACCAATGTATGTTTGGAGAGGCATCGACATCTACAATATCAAGAGTAAAACCAAGATAAGCAAGAATAATGACGCAAAACACTCTCTAAGCTAAGCACACTTTTTAATCTAAAACACACCAGCTAGAAAGAAAACAATAACCTAACTAAAAATCTCCACACCCATTTTTAAGCATAATACCTCTTCAGGTAAAGACCATTTCTGGGTTTACCGAAAGAGACCCCGTCAAAGTCTACCAATTCATAGGCCCCTTTTCCCAGCTTTCGCTTGACAACATAAGGACCATGCCACATAGGTACGAATTTTCCAGCACCTAATTTATCATTTGCTTGATCGTACAATAAGACAAGGTCTCCTTCTGAAAAATTTCGAGGCGTCAGATTTCGATCATACAAAGCTTTAATACGTTTTGCATGAGTTTTGATCACTAATGCAGCATCGAGTCAATTCTCATCTAGCTGAGCCAAGTATAACAAACATATTTCCTCTTCAGAAGTGGCTAGAAGTAACTCGATGGCCATTTGCAATGACGGGATTTCGCATTCAATGGGTAACACAGCTTCCAGACCCTAAACTAGTTGGAAAGGAGTGAACCCTGTTGACATTTTTACTAAGGTTCGATACGCCCAAAGCGTTGAAAATAGCATGTTATGCCAATTCGACCTATGAATCCCAATGATTCGTTAGATCATGATGACTAGAACTTTGTTGATGGCTTCAACTAGACCATTAGCTTGTGGATAATATGGAGTTGAACTATTGTGACGCAAGCCAAGCTAGTCTGTAAGTTCAGTCATCATAACGTTTCGAAAATGACGACCATGATCAATGATAATCGCTTGTGGAACACCAAACCTAGCAATTATATGATTGAACACGAAAATCACAGCTGTTTTGCCATCTGCCTCAAATGTAGGCATCGCCTCGGCCCACTTGGTAAAATAATCTACCGCAAGGGTGATATACGCATGCCCCTGGCCGAGTGAGGGTTACATGTAATAAAATCGATACCCAATTTTGCAAAAGGACCAACGGCAATTATAGGGTGGAGAGTAGCAAGTGGAGCACGCATCTTTCGATCAAAAATTTGGCAGTTGTGGCATTTTCGGACCACGTTAATGCAATCTTTAAACAAATACGGCCAGAGTAGCCAGCGCGCAATATCTTTTGGGTTGTGGCATACACAGACATATGACCGCCACACGCTCCAGAGTGACAGTCATTTAGAACCCTTTCAGCTTCCTCATGAGTTAAACAACGTCGAAAAATAGGGTCCACCCCACGACGATAAAGAGTATCTCCAATAATTCTGAATTGTTGGGACTAGAATCGTATTTTTCGACGTTCTGACATTGATATTTATGGCCGAAAGGATTGGATTTGGAGATAAATGATGATATCCCCATACCATACATCTAAAGTGCTGATTAGAAGCAAGGATTCATCTGCAATGGGCTCCTCCGCCACAGTTTCCGTGTCAGCACGCGGGAAGTCACACGTTAACTCCACAAAAACTAAAGATTTATTCAACTTAGACTTTTCAAATTCCAAGTCGAACTCCTACAGGATCACAATCCATTTGGATTACTTGCCCCCTAGCAATTGCTTGGTCAAAATATAGATGATAGGGTTGCAATCAGAAATTACTGTAGTTTTACGTAGTAAAATATAATGACGAAAACGTTGGACATCTTGAACAGCTGCCAATGCCAATTTCTCCACATGTGATTATTTTAGCTCAGTTGGATTTAAAGTGCGACTAAGGTAATATATCACACGTTCAGTACTGAATTCATCTTCCTGAACTAACACCATTCCGATGGTGGAATGGGAAGCGGCGAGATACAAGAAGTAGTCCTGGTTGTAGTTGGGAGGATGCAATAACGGTGCATGGGTCAACGCGTGTTTTAGTGCATCAAAAGATTTATCAGCTATCTCATCCCAAAAGAATGGAGTATTTTGTTTCAACAACTGGGTAAAACCCTTTGTGATCTCGGCGTAGTTAGGAATGAATCAACGTAAAATTTTTTCTTTCCCTTGCAAACTTTGGAGTTGGCGAAGACTCGAAGGAGGAGGCAATTTGACAATAGCTTCAACCTTCGAGGGATCGACGCAAATGCCAGCTTTCGAAACAACAAACCCCAGTAACTAACCCATTTCTATACAAAAAACACACTTTTGTGGATTCAACCTAATCCGATAATGCCTACACCTCATAAAGATTGCTCGTAAATGGATGAGATGATCAGCTTGATCTAATGAATGAGCAGGCAAATCATTGAGATAGGGTTGCACAATGTGCTTGATGTCATGAAACGCGTAAGACATGGCCCTTTGAAAAGTTGCCCCAACGTTCTTGAGCCCAAAAGGTAATTTGCAATAAGCAAATTTCCCCATGGATAAATGAAAGCCTTTTTTGGTTGATGAGCAGGTAGAATATTTATTTGATTGTATCCGAAAAAACCATCCATGAAGGAAAATATTTCACTGCCGGCACAATCATCAATGATTTGATTGATATAGGGAGTTGGGTAATTATCTTTTGGACAGGCTCGATTAATATCCCTATAATCGATACATATTCTTATTGTCCCTTGCTTTTTGTTAACAGGAACAATATTCGATACCCAATCCGTTAATGGAATCGGATAAATGAAACCTTCTTTGAGTAATTTTCAACTTCTACTTTAATAGCAACAACTTTTCTCGAGTGGATCTGACGCAAACGTTGCCAGACGGGTTTAGCGTCCGAGTAAGTTTTGATTTCATGAACAAAAATTGCAGGGTCAATTCCTGGCATTTCATCATATGACCAGGAAAACACGTCGCAGAATTCTTGAAATAGGGCCTTATATGTTTGAATTTCATCTTCTGTACAAGAGGCACCTATATGAATGTTTTCAACAATTCCAGGCTCAACCAAAATATCAATAGGAATAGTTCGAGAAATGTTTCCCAAATTTAACTTTGAATCAGGATTTTTCATTGGATTATGAGATTCCTTGACATATTCAGTCGTAAAAATAGATGGAAAATCATTTTCAAAGCGATCACTCTCGGGTAAAAATGAAGATCTATGATGAAGATCTTCCCATGGTAAATCATCGACACATAGGATTTCACGAATTTGCTCATCAGTGTGAACAAGTTCGGAAAACGTTGTTGAATCCGAGTTTGATGTTGAAAATGATTTCGCATGGACCACATTCATTAAGTCAATTTTGGTTTAAGATGGGTCGGAAAGCGATTGCACGGCCTGATACGCAATTTCATATGGACTCAAAGGCATAACATCACCAAATGAGTCAATCTTAGATTCAGAAGGTACGATCCAAGGATCATCATAAACAATAGTGTCTGACAAAATCATACGAATCATTGCAGTAGAAGATGATGCGTTGATAGGAGGAAAAGGAAAAGTTCCCAGTAAACCAGCACCTTTAACTAGTCCTACTCCAACATCCTTATACAGGATAGTAGTTTTGCCGACATGCTGAATACTTTCAGAAGAGGCTGGGTCGGATGAAAAGTAAGTCAACTGGTCTATAGTTACGATCTTTCCATTATGAGGGAACTTTATAAGCCGAAAGACCGATGAAACAACAGCTGTCATAGCGTAAGACCAACTACGACCCAAGAGAAGGTTGTAATCTAGAGGGGCATCAACCACCTCCACATCTAGATTAAGAGTTTTGCCTTCTACCCCTATAGGTAAATCCTATAGAATGCCAAAAGGATGAAACCCACGGCCATCAAAGGCCTTTAGAATCGTCGGGGATTGATTTAGCGAAGGAGAACCAAGCGATCTCCAACATTGTATCAACATAATACATGTTGAGGCTCCCTCATCAATCACAATCCTATAAATAGGTCTGTTTTTTACTAACACTAGGATCTGGAAAGCCATTTGATGAGGTAAGCGCTGTGTACTATTTTCTAGATCGAAAATTATAAGGTTCGAGTCGTGAACGTCAACAACTCCTATAGCCAACAATAGTAATTTACGCTGAGCTGGACATGATTGCAGCACTTCTAAAGCCGACATTACTAAAGGTGAAACAACCAAATCTTCAACAATGTTATAGTTTTGAGCTGCTCTCGCATGTGGATTGAAAGCTCACTTTTGAAGTCTACCCTTGGCGGGCGGTTTGATTACTAAGTCTGGATTAGGTTTCTCGATCTGTAGTGGATCAGAACCGGGAGCTGAAGTTGATGGGTTCGAATGAGAAGATTCTACTTCTTTACATCAACAGGACTTTTAGTACCATAATCATGTGATCGAGTCGCAATCCTAACATGGGACATCATCATTATGGGTTCCTCGGAGGCATTTGAGGAAGAACCTATCATCTTACTGTCTTGACTTAGAAAAGGATCCTTCAAAACAGCAGGCATTTGAGAACCTTTGACAATTTTCGCAACCTCTGCACGATGAGCAAAGTCTATGGTAAAATTCTCTTCATCACAAATGAGACAAGGATAACGAGGTTTGCATTTCTCAACAGTTGATTCCGCTTTTTCTGGTTTCTCTTTTGAATTTTTATCTATTTTATTTTCTTCTTCCCTTTCTTTTTACCGCCAGATTTTGATTTGGCCGTAGATGACTCTACAACATGAATATCGGCGGAAATTTCCACGGAAGAATCTCCTGTCGGGGAATCTGGCAAGGTTATGATAGGAGAAGAATTCTTGGAAGACTTCTTCTTACTTTTGGTATTAACCGTACCAGTCATACCATCAGTGGCATGAGACCCTGAAGGAACTGCAGCGATTTGATTTTTCTTTGGAAGATCGGGGATTTTCTCGTGTAACGTACTTGACTGCATATAAACTAAGTCAAGGTACTGTGCTTGAGCAATTACTTGCTCCTCCGTAACGACTCCGGCCTTAGCTACATCCTCAGTGATCTTCGGCAGTAAATATTTTACAAACCATTCAGCTAAGATCTGATCCGGAATAAAAACCTTCACTAAACGTCATCGACGTCTCCATTCATGAAAGTGATCTGAAATGTAAGTGCACGTCGACTGCTTTAATGAAGTTAATAATTCCATGCCATTGTCATATCTGACTGGCAACTGAAAATGAGTTAAAAATTAAGTAGCTAACTGACTAAAGTTATAAAAAGTGGCTCACGGTAACTCAATGTACCACTTGGCTGCAAGACCAATTAGAGTACGCTGGAAAATCCTTAAACGAATTGAATCATCTGAAATGGAGTTAGATGCACAACAGAGGTGATAAGTCATCACATGGTTCGACGGGTCCTCTCCTGATTTGCCTTCAAACTTAGGAATAT
This sequence comes from Pinus tabuliformis, assembly GCA_031772625.1. Classification (NCBI taxonomy): domain Eukaryota; kingdom Viridiplantae; phylum Streptophyta; class Pinopsida; order Pinales; family Pinaceae; genus Pinus; species Pinus tabuliformis. The sequence goes on along the minus strand of CM062820.1, from coordinate 639,719,811 downwards.
CACTAGGCAACTTATTCGGCATTGGTGGCCAAAACGGAAGATAGTTAATGGGATCGTTCGTAAGGAGTGAGAAGTCAGGCAAGTCCAAAGTTGCGATAAATGATAACTGATGATTAGGGTCCCTAAAACTTTGGGTCATGAGACCAGCCCCAGGAGGAGGATATCCAGGATAACTAGGAATTGGAATTTCACTTGGGATATTATATCCTCCCGGAAAACCAGGATTAACCAGACCGTACTGGGGTTGTTGAGGTTGTTGATATGTATACCCAGGGTACGGTTGATACTGATAGACTGGTTGCTGCACAGTAGGACCGAATCGGTACTATCCCTGGTACAGTTGATAAGTAAATTGAGGTTGACTTGTTACAACCGTACTTGAACCAGGTTGTCCTACAGGCATTTGAACCGAAGTTTGAATTGTGGATCCAGACTGAGGTAAAGATGTCTAAGAAGTTGATACAGGAATAGTAGAAACCGAAGCTGTCGATACTCCAGAAGTAGGTGGGGTGGATTGAAAAGATGTTGCAGCAGCTGCAGTAGCCATTTGAGTCGGAGTACGAGGCGTACTAGGCCCAGGCTGAGAAACTACAGAAGGTACAAAAGTTTTAATAGTAGACTGGACAGGTTGCTGGGGTGAACCAGAAACTAAAGGTTGTCCAATTTGAGATGGAAACTGTACATTCGGTTGCAAGACCTGTTGAGTTTGAACACTAAGTTCATTCTGGGGTACGGACCCATAACAGGTTGAGAATATTGAGGACCATAACTGGGTTGAGGGTAGGGTTGATAATTCAATGGTACATTTCCAGATCCTTGAACATATGATTGACCGGAAGGTGGTTGTAAACCTTGGTTCGGGTACTGACATTGAGGTTAATAACCTTGAGGCACGTACTGGTACTGGGGTTGACCTTGAGGTACATATTGATACTGGGGTTCACCTTGAGGTACATATTGAGTCTGGGGTTGACCTTGAGGAACGTATTGTCCCGTAGGTATGTATTGTCCTTGTGGTTGTCCCCCAGGCGCAAATTGGGTACCTTGAGGTTGCCCCCCAGGCGATACTTGAGGACTTTGAGGCTGCCCCCCAAGCGGTAACTGACCACCTTGAGGTTGAGGATTAGGAATAGTACCTGACATCATGAGAATATCTTCTACACTCAATGGCTTAGTTCCATTATTTCCAATTAATAACCCTTGTTCAATAGGTTGCGGAGATGTTCTCAAAAAAGTACCAGTGAGTGACTGATACCCAGAGGGAACAGAAGGAGCAGCATACAAAAAGGTTTCCGGAGATTGAGAAAACATGGACGACTGCCTTGACATATTTAATGGAGGATAGTAACCTCTAGGTGTTGGGTGATAAGCAATACAAGGTGGTGAAAAACTTAGTCTTGGGTTTTCCAAAAAGTTAGTCAATGAAATATACCAAGCAGTGCTCCTAGGTGGACTGTAAAAGATTGATTCATGCTCCCTAAGTTCTATAATAGGTTGATTTTCAGGGATAGGGATGCCTTCTTCTTCCGGAGTAGCAAGCTCTTCAATAGCTATAAGTCCAGAAGGAAGATTTTGGGTAATTATTCTTTCTACCCTGGGTGAACCAGGACCACTAGATGTTGGAGAGGTAAATCCCGATGTTGGAGTAGTAGCAAATTCACTTTCAGGTTCAGATATTTCATGTTCCTCACCTAAATCACTAGTAGATGAAAAACTACCAGTAACTTCGGAAACAGACACAGACTGTGGATTATAATCTGCTACTAAAGCTTGATAATCAGGATGTACCACCAAAGAAGACTCTCCTTCTTCAGGTGACCCCACTCTACTGTCTCTAGGAGTCACAAAGGCTCTTCACCCTTCAGGCTGGCTCCGTGAAAACTCAGGAGGTTGGCCCCGAAGTCTACGGGACTTCCTCGTTAATTCAGCCATGATTAAATATTTTAACTAATTCACACACAAACAAAGTAAAATCTCAATGAAAACCACCTAAAGCCTCTAAAGAACCAAACAAATTTGAATCACATGCCTAAAGAATCTAGGAGATCAACCACACACAAACAGTAACTTTCCGTAATGAAAACACTAGTTGTTGATGAAATCCAACATCGTAGAGTTCAATACAGAAATCGCAGTTGGAACAGTTACCCCGACAACCTGCTTAATGAATAGATTGGCACAAGTTCCTCCACTAAACCGTCTCGAGTAAAGAGAACCCCCCAGAAAATCCAAGTGAGTCTAGCTGACGTCTGCTCCAGGTACAGTGGGATCTTCCCTCCACCGTCACCTTAGTAAGAATCCTATAGAATATGGTCACTATGGTTACCAATGGAAACAAATATACCTGGGGGAACAGTCTACGATCCGATACGCACGCAAGGGTAGAGTAACAAGCTCAATCCCCTTGAAGGCTCCTTGACATAATCAAAGGTTTACCAACAAGTGACCCCAGGCTCCTCGATAATGGTTAATCCGAGGTTTACCGTTTTTAATACGTGAATATCTGGCGTCGTTCCCAATGAGGAAGGATTGATTCCCACACTGGTTCGGACACGATCTCGTGCTTCTCCTTTAACAGGAGCATTCCCAGAGCATAGATGCAACAATTAGATTTTTCTCCTACCGCAAGATACAGCTACTTGTTTGTTTTACTATCTTGGAGAGTTAATTACTCCCTACTCCAAGACACTAGCCTAAGCTATGTTAGTGTAATAGAGCCTTAGAAATAAAAAGATTACTAGATAGATTTTACTTTAAGCGTTATTTTTATTGGTTTTTGTTTAAGTCAAGAGGTGCAGAGATGAAACTTGTGGTGTGAAGACTCGACTCGAAATCACTAAAAAATGCACTTAAGATGATAAGCAATCTTTTCCCTTCAATGAATTTCTAGTTAGGAAAGAGTTTGAGAATGCAGCTTCTTGTAAACACAAATCTTTCTTAACAAACAAATCAAAAGAAGAACTTTTTGTCTTTTCCAATGCACTCAAAATGAGACAACTATTTATTTTCACAAAAATTTCCTTTTTCTTTCAAACACTCAAATACTACAAAAACAAACTTTTTCCAAAAGAGATTTTTTTATTTTTATAAAACACTCAAAACTATGGAAAATTCTAATCTTGAGATCTATAAACTATAAAAAACTATTTGAAGTAAAAGCTTACAAGATGTCTTTTCAAGGATGTTTTACTTAGCTATAAGCAAACTAAGGACTAATTTGTCCAGAATCACAAATCAGTCAAAAAACAACCAATTTTTGTTTTTTTTTTCTAAAAATGAAATCCAAACTTTTAACACAAGTCTTTTCAAAGTTTCACGAAGAGAAAACACAAGGTGGATTCCTCAACAAAGGAAAATTTTGCAAATGGTCAGACTCATAAGAAGGACAGTAAAAACCAAGGTGATCTGAGGCTTCTACAGCTTCTAAGCTCTGAGCTACTACAAGACCAAAATGAAAACCAAGCCCGGCAACCAAAACTTCTAGGAATTTCACCTAAAACCCTAACACCAATGGAATTAACCTAAGAAAAGTTCTTAACAAGTCACATGTAGGTCTAGGCAGGGGATAATAACATCTAAACAAAAACTAAACTAACTAAAAGAGAAAATCTCAAGTGTTCCAAAATTTTGACAGGGTCTGCAGGCCCGCAGTTCACACAGGTGTGGTACCTCTCTGTGTGAAAAACAAAAGTGCGGATAGGTCCGCACCGTGTTGCAAGCCGAGGGTGCGGTCCTCTCCCAAAGTTATCAAAAACAACAAATAATCCAAGATCTACTAAATCTACCCAATTCCACACACAACAAGCCAAAAACAGAAACAAAAACACAATTTCTCGGGTCAAAGTAAAGCAAATCAAGAAATCAAGTCCCCAATATGGTCACCATTTTGTCACACGGAATGAGTCGTTCTTGCACACAATATCGACCTCCCTAGAATCTAATGATATCTAGTGACAAGCAAGCCAATCAAAAACTATCTTTCTCTAAATATGAAATTTATAAACAAAGGAAAACAAGTGTTTTAGGCCTACCTTGGGTCGAATGCAAGTTTGTGGAGCCTCTCTCCTTTGATCCAAATGAGCTCCCTTGTAGTGAATCTGCAAACACAAACAAGCACACAAATTAAATAGCACCTAAAAAGCCAATATCATAAAGCATACTTATCATGATGATCAAGGAATTCATGAAACAAATGACATAAGACAATTTGTTGAGAAAAATGAATCTGATTGTATTAATTCAAATCAAAGAAGGACTTTACAACCTGTGCCTTGATGCTGTACAAGCTCCTCCTAGGGTCCAGCAAGAAGTCTCCTCTACTTTGACAAGTTTCACTCTCTTCCCAATGAAGCCAAAAAGGTATGTGATCTTTCCTCTCAAGCTTAACTAGGAAGTCTCAATTCCACCAGCATTTACCGTAAAAAATGTTCAGCTTCTAACCTCCCTAGCAACTAGCCCAATGTCTTAATTTATAGTGCAATGGAGGGAAGTTACTAGGTCCTCCTTCAAATGGATAAAGCCCTCCTTCAAAGGGATAAGTCCTCTCATCAAGGGATTAGCTTCTTCTCTTTTGGGATGCATGAACCACCTAAGAGCGAACCATCCACGTGAAAATTCCTTCTAGAATCATCTAGAATTAACCCAAAGTGAGTTTTTTAGAATAAACTTGCGCCTTTTTGACTTTCACAGGGGTCTGCACCCACTCCTTTAGAGACAGAGCGGGCAAGTCTGCAAGTAATGTGAACAGGGGGTGCGGGACCACAGACAATAGTGAGAGAAAGTGCAGAACCATAGCTTTGTTGATTTTTAATGTCTTTCTCTCATTTTCAAAGCTTGACATGAAGAGTTGAGGTCTGAGACTTGCTTAGGAGGACAGTATAAGTGATGATAGACTCATACTGACTGCAAATAGTCATGGTGACGATATTTTTATGTAACAAACTTGACATATAATTTGGACGCGATCATAATCTCAGTCTCTGTCATGAATATGTTGAAGACATATTTATGAAGTATTGATCATGTAAAAGTTCTTAGTGCAGCTCTCATGGATACATACATATGGACCTCATTTTTATTATGGTGATCTCGATGAAGGTGTTGAGATGATCTCAGTAAAGGCATAGTGGTGATCTCAATGAGCAATCATGGTGCAATAATGATGATCTTGGTAAACCAGTAATGATGATCATGATCTCAACAATAAGAATATGATTGGTGTCTTGGTCCTGGAGTGGATTGATAGGTCAAGGTTCATGGTCTTGGTAGTCATCAGTTAGAATCTCTATAAGAAGAATTTTGTGTGGGTTTTCCTCTCCAATAGGGAGAGGTTTTGGCCCTGGCAGAAATCCAAACATCTTCTATTCTTGTCTCTTTGTTTTGGTAGCAATTTGATGAAGAAAACACACACACTAATAATAATAAGATCAAGCTAAGATAAACTGCAAAATCACTTCACAAATCATATATCAATTCTAGAATAATCACATTAATCCCACTTGCCCTAGATTCTTCAACACGGAATCAGAGCTAAGGTTCAAAAGTCAAAGGAAGGGTAGAAAAGAGAAATACAAGGATCAAAATTCAAGGGCATCAAAGTAAGATTAAGGGTTTTGTCAATAATAAAGGATCGAGTCTATAAACAAGCAGTCTACATCAACAAATATTATCATCTTGGAGAAGTTTGAAAATCTGAGGAGTAGTCCTAATCTATAGTACAACAAAAGGAAAACATTGTACCTTTCACAGTCTCAGTGCTAGCCTCAAAATTTTGGTGTCATTATAACCCGTGCCATACTATATCAAACTTAATGACTTAAGCAGTTTTGATGATTGGTATTGAACAATTATCGAAAGCCACAAAGATACATAGTCATAACATACATTACAACAATATCACTTCAAAAGGAGAACACACTGCCACATCTCGGGTGGACATCATAATAGTTCTCTCAAAATTCTTGATTTCGATTCCATACACTCATAGTCAAGGAATCAAATAATCTCAACATATCATAAAAGACATTAGTGCGTGTTGCTGAACAATGCAAAGTCTCAAGAAAGATTCTAGAACTCTAGTGTACTAGGCAACTCAAGCAAGAATATCATTGAAGGAGATCATTTAAGAAAGCATCAAGGTGAAGATTTCATCTTCACATGACAAGTAAGTATATTTTCATTCTATACATGTTTGGTTAAATGACTTCATGATTGGAACGAGTCACATCTATGAATTGTATGGGTTATCAAGATTCCTTGCATGAAGAAGGAGATTAGACATACTCTTCTAAGTAGATGAACTCATCAAAAGGTCTCCTTTGAATTTATGAAAAGGGGTATTTATGCAATATTCCCTCACATTGAAACATTGGAGACATCAAAGTGATGTAGATGACAAACACATTCTCTTTAGGTGCAATAAGGAAGGTCAAATTAAATATAACCTACATGAAATTAAAAAGGCATCAAAGGATGTAGGATATCTTCACAATGTCTTATATATAATATCTGGGAATAAAGACAACCATCATTGATGCCTTGGAAAGGTAAAAAATATCCATGAACAAGAATGTTACCTCATTCAGCAACTTGTAGTCTCTATGAAAGATAGAGAGGGACAAGTTGATGGAAAAAATGTTGAAGGTTAAAAGAAATCAACCATATGTAGAAAAGGAAGGCAAGGGTGGTCACCAAGCAAGACAAAATAAGTATAGTTAAGATTGAATTCTATAAAAATATTTTGGAGGCTCATATCACTAAAAGATGGAGGGAGCTGAAGAAAAGGGCCAAGGAAAGAGGGAGTAACAAATCTCTCTTATGAGTAAGATAGTATCCCTCATAAAAGGGTCCTATAATAAGCTCCTAGATCTTGTGTTATAAGATATTACAATGATAATAAGATGCATCATGACATCATGGAAGCATTATAAATAAGAGCACGTAACATCTCCATAGGGATCATGAAGGACAAAAATGCATGGCAGACAACATGTAGGATATATAGCTCTTGGGAAACTTAGTGGACATTAAAGGAAAGAAAGAAGTCATTTAAGGCTCATCATACAACAAATAAAAAAAGGAAACATCTTCCAGTTGGGGATATACAAGATCCTAAAAAATTTGCTGATGGAATACTCATCATAGGGTTCACTAATGTAGAGAAGATGCAAGTGTTTCATCAGAAACTCTAACTTATGGAATCCATGAGATGATGATGTGATGAAGCAGATCAAGGGATTGAAATTCTTTTCAATCAAGGAATCTGTTGGAAGAAGCCTCGATGACCTGATGGTAAAACAAGGCATGCATGCTTATGTTTAATATTGTAATTTCATGTCATATGGTTGCAGGTAACATGGATCATTGCTTCTATCTTGAAAATCACGAACAAGAGAAAAATGATCTCTTCCTCTGAAAATATGCAAGAAGGCATAAGTCACACTAGATGAAATCAATATAATATGTCCTCATATGAAGTATGAGGAGATTTAATATAATAAAGAAACTTTGATTAAAAGCTATAGAATGTGTGAGGAAGGAAGAGATCATGAGATATAAAACCATGATAAAAGGAAATCAACATCCAATAGACCAAGAAGATTTGACTAGGAAATATCCTGGAAGGATATGAAGACTCTGATGAAAGCCTAAACAAGATGGAGAGCCCTCACAATGGATATCTATGGGAGATGTGTCAACATGAATGTAGGATGTTGATACCTACAAGAATATGTCATGATGAAAATCCATCTCGTAAGTTATGATTTAATTTAATATAAGTTCTTGAATAATATCTGGATGAGTTCATGTAGGGCTACTAGAACATGACTTGAAAGTACAAGTGTAACCAACATTCATGTGATGGATGGAAACTCCTGAAAGAAGCATGGAGAGAAAAGAAGTTGCCATATTAAAAAGGTTCGAGATATGTACCAAGAAGGCCACTTTCCATGAATAAAGGAATGAGATGACGGAATAAGAAGGAAGGTGATCGATGGTTGTTTCCCTACGAGGAAGAAGCTCAACTAAATTTAATGACATCAAGGAGAGAAGTTGATCAAGCAACTGAAGGACCCACAAAGAAAAATGTTCTGATATATAGAAGAGTCCCTAGCTAAGAGGGAGCTCTGACAAGTCCCTGATCAACATGGAGTTTGAATTAAGATCACCCCTGATTACAAAGGAGTGAAAATTGTGTTTTTCCATGTCATGTGTCATCCATTAGACCAAGACTAATAGTCATAAGTCTATATAAAGGCCATGAATGGAAATGTAGACACATGATAGACACAACATTCTTGTCTTCACCTGGGAAGAAAGAATGGGGGGACTAGGTAATAATCTGGCATCCGATACTCTTTAAGGATTTATAGTGCATCCAAGATAAGGGTATGCAAGAGGATCGATATACTTTGAGGGTTGGGAACCCAAGATAAGAATAGTCCTAGAAGTTGATACTCAGTGAGCACCCGAGTGGGTATGTACCTTGAGAGACAATGATGAAGGTGTCTATAAATCATTGGTCTTGCCAGAATTGTAGCTCATGGTCTCTTGGAGAGATGGAGTTGTTAGTCAAGGCCTTTCACTTTGACAATGTTGATTGATATGATGTTATACATATTGGATTACCAATATGACTCTTCTTATGACAAATTCTTCAGATTGAGAATAGCCAAGTACCATTATAAATACCTCCCTAGTTAAGAGGGAGTGTTGAACAAAAGTATAACTAGGTTTAGTATTTGTCAATATAACTTTGATCTTTGTACTTGTCAAGAAAAATAAATATTATTTTTATAAATTATATGAATGAGTTTCTTACTCATTCCATATGTCTAGGAAAGTCAAAGAGTCAAAGTCATCTACAAAAATCTCTTCTTGAGAATATATGTAAAATGTATAGTAGTCAAGAACAACCCTCCAAGACAATCACGAAGATGTCTGCCTACAAAAAAATGAGGAAAATAATTAAGTTGAGCTAAAAATATATATTAAATAACAGTCATGTCGGCGCAGTTAAAGTGACATGTCTAGTAAATAGAAGACAGCTTAGCTACACACAGGCCATTATATATACCCCACTAGGGTCACCACAAAAAATATATTCGTACACCTCTGAAATTACGTATGGTGCAAGAAGCTGTGAAGTTTCATATGAAGGGTTTCGTACGCCACAGTAAGGTAATTTCGAAGTTTGTCCATGATGAAACTTGTGTATTTTTCAGATGAGTACCACTATCTCGGTATCCTAGTTGTAGTCTCTGTCTCAACATATTTACACTCTCAGAATAATATCTCGATACAGTTACAGTCTTGGCTTAATTTTGATGAAGAGGACTTCGATGATCCTACAGTAGCACTCTCAATCTCTAAGTGACATGCTTTGGTATGACCCCATAGGGACACACATTAACTTGACATATAATCTGGACATAGTCATAATATCAATCTTTGTCATGAATATGTTGAAGACATAGTTACGATGTCTTGATCATGTAAAATTTCTCGGTGCAGCTCTCAAGGATACATACATATGGACCTCATTGTTATGATGGTGATCTTGATGAAGGTGTTGAGATGATCTTGGTAAAGGCATAGTGGTGATCTCAATGAGCAGTCATGATGTAGCAATGATAATCTTGGTAGAGTAGTAATGATGATGATGATCTCAACAGTAAGAAGAGGATTGGTGTCTTGGTCTTGGAGTGGCTTGATAGGTCAAGGGTCATGGTCTTGGTAGTCGACAATTAGAATCTATGTAAGAATAATTTTTTTCAGCTTTTCCTATCCAAGAGGGAGAGGTTTTGGCCCTAGAAAAAAGCCAAACATCTTTTTTTCTTGTATGTTTGTTTCAGTAGCAGTTTGATGAAGCAAACACACATGCTAATAATAAGAAGAAGATCAAGCTAAGATAAATTGCAAAATCACTTCACAAATCATATTTCAAGTCTAGAAGAGTCACATTAATCGCACTTGCCCTAAATTCTTCAACATTAATAGGCTATCATTTGCCAACAAGGACATTTATCCATGTCTAAGTTGCATAGGTGTAGAGCTAGCTTAGAATTACTCTCGCATTAAGTTTTTTATGCCATTGTTACTTGTGCTAAGGGTTATCATTTTTCCTTGAGAAAACTGCAAGGACTGTGTTGTCGCCACATCTTCGTTTCCACGTGTGATGGAATGCGATTGTCCTATTGACCTTTGAATGGTCACGATGGTGGGAGGGAAGATCAATGGCTAGTAATCAAAGCCCCAAACTCTAACCCTTTATTCTCAATTTCCTTAGCATTTGTCTATGGTTCCTTCTGTCATCGCTTGCTACCTATTCCATGGCCGCAAGCACTTCTGGCAGGTATTCTCTTTGACTCGAAACCTAATAAAGGATGTAGAGTCACATCTATGGCTTTCTTCGCCATATGCTCCAATTACCCTTAGCTACCGATAACCTATTTATTTGTATAATGTTGTAATTGATTTCATTTAGTTGCACTTAGTGGTCTTAGAATTTAGTAATTGGGCCTAAAATTCTTTCTCCTATATTTTGATTCTCTCTTTATTTTAGAAAATTCATGTATGATGAGGGTCTCTTCCATCAACCCTCATGGTTTCATTTACTCTTAGTTACATGTAACTTACTTTCCTCGCTGCCCATATTTCACTTGTTGTGGACATCTTTCATCTTTTGGGTTTCTTGTTGTCATTGGTTTTGTTTACACCAGGTACTTCCAACGTATTCAGGTGGCTTCAGGAAGACCATGATACCCCAGTTCCATTTAGCGGTCTGGAATTAGAGTTCCATTTCGATATACATGTTACATAGTATTTTTTCACCCCTTGTTAATTTTAGGTATGTTATATGCTAGAGAAATTTATTTAAATTTTGACAGTTAGAAATCATATCATAAACTACAAATAGAACATAAACATAAATCGCAAAAGACAATCCAAGACAAGAGGACACAAGATGTGGCACTAGCCAGGGACAAATCCCAATGTGGGGAAACCCTTGATCAATTCTTATTTTATGCTCTTCAATGTTCAATAGAGAAAGAGAGAGAGAGATAGTACATTTACAATAGAAGTAAACACTTTCACTTATCTAGATCTGGCATAGATCATTTCCTATAATGATGAGATCAGTTGAAGACATTCTTCTTCAACTGATTCTCCAAGGTGACTCCTTCACCTATCATCATGTTGTACCACTGCATACTGCACTAATCATGATTATCATCATGCTGCCCATGTCCATGATCTTATCCATCATCATGCTGCCCTTCATGTCCATGATCATATCCATCATCATGCTGCCCTCATACATCAACATGTAGTCTCATTGTTGATCATGCTACCCTTTACTTCATCATGCAGTCCCGTTACTTATTATGCTCATATACATATATATGATGAGATCATTTTAAGATCATGATCTTAGACACTAATCCTTGCCAAGGCTAAATCTTCTTGACTTGGTGATCATTGCTTCTTTCATCATGCTGAGGCTATTATGATCCTTATCATCTTGACTGCCTCAAATATACTTATTCATGTGAAGCTATTGATCAAAACTGAAACCTGCTTCATCATTGTGATTATGCCGAGACAGTGACATATACATATGTGAGACTAATATGACACCCAACATAATTTTCATTGTGGAATCTGAGTTACTGTGGTTTATTACATCTAAACTACCACAGGGATACCACCGAGATCTATATGCATAGATTGCGGCTACAGCAGTGTTGAAAAATGGCAACAAGAAATTGCTAAAAATACCACTGCTAAAAATAGCAGTTTGGGTAGCAGTGCTGGATTGGGAATGAGGGAATGAAAAATGGAAGTGCTAAAAACAAAAGTTCTATTTTTAGCAGTTCAGTGTGGATTCCTATTTTAGTTAGTCCCTAGACTAGAAATAGGAAGTAAAATTCGAATTTGATATTAACAGCAGTTTGTAAATTAATTAATTAATTTGGTTTGATTTAATTAGTTAAGGAATTATGAACTTGAAGTCTATGTGTGGACATGCAACAGTTTCTCCTTTGATTGAGGGATTTAACCATCAGTTAAAGGATGAGGATGAGTTGTAATTATGAGTTGTAATTATTTGGCTCAGTTAACTGAGTCAAGTCCAGTTAGATTAATTTAACAAGTTGTTAAATTAATGAGATTTAGTTTGTTAATGCTTGCATGCATGTAACAATTGGTATTTTCAGATAACTGAAGATTAAATCATTGATAAATCATGCATGTCAGTTAAGACAAAGACCTAGTTGAGATTAGATGGAAGGACAATGCACTATCAGTTGCTAGGATATTCCTTGGTGAATATTGCTTGCATGCAGAAGGAATATTATTCCTTATGGATTGCAAAGTTGGACCTGAGGTTACAGTAGGTATGATGTGGCCAAGTCACACATGTTATGACATTGGACCCCAATCAAAACTGTGCAAGGAAATAGGAGCTTGGAGGAGTTGTGCAGCCTATATATACAGGCCTAGGTATTCCATGAGCTACATCATCAGAGTACAGAAAGAGAAGGATAGCTTTTGAGCTGATTCTTTTTGTATGTTGTTAAGGATTTCCACTTGGTTGATAATACAAAGATGGGGCTTTAGGCTGGTGCTTTCCCCAGGTTATATCTTCTATGTTATGGTTGATTACTTCTCATTCTCAGTTATATCTGTTCATGCTTGATGTTGCTCATGTTCAATTAAGCTTCTGCTAAGTTTATGGTAGATGTAGATCTAGTATTATAGTTTAGTACATTGCATATATCAGTTGGATCTGCAGGTGAAATTTCTACATGATATCAGTGAGTTAGCTGATTTGTAGAGAAAATTCTACAAGAACTTCCTTCCTATGGTGCAGCTACAACAGTTCCTTCTTGCAGCCTAATTACCCTTATCATTGCGGCTACCCCCGACTTCCTCATTCACTGTGGCTTCTGCGGCTACTTTGGTTATAAGTAAGTTTTGTCATACCTATATACCATATAATTAAACCTGTATAACGTATACTCAAACTTCACGTGGAATGGCAGAGAGGAGTGCGAGGTTCAAATGTGTGAACAGGTCTTGTTGACTTGACCCATTGACTGCATTTAGATCTTCATAAGCCTGTGGCTCCTCTTCAATATTGGACTGCAGTTATGATAGTAGCTTCTTCATTGACTGTGTGAGATTTTGACGGTGGTGCCATCATTACCCTTACTGTGGCTTTATTACCTGAGTTCTGAAATTCATCCTGTAGGTGCTCTTTATTTCAAAGGCATCTGAGATCCCAAAGATGTCTAAATTTTATATGTATGAATGTCTCCATGACTGCACATAGGGTGTCCATGAACAACGTATAAGGTCCAGTGTATAATGTCTTTGTTTTCATCCTCATAAGCCTTCGGATAAATCTGCATGACCTGTGTTGGATTAGGGCATCATATAACCATAATATAGGGCTGCATTTAATACCTCCTCCAAGACTCGTAGGCCAGCATATTACTCTTGGTGTCTCTCTCCTACTCCAAAACCCAAGACATGAAGAGGAGGAGATCACCTCAAGAATGTATTGCAAATGACATCAAAACTCTTCTATTTATACCAAAAACATATAGGTTGAATAGACATGATGTTTGGGCTTCTTGAGCATACATAAGTTTCTGGTCGACTTGATAATAATTCCACAATCAAAATAAATTCATATCTCCATAAATACTTATCGAAATCGGATGATCATTAGATCAATCCTACACCTCTCTATGAGAGGGATCCAATAAAAATATCAGCTACCATAAATAAGCTAACCCACATGGAGTTTAGCCCTAGTTGCCAATTTTAACACTCCCTCTCAACTAGGGAGAACTCCATCCGCTGATCCATATGTCCAACTGTACTATCTCTGCCATTAGTGCCATGCACTGCCCTTCTCAACTTTGCCTAGCTCTACTAAGCTTTTGTAGCTCTTCTCAGCTCTGCTGGCTCCGCTCAGCTCTGCTGGCTCCGCTAAACTCTGCTGGCTCTGCTCTACTCTGTTGGATCTACTCTTCTTTGCTCAACTTAGCTTTGCTGAACTGTGAAGAATAAGAATTGATCGAGAATGTCTCATACCATTCTCCACTTACCCAAAGTCAGTCTCAAAGTGCGTACCACTGGTCCCAGTTCAGTCTCTGCGGACCCAAAGTCAGCGTCATAGTGGGTACCACTCCTACTACTGGTCCCAAACCAGTATCATCAGTCTCAGAGAGTGTACCACTTGTCCCAGACCAGTCTCAACCAACCCGAAGTCAGCGTCATAGCATGTACCACTCTCACTGGTCCCAGAAAAGTCTTCCACTAACCCTAAGTTAGTCTCAGAGTATGTACCACTGGTCCTAGACCAATCTCAACTGACCCAAAGTTAGCGTCATAGTAGGTACAACTCCTACCATTGGTCCCAGACCAGTATCATTGATTCCAGATCAATGAAGGTCATCCTATCATAGGGAGCTCGATAGATACATCGATGTTTCCATCGGTACTACTATGGTCCCTATCCTCATTTCCGTGCTCATTGATCAGATCAGAGGTAATTCCCATGAGTCCCAGACTGCATGGGTAGGATGCCTCGACAAGAGAACTCAATCAATCACGTCCTCACAAGAGAACTAATCATCCTACTACACAATCATCATGGAGAACACATCATCCAGACCTCACAGGAGAACTAATCATCCTGCTACACAATCGTCATGGAGAATACATCATCCAGACCTCATAAGAGAACTAATCATCCTGCTACATAGGAGAGTGGATCATCATGTCCCATGAGAGATCGAATCATATTGTTCCACAAGAGAGCGAATCATCTTGTCCACAAGAGAGCAAATCATCCTCTCCACAGGAGAGTGAATCATCTTATCCCACAAGAGAGAAAATCATCTTGTCCACAGTGCGCACCACCAGGGTCGGGTGAGTCACCTTGTGGTCATATGTTTCTCTAGTAAGAACTGCAAGCCCCCAAATCTCAATGTATGCATCATGCAGGACCCTTTTACAAGGGTCTTTCGACGACTCCAAGTCATTCGGGATAATCACAAATTTTATCTTTCCTCGAGGCTCTGACAAAGTGTAGCGACCTATACATCATCTCAGTGCGATGGTGCCTCCTTGCTCATCGGCTTACCATATCCGAGACAAGATAGTATCTGATGTCTATCTGTTGAAGGAATCATTGAATATGGGATTCCTCAATAATCGAATCCCACCTCTGGTTGTCACAGAGAATCACAATGGTATTCATCATGTGTACCCACTGAAGAGTTTCCACAACCAAGCAACTTAATATGAGGTCATACTCATAGTTATGTATCCGGCCTCGATGGTACTTATAACAACCGACTTCTACTTCCTGCTCATCCATGATATCGAAGTAGAATCCAAAGAGAATTAGCACTGAAAAGTGCTCTGGTGATCCTCCACACTGCCTACCCAGTCAGCATTCGAATAATCATGTAGTTTTCATATTTCTGGCAGTGTATCTCAATCCATGAGATATTGTGCCCCGAAGATATCTCAAAAGATTCTTGGCACCAATCCAGTGAGGCTCAACCAAATATGAGCTCACCATGCTAACTACAAAACATATGTCCAGAATCCAACTCCCTCTTACTTATGAAAATGAGAGGGTCTGCACCTATTAGAAATAGGTCGTCCTTATGAGGTGCCAGTATGAGAGGTCTATCATCCACAACCTTCGGGTAATGGTTTGGATCGGTTTCACTCCTACTGAATCTTAGCTTCATCAAAGAAATATCAATCCTCTCATACTACTCTCGAGGTGTTTTTCTTCAAGCCATAGGGGGCTTTCATCCACCTATATACATGAGATTCCCATTCATGAATCTCAAACTCCATGGGTTGTTCTAGACCTGTGGACCTGCTACATGAGGGGAATGGTCGCCTTGTAAGATTTTCCTTCGTCACATCTAAAACATGTACCTTCATGCTCTTTTTGAATTCAGGCATCCCGGTCACCATTTGACTCACAGACCTCTGATGCTGAGTCAATGGACATGGTCCCTAGTGGACTTGATACAATCCTAAACTCTAAAACATCTTTGAAAAATATATTTTCAAACACATACCTTTCCATTGATGAGTGCCACCCTGAAACCTTAAACTTCCATTTCCAAGATGGACACCAGGTTCTTCTTGCGATCAGGTACATAAAAGAGATTCTGGGGTTCCTTGCTTTCTTTGAAGAGACGGTCATGTCCTTGATGACCTGTTTCTCTGCCATTCGGACAATCCTTCACATAAAGGAAAAAATTATTATAACCAAGGTATCTGCCTTTCCTTCCATCCTTACATCCAAACTTCCCAATGAAGTGATCTTTAGGTAGGCCATAAAAAATTTCTGCTACACCAATCTGATAATATTCTCTGCTTCGACTTCACCCTGGGTGAATTATGAGGAACCCATTGATCCTTTTGTCTTATTCCAACTGTGTTTGGTGATTGCTCTTTCACTCTTGCTTGGGCATTGTCTTCACCTCAGCTCTGATAGCATGTTAATTTTAGGTATGTTCTATGCTAGAGAAATTTATTTAAATTTTCACAATTAGCAATCATATCATAAACTGCAGATAGAACATAAACATAAATCGCAAAAGACAATCCAAGACAAGATGACACAAGATGTGGCGCTAGCCAGGGAAAAATCCCAATGTGGGGAAACCTTTGATCAATTCTTCTTTTATGTTCTTCAAAGTTCAGTAGAGAAAGAGAGAGAGAGAGAGAGTACATTTACAACAGAAGTCAACACTTTGACTTATCTAGATCTGGCATAGATCATTTCGTATAATGATGAGATCAGTTGAAGACATTCTACTTCAACTGATTATCCAAGGTGACTCCTTCACCTATCATCGTGCTGCATCTGGTTCTCATGCTGTACCACTGCATATTGCACCATGTTTCACTAATCATGATTATCATCATGCTGCCCATGTCCAAGATCTTATCGATCATCATGATGACCTTCATTTCCATGATCTTATCCATTATCATGCTACCCTCATACATCAACATGTAGTTTCATTGTCGATCATGCTACCCTTTACTTCATCATGCAGTCCCATGACTGATTATGCCCATATACATATATATGATGAGATCATGATCTTAGACACTAATCCTTGCTAAGGGTGACAATTCTTGACTTGGTGATCATTTCTTCTTTCATCATGTTGAGGCTATTATGATCCTTATCATCTTGACTGCCTCAAACATACTTATTCATGAGAAGATCTTGATCAACATTGAAACCTACTTCATCATTGTGATTATGCCGAGACAGTGACATATACATAAGTGAGACTGAGATGACACCCAACATAATTTTCATTATGCAATCTGAGTTATTGTGGTTTATTACATCTAAACTGCCACAGGGATACCACTGAGATCTATATGCATAGATTGTAGCTACAGCAGTTCCTTCCTATGGTGCGCTACAACAGTTCCTTCTTGCGGACTAATTACCCTTATCACTACGACTACCCCCGGCTTCCTCATTCATTACGGCTTATGCAGCTACTTTGGTTATAAGTGAGTTTTGTCATACCTATATAGTGTATACCTAAACGTGTATAGCATATACTCAAACTTCACGTGGAATGGTAGAGAGGAGTGCAAGGTTCAGATGTGTGAACAGGTCTTGTTGACTTGACCCATTGACTGCGTTTAGATCTTCATAAGCACACGACTCCTCTTCCATACTGGACTGGGGTTATGAAAGCAGCTTCTTCATTGACTGCATGGGATTTTGACAGTGGTGCCATCATTACCCTTACTGCAGCTTTATTACCAGAGTTCCAACATTCATCCTATAGCTGCTCTTTATTTCAGAGGCATCCAAGATCCCAAAGATGTCTAAATTGTATACATATGAATGTCTCCATGACTGCACATAGGGTGTCCATGAACAGTGTATAAGGTCTAGTATATAATGTTTTTTTTTGTATCCTCATAAGCCTTTGGATAGATCTTCATTAACTGCATTGGATTAGGGCATCACATAACTATAATATAGGGCTACGATTAATACCTTCTCCTCCAAGACTTGTAGGTTAGTGTATTACTCTTGGTGTATCTCTCCTACTCCAAAAACCCAAGACGTAGAGAGGAGGAGATCACCTCAAGAATGTATTGCAAATGACATCAAAACTCTTCTATTTATACCAAAAATGTATAGGTTGAATAGACATGACGTTTGGGCTTCTCGAGCCTACATAAGTTGCTCGTCGGCTTGATAATAATTCCATAATAAAAATAAATTCATATCTCCATAAATACTTATCGGAATTGGATGATCTTTAGATCAATCCTACACCTCTCAACAAGAGGGATCTAATAAAGATATCAGCTACCATAAATAAGCTGACCCACATGGAGTTTGGCCCTAGTTTCCAATTTTAACACCCCTCCTGCACTTCCTTGTGTCATACCTTGGAGTGCCCAAAACTTGGCAATTATAGTGTACCCTTCCTGATATGTAGTCCAGATCCTCCCTAAATACTTAATGAAAACATGCCTTGATCCTCCCATGAAGAAGATAAAAACCCTAATTTTGGGGTCATTGCAACTGTGACATTGGCAACTAGCACTGATGGTAGGTTGCATCATACTAGCCTTGCACTAGCAATGCGCTTTTTACTTGGATACTCATGTAGATCCCTAAAAGGCAAGTTTTCCCAAAGAGGACATGAAGCTTCATGTCTAGAGGCTTCCAGAACGATGAGCTGGAGGTTGTTCGTTGTGGATGTGGTCAAATTCTCCCAATATTCTCCTTTGATCTTATCCCTTTGAGCTTCCTACCTGAGATGAGGGCCTTCCCCTATCTTTGGAGAGATCCTAAATCCCTCTCCATACCTATATATTCATCCTCTCCCATTCCCAAATTTTTTGTCTCTAATTATTTGCACCCTTATGCTAAGATAGTGTCTACATGCTACTCATTTGGCTTGAAGGAGTGCTTGGAGAGATTGAGCTTGGACTTGCACATTCATTCAAGATGGAATTATTAACATCAAGGCTTTTTTTGTATGTTTCCTCTTTCATCTCTTAATATATACAACGGATGGTTCATTTTGCATAAATGCATGTTTCAATGCATCATTTATCTTAATTTTCCTTGATCTATTAAGTGGATTACATTCAATTATGCTTGTTACAGTTGTATTCTTTTTCATGTCTTTGATCTCTTCTGCAGGTATTCAAACGTTGTGAGCAGTAGTGCTGAGCCTAAGGAGAAAGTGATCAAGATATTCAACAAAGGAGTGTTTTATAGCATCAAAACGATGTAGGTATCCTTCCTCTTCTCTCATTTCAATTATAATTTAGGAAAGTGTCTCGTAGATTGTCACATTGGTTTCTAGTCCCACTCATTGAACTAGAGGGATCATCTCTGTCCAGAGAGAGGATTTAACTAGACAACAAAATCGTGGCTCCACTAGGGAAGCTATAACCTTTGCATCCATTCCTTCGATTAGATTCTATGATGAGTTTGACCAACCACCGATTTCTTGGCTTGTATGCCTCACTATAGATTTATGCAGTCACTGGTTTTTTCTTGAGAGTGTTAAGCCCACTCTGATTTTCAAGATTTTTTATTTTTTCCTTATTTTCCTCACCCAACGTGTTTTCTGCTCTGACAGAAGTGTTTCCAGGGCTGATTTTCAATTTATAGCTGCATTTCTCTGCCTTTCATCACCCTTTTTCCTTTATTAGGCACACTAATCCCATATGATAGAAGAAAATTAGGGTTTCTTCTTGTTTTCATTGGTTTTCGACCTCTCTGATTGATTTTCCACTGTAATTACAGTGTGTTTGTCTTGATTGTCATCCTTGTGTGATTGCAATTGTCTCTTGGCTTTTGTTGATGTGCGTTTGAGGCTTGATTTCCTTCTAGGGTTTTTAGGTCTAGGTCACCCTCCACTCATCATTTGTCTTGTCTCTGTCAAGTTGATTTCTTCCATTTAGGAGTCTTGCTGCAGTCACGACACCATTTTCAAGTTGCTTTCATTTCATGTTTGTGGAGTTACTTTCATTAGTATTGAGTCATATTGGTGCTTTGAAAATTTATTTTGTTCCATTGTCAAAAATAGATAACAGTTGTTTGCTTTAGTAGATGTTGGCTTATATGGCCCTAACCCAGGTTCGGAAGAGTTATTTAGCCAAACAAATCCCGCAGCAACCGCCCCTTTCGGCAATAGCTCGTGGAGTGCGGACTGAGGTCTCACCCGAGGTAGCAAGGGAGGGTGTTGGAACCAGGTTTCCGCACCCTTGGGATGTCTTGATGTGGTCTAGAGGGTTCGTGCACCATTCTATGGCTTCGCACCACTCTGCTCCGTGTAGATCCAGACCCAGGAAAATCCTTAATAATTATTAATGCACTGTTTATAGATTAGATCTACTTTTTATGGTCTTTAAGCAAACATTTACCAAAAATAACCAGTTCGCACACTCAGAAAAGATATAGATACATAACATAAGCATACGCGCATAGATCAAATAGTTATATCAACCATAAATTAGCCAGATCCGAAATAATTCAGAATTAAAACAGAATTTCAGAAACAACTTATATTTATTCACTTTCTTCACCAATACATCCAGATCTACCCTGCACACTCAGCTACAGGGGTCCGCACACACAGCTGCGGACTCTACTAGGCCTCTGCGCACATAGCTGCAAAGCCTCTATCTATCTACAAACCCTCTTGACTCAGACTTATAGACGCTTCAAGAATTCGTTCCTCAAAAACCCATTACAGTTCAGATCCAAAATTACATACCAAAAACTACTTTCTACCCATAGAGATTTGCGCTATTTATACCTTCCCATGCTCTACGGACCATGGGCAACCCGACTTACTTCCTATTCTTCTATATTATTTCTTGGGCGAACAACCCCTTGACTCGATCTATTACAATTCACACTCCACATATTTTAGAATTTTTACAATATTTTTATCCTAATTTATAGGCTCTAAGCCCCCAAAACTATTATGCGGGACCTTTGCTACCCAATAGGCCCCCAACACAATCATCGTGACTCATCCTGAGTCACCCTTTGGTGTGGCGAGAAGCACTTCCTAGGCTCTGTGGTTCACCTCCCCATGAGTGACGTCCTTCATTCTGCTGCTCCTTCTTCATCTCTTGCAACTCTTCTTCTCGTTCTTGCTTTGTGGTTTCTACCAAGTCTCGCAACCGATAATGCTCATTCTTCTCTACTCAATTAACACAGAACACCCCCTCGTAGGATTTTAGCTCTAGTTGGGGTGCCACATACGGGACCACCTCGTACCAACACAGCCAATTTATATGTTTGTATCTTCTCTTCACACTGTCTGCTGCAGCTTGTGTTGCAATTTTGCAAGACCATTACTGTTGTCCGCGAAATCCCAATCTTCAGGATACACTAGAGACGACTTGTTAACTACAATTCCTCCAAGTGGCTCTGTATTCACATCTTTTCTTTTATCCTTTATGATTCGACGACCAGCCCATGGGTAAGGCGATGGCATACGGACCAATTCTACTTCGTGTCTATAAACTTTCGACACATCCCCTCCCGTCGATGTTGAACTCTGTGTGGTGCCCGCAGTTGTCCACATCGTATTCTTTAAAAAACCCAGCATCTTTGGCCATATCACAACATTCAGCCATACTCCTTGAGCGCAGATAATAAAGAGTTCCATAGCAGTGGGAAAGCACAATAGCTTAAGGTTCTTAGAAGCACAACTTGTTCGGTGACTACCTTCCTGTGATTTATGTGTTTCGAAATTCAAATTCACTAGCTCCCATCTTTTCCAGTGTCATTCTATTGAACCTACGGTAGATCGTTCCAAATCCGATTCGTAACTTGTCTCTTAATTGCCCACCACCCACTCCCTTTTGCCATAACTCAGACATCTTGTCATGAATAGTGATAGCAACGGTCACCTCTCTACTTGATAACGCAGCAGTGCATCCCTTACTACGCAACCGCGACCCTTGTGACAGACCATAGCCACGCACACCCTGGTGGTCATACAGCTTCCCCCCAGACTGCATTATCATCCCGCACTCTCTTTCAACTCGCTAGAGTGGGGAGACTGTCCTTCGGTCGGTTAGTCAGGCGGTTGACCCACCCATGTAGAGCTTCACACGACTGCCATTTACTCTTCTCAAGAAGGGGTCTCCATTGAGCTTAGCAAGTTGGATCACACCTCCTTGCGATGCGGTTCCTATGGTTAAGAAGTGGATTATGTCCTCAAAATGGCCATCCGCGATGCGCACTACATATAGCTGTGCATCCAATAGTCCTTCCTCCAAGTTTGTGGGCTCTTCACTGTTCTCAATTCGAGATAGGTGGTCTGGGCCTACATTCAAACATCCTAGCTTTACGATGACTTTGAAGTCATATTCTTGAAATAATAACAGCCATCGGCAAATGCGCCCCCCCAACATAGGCTTATTTACTAGGTATTTTAGCATAGAGTGATCACTATACATCATAAAGTGTCCTCCAAGCAGATAGTGGCAGTACTTTTGAAGCATGTCTACCATTTCCAATCCTTCTCGCTCAGTAGTGGAGTAGTTCTTCTCAACTTTTGACAGTCGTCAAATTGCGAATGCGATCGGATGATTAATTCCCTCTACTCCTTCTTGAGTGAGTACCATGCCCAATGCGATACAGGACGCGTCAACGTGCACATGAAATTCGATGTCGCATTTCAGAAAAGACCAATATAGCGGTTGATGCCATCTTTTCCTTAAGTGTTTCCAGGCTTCTGTTGCATTCCTCATTCTAGCAATAAGTAGCATCCTTCCTCAGCAACTGTTTCATTGGTGTTGTGATCTGTGCGTAGCTTTTTATGAACTTCCAATAGTACCTAGTGTGTCCTAGTGTGGTGGGAAGTTGTTTGGCACTTCACAGTGCATGCAGATTGAGTATGACAATGGTCTTTTCCAGATCCACCATCAAACCTTGCTTACAAACCACGTGGCCAAGTAAGTTCCTGAAGGGGACGAGGAAAGTACACTTCTTCAGATTGAGCACAATCTGTTTCCGTCGGAAAGTATCCAGCATTAATTGTAAGCTCGTGGTATGTTTCTTAACTAGTCCAAAGATGGTCCAATCGTCAAGATATACCTCTAAGAACTTGTGTATAAATTCCTTGAATGCAACTACCACAATGCGGGAGAATATCGCCAACGCGTTCTTTAGTCCAAAGGGCATCACCGTATACTGAAAACATACCCATTTAGTGGCAAAAGTAGTCTTGCTTCTTTCCTTTGGCGCGATCTTGATCTAGTGGTAACCCGAGAATCCATTCATGAAGGAGTAGGCTTCTTGTCCTCCCACATTCTCCAGTACCTCTTCTATAAATGGCATCGAAAAGGGATCCTTGACACATGCATCATTGAGCTTTCTGAGATCGACGTAGATTTGAATTTTACCTTTTTGTTTCTTCTCCTAGACAACCATAGGACTTACCAAGTCAGACTCTTCTACTAGTTCAATTTTTTTGCTACAAGCATCTTATCCAACTCTTTTTGGACATTCGCTTTGTATTTTGGATTCAACCAGTAAGGTCGCTACTTAACCGGCTTCACATCTGGCTTCAGGGTTATCTTCATCATTCCTAGGTCACCTAGGATTCCTTTTAACTCCGTGATTTTTGTAGGGAATAAGTCTTGATATTCTCGAAGAAACTCGACCACCTTTTCCACCGTGGCATCGTCCCAATAGTCTCCCAGCGTTGCATACTTCGGCTCTTCCTCTGTTCCGATGTTTACTTGTTTTGTTTTCAGTGGTGCAGTGATGTCTGGATCCTTGGTTGTTGGTCCGCACACCTCGCGACTCCCCTTTGTTTCTGGAATATTGATGTTTCTAGGGTCGTCCTCATAATCTTCTACCTACACATTGTAACATTCCAGGGCCTGGTTCAACTGTCACAACCAGTTTGGTTGCACGATTTCTTCTAGTTCCGATAGTATTTTGAAAATAGTGGCCTTTACCACCTACAATGCATCATCCACCATATCCATCCATTGATCCTCAAAGAGGAAAGTTGACAAGAACCCTTTGCGCAAGATATCCCATTCGCCTGTGCCATGTCAGAGCTTTGTTTTAGTATACCAATTCCTTGGGATGACGTCTAGGGTATGATAAAATAAGTGTACCCACTCCTGTTGAGGCTTTTATCCATAAGCTTGGACCCATCTAGTCAAGTGCATGCTCGGATCATCATGTCCATCGTATTTCTCCATTATCTGTAGTTCTGGTTTCCCAAATCATATCTACATCATCCGCCTACAGTCGCGCCAATTCTCGAAGGTTGCTTCATGTGTGCCCCACCAATGCGCAAGCGTCCCGGGCAACGCCCATTTCAACACATCGAACCGCTGGTGCAATGGTACCGTGCTTTCAAATTTGATCAAGATTTCATCTACTACTATTAGCCCATCATGCATTAGTAGTTTGGGATACTGAGCTTCAATGCAACACAACGATTTAGTCACCATATCGCAGTTTAACATGGTTACCCCATTCAGTGGGTTATGCCATCGCTCACCTTCTTCTTCTGAATCTTCGGTGCATGAGTCTACATGCCCCGATGATATTCTTCCTTTTGTCGTCGAATTGTCCCTCACTTGCTATCGTGTAGTGATTTTGTAAATAAAATCTAATTCATCATCACGCATGGGTTCAGTGTAGCGTAGTCCTTCATCCGGGTCTAACAGAATGACTATGTGGAGTGACCTCTTCTCAAAGATCATTTTCCACTTCTTTAAATTAATAACTCCATTCATGTCAGTGGCCCAATATATTCCTAATAACGCAGGGTAGGGGCTACTTTCATCCACAATTTCGATTACCTCAAAGTCTGTTCAGGTGCTTGCACCTTCTATATCTGTCGTAACCCCTTGCAGTCTTCCCATGGGCAAGATCTTTTGTTGATTCTCCATCCTCAATTGAATAAGAGACCATTACAGCGCGGGCTTGCCCATGCGCTCACACGTCTGTCTAGGTAGTACATTTGCATCTTAGCCCAAGTCTAGAATGATTTGATCCATCTCATAGTTGCCAATCTGTGTTGTTAACCGCATTTCCCGCCCAGCCTACGATGCGTGTATTCCCAATTTTCGGATCACGTGAGATTCACTTGACCTTGTGCACCTATTTATCAATTCTTGCAAGCCCTTAACTTCTCTATTATCGCGAAGCAATTTCATCCATGTCTCTGAAAAGGTAGTCAGCATCAAGGGATCCCTTATCTCTGATTGATCCCTACTACCTGGGGTAGAGACCGTCGCGAAGCTCTCCCTAGCTTCTAAACCTGTTTCCTTGTGAATTCCTACGTCCTCTTTTGTTGGTTCCCCCTTGTCTTCTCCTGTGACCATGCCACTTCTGAGCACCATATTTAGGTTGGGATCTTCTTCACGCAGTTCGGACCTCATCATCTAGACGTTCTGTGTTGTTTAGGTTGTGCTGCCCTTTTCTCACTAAACTGTGCTATCAGTGTGGGGCAATCTATTAGTTCATGATTATATTGCTCAAAGTAAGGGCATGATATTCTAGTTGGATTAGTACAGTCCCACGTGTAGTGACCTGGTCCTCTGTAGTTGTAACAGATGAGCTGGTTGCGACCCCTTCCTACCCCCATTCATCCCCATCCTTGTCCATGTCCCTGGAATCCACCCCGTGCTATCATCGTGGCTGGATCCTAACCTTCCACTTCAGTCTGCATTCTATAGGCAGGTGACTAGTCCATCAATAGTTGACAGCTATGACAGTCTCGTTCTTCGTGGCCCACCAATTTGCAAAAGTTGCAAAACAGACGTTGGGGGGGGGGGGGGGGGGGGGTTTGTCTCATGTTCTGTAATAGATGATAATTTTCTGTGGCATGATTTCCTCCCTCCTGACATATCGCGCGCCAGAGTGCGGGTGCCGCGCTCGGCCCTGCCTGTGCCTTTGGTCGCAATGGCGTTGGTCCCCCCGCTACCACATAGTTTGCGAAAACCGGACAGTGATCTTTATCATGACCCTGGGTCTAACACTTTATACACCATACTTCCTCCTAGGCTCCTGGGTGAGGTGCCTATTCTTGTTTTAACTTCTGCATTTCTAAACACAGGTTTTGTATCTGCGTGTGGATTTGTTGAAATCCAAACCCTGGATCCTGTATTGGGGTTTCGTGCAATCTCATCGCGGTTTCTAATACTTCAGCTTGGGTTGAGATCTTTTGCTGTGATAGTGTCGTCCTCACATGTGGTGTCAATGATGCCACAAACCACATGCAGTGTTGCACATCCATCAATGTCATGTTAGCCTCACCAATTGCGCTTTTCAACCTCTGATCCAGATCCCATGGGCTTTCACCCGGTAGCATCTCTATCTCTTTGAACCCAATGACCGACTGTGTCTCTGATTTTGGTTGACCAAATTCTTTTTTAATTCGGTTTGGATCTCTGTTATCCCTGCATTCGGGTTAGCGCTTGAGTACTTTATATACCATGTCAGCGCTCGATCTTGCAATGCACTAACTTAAGTATCCTTCTTGATGTTATCATCTGTAACTCCATGCGCTGCCCATACCGCCACTACCAAGAACCAAAATTATTCTCGATCCTCACTTCCTGCTCCTTTAAATATCGGTAGCTGCATCGCGCTTGTCATTCTTAACCTTTGGCTTACACATTAGTGTTCTTATAAACTCGTACTGCTCCTGATCCAATCAATCTTCAAGCTCTTTCCTTGTAGGACTCTAGTATTCCAACATCAGACACCCCTTAGGCAGATCCTAGTCCTGGCAACGGAACCATTTGTTGGCTTATATGGGCCTGACCGAGGTTCGGAAGAGTTATTTAGCCAAACAAATCCCGCAGCTACTAGCCCTTTCGGCAACAGCCCACGGAGCGCGGACTGAGGTCTCACCCGAGGTAGTAAGGGAGGGTACTAGAACTAGGTTTCCGCACCCTTGGGATGTCTTGATGTGGTCTGGAGGGTTCGCGCACCGTTCTGTGGCTTCACACCACTCTGCTCCGCATAGATACTGACCCAGGAAAATCCTTAATACTTATTAATGCATTGTTTTAATATTAGATCTACCTTTTATGGTCTTTAAGCAAACATTTACTAGAAATAACCAGTTCGCGCACTCAGAAAAGATATAGATTCATAAAATAAGCATATGCACATAGATCAAATAGTTATATCAACCATAAATTAGCCAGATCCGCAATAATTCAAAATTAACACATAATTTTATAATCAACTTATATTTATTCACTTTCTTCACCAATACATCTAGATCTACCCTACGCACTCAGCTGCAGGAGATCCATGCACACAACTGCGGACTCTACTAGGCCTCTGCGCACATAGTTGCAGAGCCTCTATCTATCTACCAACCCTCTTGACTCAGACTTACATACGCTTCAAGACTTTGTTCCTCAAAAACCTATTACAGTTCAAATCCAAAATTACATACCAAAAGCTACCTTTTACCCATAGAGCCTCACTCTATTTATACCTTCCCATGGTTCGCAGACCATGGGAAAGCCAACTTACTTCCTATTCTTCTATATTATTTCTTGGGCGGACAATTCTTTGACTCAATCTATTACATTTCGTGCTCCGCATATTTCAGAATTTTTACAATATTTTTATCCTAATTTATAGGCTCTAAGCCCCCAAAACTGTTACACGGGACATCCGCTACCCAACAGTAGAACTAAAAGTGAATTATTGTTTTTATTCCATAGTTTCAAAAATAAATGTGAAAGGACTTTTTCATTTAAGCAATTTTGAAACGATTTGTATTCGAACTCAAAAGTGAATGAAATTTCCATTTTAGTAGTTTTGGATTGAATTTTTCCCTTTACTTGTGCAGTAGTTTGCATGTTTTAATCAAAGTGAAAGGAAAAGAACAAAAATATTAGTGCATCTTATTTAAAGAAGAGTGATTTTCATTTCTCATAGGATTCCATTTTGGCATTGAATTTGTTAGTGAAAGTGAAAGAGTAGTTTTCATTTTTACACAATGCATTTGAAAAGCTAGGAAGTTATGTTTTGATGCATTTTGCTTGATTGATGCATTGTTTGGTTGTTTGTCTTGCCTCATTAGTTTAGCCTTCATCGAATGAAAATATTTCATTTTTCTCATTTAGTTGCATCATAGGAATTCAGGTGACATCGTTGAGCCATAAAATTGAAACCTAATTCAAGATAAACTTAAAATTTACCTCAATTAACCTAAGGAGCATTTGTAATCTAATGCAAATATCTAGAGGTCTAGGCTAGAGACGTGTTCTAGTTTTTTTAAACATAGCAGTTGTTGTTAACTCTTTGCATTATATCCCGGGGTGAAATTTTGTTCCAGTACGGAAGTATATCGAAGGTTCTCCAGTACCTTCGGGTATATGGGAGGCACTTCAGTATGGCAAGTATATGGGAACACTCTCACCAAATGGTTATGCATTAGACAATGCTAAAACATACTTATTCTCCCCGTACCATCGAGTATATATTGGAAGACCCCACTAGGTTGTTATCCTTTAGCCACAGGTAACCGAGTCAGCTGCTTTGTAAACGAGATACACTGAACACAACATTCGGGAAGATCGGCCATTTTATGTCAAGTCCTTAGTTTCAGCTAAGGTGTATATAACGGTTCACGGATACTTGGTAAACCATGTTGCCTAGCATTACCCTTTTTTATTTATTTGTTGTTTCATGTCATAAAATTATTTGCTAATGATAATATGTCAAACCCATGTAGTTTCTTCTTGGACTCAAATTGAGTAATTCCTTGTAAATTTTAATTTTAATCAACCCTCAATGAATAATCTCTTCTACTTCTCCTCTTAAGAGAAAGTCATCATGGTTGAACCATTCCATTCACCTCACAAGTCCCCTTCATCGACTAATATTGAAGGGTCTTCACAAGGATTTCGTCCTAAACTTTCACAGTCACTTGAAGCTCAAGGGTTTGAACTTGGCATTGTCCCAAGTATCCAATCCCTTGCTTCTTGTCCTCCACCTCGATGCTCATCATCATCTTCGGAGTCTGATCCAAAAACCCCTAAGAGTGTGAGGTTTGTTTTATACCCTACGAATCCGCTTTTTGATCCATTTGTGATATGTCCTCAAGATCCTTATAGTCCATACGATAGAACGAGTTTTCCTTTGGAGTTATCTCCTCATCCATCTCGGATTCCTGCTCGCCAACTGTTTCCATATATGGCTTCAAAAGGTGAGATTCCAACCACTTCTCGAGGTCCTCTAGAAGTCTTTTCTACTCACACTCCTAGTGTTGATAATGATTTCGAATACGACTTTCCCTCTGTATGATTTCCTTATAAAGGAAGGGTACCATCTCAACCATCTCCTGTGAACAGTGGGCCTATGCTTCCACATGGTTGCACGACATTGGCTCAACTAGTTTTAGGAACTCCTAGTGCTTCTTCATTATACCCAAATCTAATTTGGTCATCAAATGCTATGCCTACTTCTCATCCCTTTATTCCTAATGTGACCTCTCACATCCTTGTGCAAACTGTCGTTACTTCAGTTCCGATTCAATCGACTATTCCAACGCAACCATTACCGCCATTTCAAACTTCTATTCGGCGGAAACTGACAATTTCGTTTTATATGTCTGTAAGTTCCTCAATTCCCCCTTCAAGTATACAGAATGTGCCACCGCCTCATTCACATCCTGGGGGGGGGGAATCCAAATATACCTCTTGTCTTGAGTGGAACCCATGTGTTTGGATCACAACCTCACATGGTTGGAGTAAGTCAACCTATTAGTGTTATTCTTAATCTTGTTGATTCATCTATTCCAGCTAGGGTGGGTAATATCCCATATCAACAACCTTATTCATATCTAATACCCCTCCAACACTCTTATTTTCCATACGTTTCACAAGCACTAAAAATTACACCTTATATTCCGCAAGTAGGTCCTCATGTGCAACCTGGTTAAAATCCTATTCCTAGTGCATATGGTCAAATCCCAATTAGAACTTATTAGTACCAACATAGAATTCGTTAAGGAACTATTCAACAACCTTTATTGTAGTAAGGGCAACCTTTGCAGCAATAGGGGTAACCTTTGCAACAGCAGGGGAAACCTTTTCACTGGTTTCAATAGCCTTTGCAACAACAAACACAATTTTTACAAAACCCCAATCAACCCTTGTATCCGCAAGGTCAACCATTGCAACAACAAGGTCAACCCTTGCAGCATTAAGCCCAACCTTTATATCAACAAGGTCAAACCTTTCAAAAAAAGGAAAACCCCTGCAGTAGCAAGTCCAACATCTTTATTACCAGGGTCAGCAGTTGCAGCAACCTTACAATCCATATGTCGCACACAATGTTTATCTGCCTTATGGTTATCAATGGTCTATGGTAGGTTAATATCAACTCTACCCTGGGCAGGATCCACCTTATGGTCAAGGTATCCCTTAGTGGGGGGGGAATAAAGCCCCTTATGGTAAAAATCCTCCACTTTGGGGGGGAAACACTTACCAACAAGGTTGGAACCCAAAGACTGGGCCTTACCAAAGGCCTTATATTCATTTTAACCCACAATTGTCATTCTTAGCGATGTTGAAACTACCCGATGTCTTGAGGCTTACAAATGATATAATTCTTCATTTAACTTATTGGCATCCAGTTCCCACTAAGATTCCTAGTGATTTCCCCAAATTCAAAGGAAAAGCTAAAGGGGACCCTCAGGTCCATGTGATGACATATCACTTGTGGTGTTCCTCCAATTCCTACCAAGTTTCCTTGAGGTACCTACGCAGACTTCAATTCTTTGGCTATGGCCTTCCTCAACCACTTCCAGTTACCAATTTTCAACAAAACTGGTACCCATTTTCTCACATTCGTGAAACAAGATACTAGGACCCATATCTCCGATCACATCCATGAATGGAGATGTTGGTGTCATCTCATTAAGTTTGAAATCCCTGATGAGTTGTTGAGAAAATGTTTCACCAAGTCATTCGTAAATAAAATAGTTGCAAATATAGCAATGGGTGGTTGTGTTACCAAGGTTCAAGCTATTTCCCGTGCCCAGTATTTGGATTTGGTTTATTCCCAATCTAGCATGTTGTATGAAATTTTTCCAGATGCTCCAAGGCCATCTTTGGATCAAGCATCTTCAAAGTGTCCAGATGTACCACATGTTGATGGTATCATTGGATCAGTATCTCAAACTTCCACTAAAGCTTCTTCAAAGCAAAAATGTTTTTCAAATACTGGTTCTACCTCTCCTTGAAAACCCCATCGAATATTGGTAAAACCTTGAAGGTTAATGTCGTCCAGTCTATCACGGCAGGAAAATCCTCCAAAGGTAAGAAGAAGGTTAGAGGTAAAGTAAAATATGATACCCTAAAACAAGATCCTCCTAAACAATACGTTGATGATGCCTCCAAACATAAGTCGAAATATCCTTGCCTCATTTCTGAGGAAGCTCATTACACCAAGGATTCTCTCCATTGTGCAGAAGTTAGTCGTTTATTGAAAGTGACCCCAACTGTACTCAAAGATCCATTACCATATCAATAGACTCAGTTGGTAGACCAACCACAATCTTATGCCTCTTCAGGTTCTCAGGTCTACATGACGAATGGCACAATGACCATCTTTGTTTCCACCCGATCAAAAGCTTATCAAACTCCTCAAAATGAGATGATGGGAAAGGAAGCCACTGATACACCTTCTACTTCCTCTCCACTCAATTCTAGTCCTCTCTATATCGAGAGACCTAATAATGAGTTTGTCATTTGACTGCCCCCTAAAGGTGTGCTTCGCAAGTCATCCTATAATACAAACACTAAAGCAACTCAATATTACAGTATTCTTGAAGAATTAACTCAAGCGTCCTCGATGATGTGTTCTTTGGAAGTTCTCCAAACTTATACAACACAACGGAAATCATTATTATTTGCTATAGGAGGCATCGATCTTGCCAATTTGAACTTGATTAATTTCGATCTAGAAAACCATGTTCCTTGTCTTGGTCATCAAATTGCATTTTTTATTCAAGTTAGTATAAAAGGAAAGATGATTCATCAGACTTTCATTGATGAAGGTGCTTCCACCTGCATCATGTTTGTTTCATGTTGGATAGCCATCGGCTATTCACCTCTCAACCAGTCTCCAAACACCTTAGAAACCTTTGATTGCATAGGCTCCCGTCCTTATGGTATTCTCACAAGTTTGCCCATCACCTTGGAAGTGAAAACTGTTGAGTTAGAAGTAGAGGTCGTAGATGTGAATCTAAATTACAACCTTCTACTTGGGTGAAGTTGGACCCATGCCATGTTTTGTGTGGTTTCCTCTTTGTTTTGGGTGCTCTATTTTCCTCATGAGGGAAAGATTGTCACCGTTGATCAATTGTACTTTTTCCCTTCCGGTGCTTCAAATGGAAACGTCCCATATGTGGGAAATACCTATAATCCATATGAGAGCATGGGGGCAGGCCTTTTCAAAGATTCTGCTCTAATGGGAAAGTTTTCACTCCCACCTCCACATGTCACCTCGATCAACATGGTCTCTATCTCCAATGATCCGTGGATCATCCCCACTCTAGATCAGGTTGATTCTTTTGATGATATTATGCTTCTAAGTCCTTTAGGGAAAGCTTATCAATAAGTTGTCTTGGCTTCAATGACTACTTTAGAAAGTCACGTTGTTCTCAGTATGCACCTTGATACATATTTGCAATCTCCCTGGCTTGGTTCAGGGGATTCTCTGGATCCCTTCAACAAGATATTCCCCACTGACAAGAGTATCATTAAGGCTATGTTTCTTGACAAAAGTCCTTGGAATGATGCCCATCATCATTCCTCGTTTCTTCCAAGTCTTAGCGAGATTCTTTTGTGTCTTGAGGCTTTTTTTTCTCATAATCCGATGCATCCACTTCAAACACCTATTTTGGTGCATCAAGTTTTTTCTAAAGGTAATATGGGGAATATTACTACAACCATGCCGATTGACATTTACATTAAACCTAGAATTTTCAACAACTTTCACATCAGGGTTTCCTATTCTCCTGATGAATTCAGGATTTACACTAACCTTTTTAAAGAACTTTGTTATGTATTTGCTTGGTCTTATGAGGAAATGCCTAGTATTGATCCAGCTATAGTGGTGCATGAAATATGTATATACCCTAATGCGAAGCTCGTTCATCAATGGCTCCATCCAATCCATCCAAGAAAGGTTGTTGCTATTAAGTGAGAAGTTGAAAAACTTCTATAATTTGGTTTTATCTACCTTATCCCATTGATAGACTAGGTTTCTAATATCGTTCATGTTACTAAAAAGCAAGGAAGAATCTGAGTTTGCATTGATTACCATGATATCAATCATAGGAAAACTATCCCAATAGTTTTAAGATCAAATCATTGATGAGTGCGCTGGGAGTGAGATTTCCT
Organism: Pinus tabuliformis; assembly: GCA_031772625.1. Lineage (NCBI taxonomy): Eukaryota > Viridiplantae > Streptophyta > Pinopsida > Pinales > Pinaceae > Pinus > Pinus tabuliformis. Next base: position 639,686,322 of record CM062820.1, on the reverse strand, counting down.
CTTTTATGGATGGTTTTTTTGGTTATAACAGATTAACATTTCACCTTCTGATCAGCACAAGACTTCTTTCATCTATCCATGGGGGACATTTTCTTATAAGAAGCTCCATTTCGGTCTGAAAATTGTTGGTTCTACCTTTCAGAGAGAAGTGTCATATGCCTTTAATGATATTAAACACATTGTTCAACCTTATCTAGACGACTTACCAGCCCATCCTGCTAAGCGTCGTGCCCATCCAAACCACCTTCAAGCAATATTTCTATGTTATCGACAATATAATATTTGTCTCAATCCACATAAATGTGTCTTTTGCCTAGAATCTGGTCGGCTCGTGGGTATTTTTGTGTCCCAAGAAGGCATCTGAATCGATCCTCTCAAAGTTGAAGCTATTGTAAATTTACCCCCTCCTTCGTCGCTTCACCAATTGTAGATTTTGCAAGGGAAGGCCAATTTTCTTCGTCGCTCTATCCCTAATTTCACTGAGCTTACCAAGGGATTTACTCACTTTATTAGGAAGGGGATCCCATTCATTTGGGATGAAATTTCCCATAAATATTTTGATGCTCTAAAGAAAACACTCATCAGTGCTCCTTTATTGGATCCCCCTTACTACCACCACGATTATTTCCTGTACTTGGCCATAGCTGACAGTACCATTGCTATGGTGCTAGTCCAGGATGATGACTATGGCAATGAACATTTGGTTTATTATTTGAGTTGAAATCTTATTGACACAGAAAATTGATATGCTCATGTCGAGAAACTTGCCTTAGTAGCAATCCATGATGTTCAAAAATTTCACCTTCATATTCTTCTACGGAACACCACAGTGATTTCTGACTGTAATCCCATGACTTATATTCTGACTCATTAGTTGTTTGGGGGAAAATACTCTAAATGGATTGTTATCTTGCGTGAGTTTGATTTGGGTTTCCTTGGTGCCAAATCAAAGAAGTCACTCGTTTTTGTTGAATTGATGTGTGCCCTTCCTTCTGAAAACACCTCCACTTATTTTACTAAGCATATTCCTAATGAAAATTTGTTTCTCATTTGCACTCTCGACCCGTGGTATGGAGAGATCATTTTTTATATTTAGACCCAAACATTTTGATCTAAGTTGTCTCAATCTGACCGACGCCATATCCAGCATCAGTATCAACCTTATCAGATTATTGGTGATACGTTGTACTGAGTCGAAGGTTATTATGTTCTTCGCAGATGTCTAACACTTGAAGAGGTTGAATGAGTCTTGAATGACTTCCACTCCAGGGCATGTGGTGGTCACATGTCAAGCTATGCCACTACTTGGAAGATCCTTTTTGTTAGTTATTTCTAGCCTTCTATCTTCAAATATTTCATTCTGGCAGTTCAAAAATTCCATAAATGTCAAATTTCTAATCACAAACAGTGTGCCCTGCCAGCACCCTTACACCCAGTTGTTACCCTTGGTCCATTCACTAAATTTGGAATAGATTTCATGACATGTACCCCTCGCTCGACCTGGGGGCATGGCTATATCATTGTCAATGTCGACTATTTTACTAAATGGGACGAGGTGATGCCCACATATAATGTTGATGTTATCACTACTACTTAGTTCCTGTTTAACCATGTCATAGCCAATTCTAGGATCCCTAAGCCATTGTCACTAACCACAGATCACATTTTCGTCAGTACATTATGGCAAAGCTTACTTTTCAATTCGGTCTTTACCATGATATCTCAACTCCTTGCTACCCACAGGTCATTAGCCAAGTTGAAGCAATTAATAAAGTCTTAATTATTATCCTTCAACGTACCATTGGGAAGCATAAAAAGGATTGGAATATAATGTTGTTCTTAGCTCTTTGGGTTTACCAAACCTCAGCTAAGACAACCATTAGTTTCACTCCATTCTAGTTGGTATATGGTTTACAGGTGACACTCCCGATCGAGTGTGAGATTCCTTCATTAAAACTAGTTATCGAGCTACTCCCCAATACCTCACCTTAAGAGGAGTGGCTAATTTATCTTGAGAGGATTGATGAGACTCATCGTATTGTTGCGATGGTGATCGAAGCACAAAAAAAATGAGTTAACTCTCATTAAGGTCAAACTATTTCTCCACATGTTTTCGTTGAAGGTGACTTCATTTTGTTGTCTGACCAAGCCAATGATAAGATGGGAGCTGGGAAGTTCAAATCTGTGTGGCATGGGCCATACATCATTCAACGTGTCTTGCAAAAAGGTTCCTATGAGTTGGTTGACTATGAAGGTAATGCATTAGCACAGCCCTGTAGTGGGCTTTATCTGAAAAAGTATTATGCATGAGTTTCATGTAATTACTTTTGTACATTAGTGTGTGAATTCGTGGGTGTGCATTTTTTTATTTTTTGGTGTAATTGTTTTCTTTGCAGACATGTTTTCTTTGCTTACCTTTTGTTCCACTCAGTTCGCAAATTTCCTCAAACCATTATGTTGGTTTTGTTGATCGTGCTTGTCGTAGCACACAAAACTTATCCTCCGCAACTTGGGCACTCTTCAGCCCTCATGGTGAGTTGATCAATTTGTAAGGTATTTATCTAGGAAGAACATCTAATAATATTTCCAAGTATAGTGCAATTATTGAACTATTATTAGAAGCAATTTCTCTCAGAATTAGAAATTTGGTTGTTAAGTTCGATTCACAAGTTTTTGTGCTATAGTTAAATGGTCATTACTCAGTAATAGATCCACAAATTTTGTGTATGTATATGTGTGTTTGATTATTGGAGAGAAATTTTGATTATATCACATATCAACACATTCCAAGAAATTTGAATACATTGACAGATGCATCATAAAATTATGTTTTTGACAAAGATTTGCATCACTTATAAAAAAACTGATCACATCATCATGATACATGAACACATAAGTAGAAAATAGAAACATGTATATATATAGATATATAGATATATATATCTATATATATATATATATATATATATATATATATATATATATATATATATATATATATATATATATATATATGTATGTATGTATGTATGTATATATGTATATATATATATATATATATAGCGTCTGTCAAAGTTTGTTAATCAAAATCTCAAAAAGTAAGTCTTCTAGGACACATGGCTTTCAGAGCCTACAATAGTGCCAAAAACACGACTAGGAAACATTATTCACCAACATGATGCTCGTGATAGCATGAAACTGCTCTGATCACTCGGCCCAGTAACTAACGTATTCTCGCAGAAACTCCTACTGTATGCCTCTGGTACCCAGTGCTACGTCATCTATAGTTGCATATTATGGAACGCCCACGTAATCACTTCCATATTTCACTCCATCTCTACCATAGAATTTTTTCCTTCCTCGTATGGAGTATCCTCTATCTGACATGCTACTCGCCGTGCTATTGGCGACATGCTAGGAGGCCCTTCCGGTCCTACATCTGCAAAATCATCACAAGTAAACTCTCAGATACACTTCAAACAAACAAAAAATCATAAAACTTGAAAAATTCCAAGAAATGAGTTTTACCCGCATCAATCCACTCTGCACCCGATGGTAGAGGAAGATCTAGATCTCCTCTGAAGTTTGTGCTAGCATAGGCATATTCATCCCTAACAATTAGTTGTTAGTGTAGCCAACCAAAGAACGGCGAAGGGAAATTCATCTGTTGACCTCCCCTTCCTCGAGGCATGATCTCACTCTATCTGAGCAACCTTGGATCTTGTGGAGCTAGACCATCCACCAATACCCACTAGTATCAAAATAGGGACACACACTCCAAAAAGAAAGTGACAAAAATCAATCCAAAGCCAAACTACTTCAAGTTTCCCAACTTGCCTTTGGTGAGCTGTCTCTTCATGTTGACTAGCAGTCCCTCGCACCAGTTGAATACTGTTGAAGCAAGACAATCCACTGCATATTGGAATTGTGATTTCGCTGCCTCATGCAAGTCCTCTGCCCCAGCTATATGGGCCATGATGTGTAGAATCATCCTCAATGGAAGATTTTCAATGGTTTCTATCTTCACCTTCCCAATCATAGTTGTATCTTCAATTGGGTAATGCCTTCTGATCAAGGTATTAGTGCTCTAACCTCCAGTACAGGCTCAAAAGAGTTGGAACCTCTCCCCTCTTCTGGAAAATTCAGTGATGAAGTAGATATCAGCTACTTCCAGCTCTAGTTCTTGATATCCAATCATGAAGATCTGTTGATTGACATGCCATAGTCCAATCAGATAATGTAACAACTCACTTTAAGCTTTGAGTCTTGGGGTTTGGAATAACTTCAGTAACTCGTAGTCTCTCAAATCATTGGAACATTAGATGCTTTAGGAAGCTTATTTATCTTCTACCTCATGGCCTCTTTCCATCCATTCGATGACCATGTTTTTTGAAATCTCCCGCAAACAAGCCATAAACATCATTTAGATGCCTTTCCATGGATCAAAATATCGAAAAACCAATAAAGGGAGAGGATTTTTTATTCTTTTTTCTGCTTTGCATCCAATGCAACTAACATAATTATTTTCGCGCTGGCAGCGTGAGATCCTTTTTGGCTCATCGGCGATCATTGCAAATCTGATGAGCAGACTCGTGTTGGTTGCCCCTGATTTTAAAAACGAAAATCCTCCCCTTAACCAACTAAAATTCCTATGAAATGTCATGAAATAAGTATGAAAAGAAAGAGAAAAGGAAGATCTCTTACCTAAAACTGACGGTTTGTAAAATGGTGCCTTGGATCTCCCACACTGCTTGCCTGAAGAATCAAGGAAAATGGGGTAGAATGCACTCTCCAATTTACTCCAAGTGAAATGGTAAAAATGTTTTTACTTTTTTTCTATTTATAAGTTTTAAACACATTTATGCTAATATTTTATTATTTTTCTCGATACCAGTGATGTGTAGATGTCATTTTGTAGCTACAGAATCTTTTTAGTGGTTACAGTGATCATTTTTTACCAATTCAATGAGTTTTTATTTTATCTCTTTTCCGGACTCGTGAAAAAAAAACGAAAAAGGAACCCCCCTAGAGTCATATTTAAGCTCTTTTTTGACTCTCGAAATATGAAAAGGTCACCAAGTACTTTTCTTTTCAAACTTGTTAAATTGAATGATTTGATGTCAGCTCAGTATATGTTTACCCCTTTTTCGGGCTAAGATTGACTATTTATGAAAAAGGTACACCTTGGTCGACATGGTGAAGAGGTTCTCTTGAATCTTGTTTTCAACCATTTTGGGTTCGAGAGACAAATTACAAAAAGGGACATGATGGAGTTTCCTTTTCTGTCTCTTTTGAAAACTGTCTAAATATGAAAAATACGTTGAAGTTTTCTTCCGTTGGACTCATAAAAATTAAATGATGAAAGTCTTGTCACCATGAGGAGACTAAGTTTTTCCTTCCTATGGCTCGTAACACTTACTAGGATGGATTTATTCGAAGAATGAACTTATACAACAAGCATATGCTATCCCCTTCAAGCTTGTGATTAAAAATAATTGGGGTACTCTCTAGAAATAGTGGAGGAAAATGAAAGTAAAACATCTCTTGTATAGGCAGCATGCCGCTCTTGAACATGACAATCATCTGTTTCTCGTATTGGGTTTGGAATATCCTCACTCAGTCACTTGTCCTTCTGGGTTGGGGTGATCCATTTTTCCTCTCATCTGACTATTTTACTTTGTCATCATGACCCCTTGGTCCTCTGTTGAGTCAATTTCTACCACATTATGGAGTTTTGTGGTTGATATGTTTAAGAGAAGCCCTATTTGCATTTTATTTCCTATACATTGTCTGACCTTTTTCCATAGTCTTGGATCATACTCATTTATTCCACTTTATTCTTTGTTTCATTTTGATGATGACGGAATCACTATGGCCCTCCTTCGATGGGTCACTTCTTGTCAACTTCAGCTCATTATCTAGGAAGATGACTTAGAGACACCCTTTTAATACCTTAAAGCTTGTATGAATTAATGGCAAGTTGTTTGCATACGATGATAGGTTTTCATAATTGACCTTCGATCGGATGATTCCATGAGTGTTCGACTTCAACTTCATTTTCACATTCATGGATTGTATTATCGTACCTTGAGAGCCATTTTCATTACAGGTGGTTTCTCTCGTACCTGTTAACAGTCCACATCATTGGCCATAATCATGTGGTTTTCTAACATGTTTGACTTCAACACATTCATTCGCATTGTTAGAAATCATATGTTTGATCGGTTTGGGATGGAGTGCAAGACCCTAAGTTTTATCTATTATAACTCTAGTTGCGTGGAGTTATGTATTGTTCATGATTGTACACATGATTCTTCTATACATATGGTTTCCACCATATCATGGGACCTGTTAGCCTTGTGGGAAAATGATCAAAAAATGGATCCAAGTATGCCCTTTAAAGTCTCCATAACCCAGCGTAATCATGCCAAAGGATCTGAATTTGCTCTTAAAATCTTCAAAATCTTCACTAAGATCATCCAAGGAGAAAAACCCTCACATGCCGAGAGCGCTAGGAAGGGAAAAAATGCACTATTGGGAGGCTAAAACACTTCAAAAACCATGAAAAACCATTGTTGGAGGCTTAAGACCCAAGAATGCAAAACTACCATTAGATCTGGCTGATCAACGACCCAAATCTAAGCGGCTAAATCACAAATCGACAGTTGCAGGCAGTGGAAATCAGCGTTGGACACCACCGATCAGCGATTACCAATCAGCAATTGTGATAGGATCACATCACTGTATCACATCGACGCTATACCATGGGTCGGGGCCTTTTACACATACATAGTCGTAACCTGATAACGGGACCCAACGGGGTTCTAAACAATATCGTATAAAATTTCAAGTCCGCAGAGGGCCGTTTTTAATGGTTTTTTGTGTATTTTCGTTGTATAAATGAAATACAAAGGGAAGCTGGGTCTGTGTTGATGCGATAAAGCTCGGCCCTGAAAGGGTCTGGGAAGTGAAATATATATAATTTGAGATTCGAGAAAAGCCAATTTTTCATGTTTTCCAGCATTTTTCACGAATTTCCAAATATAGAGTGAATCGAGGGAACCAACCGGTTGCAATATGCGATAGCGACCCAAAGGGTGGACCTGATAAAGGAATTAATCATGTTTAAGGATTTCTTAAGTCCGAAAAGGACAGAGGTAGGCAGGATTTTCATAGTATCACTACATTTTCTGTTTAAATAGAAAATAGTCTAGTATTAACAGAAAGGGGCCATTTAGAGGGATATACGGGCCCAAAGACACATTGCACTATATAATAGAGCCTCGGAGACATATTGTTGGGAAGCAAGAACCTGGAAATGGAAAGAGAAGGGCCACAACATGCTACAGCCTGAATCAAATAAGATCAGGTAGAATCAACGACACAGACAGCACAATATCCATCCTAACAAACATTATGGGGCACCTCTAGCACGAGAGAGCTCCCAGACATCACAGTAAGCTACCCAAAATAACTGAGTATGGTTAGCCTTGTGTCAGAAGAAGAAACCGCCGAGCCACACTTGCCTTCAAGGAATCAAAGCAATTAACAATGCAGATCGAATAGATTAAGACTCCAAGCCTTCTAGATAGCTCGGGAGCACTGTAAAGGGCCTATAAAAGGCATAAAACTAAATGTAATAGGGGTTCAAATTTTGGAGATTATTCCTCCTCTGTTCATTCAAGCTTCTCATCTTCATTCTAGCAATATAAGATTCTTTTGCCATTATATGTCCAATGCCCATGCTCTTTGTTGTTCTATGTTTGCACTTGAACAATTTGTTCACGTTTTCTTTGTGTTTAAGGCCAGATAGTTGTCATCTTATCTCTGCTTTGATATATTAGATTCGTAAGCTTCTTTGTTGCCTGTAGCTAGCCATTTATATGTGTTATTATATGTGCATCTACCACTATAGTTAGTAAGCTCATTTGCTTCCTGTAGCTAGCCATTCATATATGTTCATGTATGCAATTTACTGGTACTGTTAGTATTCTCCATCTATCCATTAAATCTACAAACTATTGAGCATTAGTGGTCTAAAGCCTTGTGTTGTTGAGTTTTTTCATGCATGTCTTGAGTGAGAATAGAGCTGAAATGGTTATCTAACTTGATCCAAACCATCATCCACTCCAATAGTTCTAAGAACAATATTGAAGATTATATGTTACCAGTCATCTCCAAGCTGCAACCTAGGAGAGTTTCCTGGAGTGCTAACATAATTGGCGTCGTTTCCGGGGACAGGAAACTAAAGCTTAGCTTCCATGAGAGATGACACAGACCTAGATTTGATGATGCACAAAGTCTGGGCACTTTTTGGTTGTAATCATCCATCTGGTGAATCTACTAAAGGACGAACCTCTTGGAAACTCCTCTTCATAGTTGTGGCTTAGTTTGTGAGACATACTCGGAGAAGTCCTTAGAAGCCACAAGTTGATCCAATACCTGACCCTGAAATAATAATCAAAGAAAGAAAGGCTTTGCAGAAAGAAGCATCAGGTTCAGGTAAACCTAAAATATCTTCTATATCTGGACATTAGTGAAGATGATGTCTATATGAGAGTCTCTGCCCAAAACCTAGATGGAGAGGCTAGAAAATGGTTCAGGGAACTGACCCGAAGATCTATAGCAGATATTGAGGCCTTAGATGATGCATTCCTCAAGCATTGGGGGGATAATAAGGATCTCCTTTACTACCACATCGAGTTTGGAAACTTAAAGAGGGAAAATGATGAGCTGCTGTCTGATTTTAATAAGAGATTTAACCGCATGTACAGCAAGATACCAGCTGAAGTGAAACCCACCACTACCTCTGCCAGACTCATCTATGCCAACACCTTTGATTCTGACTTCAGTTTACCATTGAGGGAGAGGCGATGTGCTTCTTTGGCTGATATGCAAGATGCGGCGCTGGAAGTAGAATAAAACATCATGGCTGCAGAAAAGCTCAAAGGAAATGCTGATAGAAGGAGACAGAGGTGTGAGCCTTCATCATCTTTAGATCCCAAGATCGATAAAATGGCCAAGATGATAGAGTCATTAGCCTCTGAAGTCTCCGAGTTAAAGGTTGAGCAGCACCCTGGGAAAGGAAGAGTTCCTAGCACCTTTGCTCCTCCAAATCTAAATCCATATAAAAGAGAAAATGAGCAGTTGTAGATTCTGCAAAGAAGCAAAGATGCCCATGAAGACCAAAGGCTAAAGACCCCTTTTCAAAACGCAGTCATGGAGGAAGAGTAGTTGGAAGAAGATGATGAGATACATGGTATGGAAGACAAAGGCAACGCCACCCTTTTAACCAAAGCTGCCTATGAGAAGTCATTATTCAATGACTAGATCAACCAAGAGTGGGACGGTGGGGCTGTTCAACAAACTGTAGATCAGCACAAATAAAATCTGAGGTCAAAAATGAATAATGCCAAGGAAACTCCTGTTCATAAATCTGTCATCCCTATAGAACAACAAGCTAATAAGCAGAAGCAACCAGCAGTTGATCCTGTCATCCTCAAAGCTCCAGCTCATGAGGTAAGAGGCCTTAACAAGTCTCCTTCTCCTTTCAGTTTTCAATCAGAAATTTAGAAGCTAAGAATACCTATGCCTCTGATCGAACCTTTGAGAATGAGTCCTTCAAGAAATCTATCCTTGAGGCTCTTGAGCCTAATCCCATCCAAGCCTCCATTGACTATGTAAATCTGCAAAATGACCAACCAGGTGTTATTCTCAGCCCAATGATTGAAACTTATGAAGACATCTCCCCATCATTTTATGTTTCTCTGTCTATTCATGATCAAATCCTTCATAATTGCCTTCTAGAAACTGGAGCCAACCATAATCCAATGCATAAGGCTGTCAAGGACAAGCTCGGTCTTGACATTACCAAGCCTTCTCAGTTGGCCTCTATGCAGCTTAAAAAACCAGTGTGCCAAATCACAGAGGAAGAAGACCCATAGATTTGGGACATGTTCTTTGAAGGGGCTTATTTTAAGGAAGTTGCAAGAGCATGTGAAGTCCTTGTGTCCCCCACACAAGAATGCATTGATTCATCTTTTATATTAAATTTCCAGGTTACAAATGACACAGCAGAGTATAAAGCAGACCTTATTATTCAACAGGTGTACAAAACCTTCCAAGAAAAACATCCAAGGTAGGGATGAGGTGAAATATAGACCATCTATGGATAATAATATCAAATGCTGTAAAGTTTTTGAAGTAGGTGATCAAATCAATAGGATTTTGCAAGTATTTGATGAATTGGTTGATATACACATTGACCAAGAGAAAGAAACCTTTCATGGAAAGGTAAAAAGGGTCAATTTTCAGTTTGGTGACTATTTTCTCAAAAGGGATGCATCAAAGGAAGGATATGTTTTTGATGGCCCATTCAATGGGTTGTTCATCGAAATTTATTTCAGTTAAGGCTTTCAAGCCTTGGTATTGTAAATATGTTGTTTTCAAGTTTTATTTCATGTTAAATAGACTCCATGCCCAATGCAACACTAGGAGGAAGATTTGATCTTATTTTACAGGAAAGGCATTGTTATGCAGTTCTTGAAACCTCACAGGGAGGCTTTCATCCCCAGAAGGAGCCAGTGTTAGCCTTGTGGGAAAACGGTCCAAAAATGGAGCAAGTATGCCCTTTAAACTCTCCATAAGCCAGCGTAATCATGCCAAAAGATCCAAATTTGCTCTTAAAATCTTCAAAATCTTCACTAAGATCATCCAAGGAGAAAAACCATCACATGTTGAGAGCCCTTGGAAGGGAAAAAATGCACTATCGGGAGGCTAAAATACTTCAAAAACCATGAAAAAACCATTTTTGTAGGCTTAAGACCCAAGAATTCACAGTTGTCGTTAGATCTGGCCGATCAATAGCCCAGATCTAAGCGGCTAAATCACAAACTAGTAGTCACAGGCAGTGGAAATTAGCGTTGGACATCATCGATCAATGATCGCCAATGATCAGATTGGTGAGTTGCATTGGTGGGTGGCAAATCACATATTTGCTAGGTAGAGGGGACGGTCTAAGGGCCGACGCGAGACACCATCGATCAGTGATTTCCGATGATCGGATCAATGGGTCGCATTGGTGGGGAGCACAAGTTATGATATTGTATATATAAAAAGGCCTGGGCATTGAACGATTAGTGATTTTGATCAGATCACATTGTTGTATCACATTGGCGCTATACCAAGGGTCGGGTCCTTTTGCACATACATAGTCGCGACACAATAACTGGACCCTACGGGGTTCTAAACAATATCGTATAAAATTTCAAGTCTGCGGAGGGTTCTTTTTAATGGTTTTTTGTGTATTTTAGTTGTATAAATGAAATACAAAGCGAAGCTAGGTATGCACCGATGCGATAAATATATATAATTTGAGATCCAGGAAAAGCCAATTTTTCATGTTTTCCAACGTTTTTCACAAATTTCCAAATACAAAGGGAAGAGAGGGAACTATCCAGCTACAATATGCGACAATGACTTGAAGGGCAGACCCGATAATGGAATTAATCATGTTTAAGGATTTCTTAAGTCCAAAAAGGACAGAGGTAGGCGAGATTTTCATAGTATCACTGTATTTTCTGTTTAAACAAAAAACAATCCAGTATTAACAGAAAGGGGTTATTTAGAGGGATATACGGGAATGAAGACCCATTGCACTATATAATAGAGCCCGAGAGACATATTGCCGGGAAACAAGAACCTAGAAAGGGAAAGAGAAGGGCCATAAAATGCTACAGTCCGAATCAAATAAGATCAGGGAGCATCAACCACACAGACAGTGAAACAGCCATCCTAACAAACATTATGGGGCACCTCTAGCATGAGAGAGCTACCAGACATCACAGTAAGCTGCCCAAAATATCTGAATATGGTTAGTCTTCTGTCAGAAGAAGAAACCACCAAGCCATGCTTGCCTTCAGGGAATCAAAGTAGTTACCAATGCAGATTGAATAGATTAAGACTTTGAGCCTTCTAGAGAGCTCAAGAGCATTGTAAAGGGCCTATAAAAGGCATAAAACTAAATTTAATAGGGGTTCAACTTTTGGAGATTATTCCTCCTCTGTTCATTAAAGCTTCTCATCTTCATTGTAGCAATATAAGCTTCTTCTGCCATTATATGTTCAATGCCCATGCTCTTTGTTGTTCTATGTTTGCACTTGAACTATTTGTTTAGGTTCTCTTTGTGTTTAAGGCCAAATAACTGTCATCTTATCTCTGCTTTGATATATTAGATTTGCAATATTCTTTGCTGCCTGTAGCTAGCCATTTATATGTGTTATTATATGTGCATCTACCACTATATTCAGTAAGCTCATTTGTTGCCTGTAGCTAGCCATTCATATATGTTCATGTATGAAATCTGTTGGTACTGTTAGTATTCTCCATCTATCCATTAAATCTACAAACTATTGAACATTAGTGGTCTAAAGCCTTGTGTTGTTGAGGGTGTTCATGCATTTCTTGAGTGAGAATAGAGCTGAAATGGTTATATGACTTGATCTAAACCATCATCCATTCCAATAGTTCTGAGAACAATATTGAAGATTATATGTTACCAGGCATCTCCGAGCTGCAACCTAGGAGAGTTTCCTAGAGTGCTAATAGGATCTTATATTTATGATGATGTTGATCCTTCTATATCGGGTGGTTGTGTCCATACCTTGGATCTTAGACTTCTAGAGGATCCTTTTCATTCAGATGGCTACGCTTACACCATGGATATTTTCACATGGTCCTTCCTATCTGGATGGCTGCGTCCATGCCACGGATTCATGTTTTGATATCATATATATATATATAATGTCCTTGATTTGCAGGACTCCTAACAATGATTTTTCTCATCCTTGCAAAATCTCGTAAAGCATCTCATCCATCACTTCTCGTTCTACCTTCATGCTTTAGGGGGCATCTGTTACATAGTATTTTTTCACCCATCCTGTACTTCCCTGTGTCATACCTCGAAGTGCCCAAAACATGGCAACAATGTAGTGTACCCATCCTAATATGCACTTAAGATACTCCCTCAAGACTTAATGAAACATGCCATGAGCCTTCCTTGAAGAAGTAATCTCAAAACCCTAATTTTAGGGTCAGTGTGATTGTGTCACTGGCAACTAGTGCTGATGAAAGTTTGCATCATACTAGCCTCACACTTCCAGCACACTTTTTACTTAGATACTTGCGTTGATCCCTAGAAGGAAAGTTTCCCAAAGAGGACAATAAGCTTCGTGATCTAGAGGCTTCTAGAACGACGAGCTGGTGATTGTTCATTGTGGATGTGATCAAAGTATCCCAATATTTACCTTTGATCTTATCCCTATGAGCTTCCTCCTTTAGATGAGGGCCTTCCCCTATCTTTTGAGAGATCCTAACTCCCTCTCCATGCCTATATATTCATCCTCTCCCATTCCCAAATGGTTGGTATCTAATTATTTGCACCCTTATGCTGAGATAGTTCCTATGTGTTGGCCTGTTTGGGCTTGACCCAAGTTCAGAATTAATTAGCTAAACAAATCTCAGTACTACTCGCCCTTTCGGCAACAATCTGTGGAGTGCAGACTGAGGTCTCACTCGAACTAGTATGGGAGGGTGATAGAATGAGGTCTCCACACCCTAGAGATGTCTGATGAGTTCAACTGGTCCTTTGTTTGTTCCTTCGCATAGGTGGCTTCGCGCACCTTCCATTCCTCGCGACTTGATACCCTCCCTTCGTGCAACCCTAACCAGGGGTTGTGCTGCGCTCTACGCTATTACCCGAGATCTTATTTATCTTCCATTATTTTTTAAGCACCTTTGCTTACTTAAATATCTTAAGTTATACCTAACAATACAAAACATTCATACAGGTTTGCACGGTAAATAAACAGTATATTTGCAAATTATATCCAATCATGCATTAAACCAGGAAATATACACAAAATTATATCAAAACTTCTCTTTATTGATTGTTCAACTGTTACAGACTCGACTTTCCCTACGCACTCAGCTACAGGGGTTTGCGCACTTAGCTGCGGACTACTAGACCTCTGCGCACTTAGTTGTAGAGCCTTCTCCTACTCTATGACCCACAAACACACTTTACACTTCGACTCAATCACTTAGACTTCTCATTCTTAGTAGTTATTCCTTCTCTTACACTTAGAGCCTCACTCTATTTATACAATCCCATGGTCCACGGACCATGGGTAGGTCTATCCAGTCGACATCAAATTACAAAACTAGGGCAGACAACCCTGCGACTCTATCATACTTTCGCTCCCACTATTCATGGAGATTTTACAACAATATTTGGTCAAAACTTTGGATTTAAGCCTCAAAATGTGCCTTGGGGGGATTCCATGCCCAACAAGCCCACAACAAAAACATTTTGACTCACCCTCGAGTCACTCTATCAGCATGGAGATCTTTGTGCGAAGTCCCTCCAACTACGGCAAGGTCAGTATCACACTAAGTTTTTGCTTGTTGGATTTGCTGCATACATTATTTCGAGACCTCTGTGTCAGAAGTGCTTCTCTGCACCAGTACCTTGATCCTCTGCATGTGTGCGAGCTTGCCTTCAATTTCTACTGTGATGGTGAAGGCTTCATCGATCCAAGGCTGAACGCGTGCCTTCAGGACTGCTTCCTCATGTCGTGTCACGTCCACCTGCTCTTTCATTGCTTTAGCCTATTGCATCCGCGTGAGCCTCTGAGTGAGGACCATCATCTACGCGATTCCTTAGATGCTATCATACTGTTGTTGGAGTTCTCATGCCTCTGTCTCCAAGCACTGGATGTTGGAGTCCTCCTACAAATTTGTGAGGACCTTAAGTGATTCTTCCAACATACTAGTGCAGTCTCGCACTACACCGCCAATCTTCTCCAGTTCCACTATGATAGCGCTAGCACGCTGTTCTTTCACTTCCGGGGGGGTGGACGGCTCTGCCTTCAGCCACAGCTCGACCTATATTGACTAGAAATTACTATACTTTTACAAGGCAATTTTACATCTGTTTTTAACTTCGGGGGTGCTACAATCTTCCTGGGGTATACATCCGGCTGAAACAAAGACCTCTAAATAATTATGCTCCACACCCAAAATAATATGCTAACTGTAGGCCTGTCGACCTCATTTGATGTCACTAGTGCCCCTTCTAGCAGCATTATGGTATTCGTCATCTGCGTGCACAACATCTTCTCTACTGTTGTTGAGCCAACTACGAGGTTGGCCGAAAGGGTACCAGCTTAATGGATGTGCACCTATAATTCCTGTAACTATGCTCTGAGGGCCCCCAACACAATTTGGTTCTCCTGCATGAAATCTTCAAGAGCCTCATTAGTGACATCGCGCACAGTCTCACCGATGTCATGCAGATCACCCTCAATTAGGGTGATCAAGTCAATAGACAACTTCGATGCCTTGATCTTCTTATGCGACCCTACCCGCTTTGTTGCGTGTTGGCGCTTCAACTGTGTTGACGCAGTTTATGGGTCCGCACCTCCCTCTTCTGTTTCTGCTTCTTCTGCTTCCTGTCCCTTCCAAGGCGTCGTTTGGCCCTCACCCACCTTCGCGCCTTCCTCCTGTGCTGCTGCAACCTTTTCTTGCTCAGTTTCTTTCTATGCAGCATCCAGCGCCGCCCGTACTTCTGCTACCGCTGCTTCCTTCCTTCACTTTTCAACCAAGTATGCGATGTGCAACTTGGCCTCGTCTTTCTTTCTTTGTGTCACTGACTTCTCGATCTCTGTGACGTCTGGGGAATGCCACTCTGACAGCCATGCCTCTAGTACATTAAAAATGATGTCATTTGTAGCTAAGAAAGGTAGATTTATCCACTATTTGGTTGGATCCTTGCACGCTCTGATATAAATGTTATGCATGTCCGCTTTGAATTCTGCAAAACTCTGTAGACTTTTGTAAAGAGTGGGTGAAAACCATGGCTTATGGTTGATCCCCATTCTAAGGTTCATCTCCATGAACACCCATAATATATTGCTGTCACGGATCCTCTTAGCATCCTTTGTGGCCCAGAGCGAAGCATACTTCGCAACCTTTGGCAGGTCCCTATCAATTATGGGGAATTGACTATCCTCGGGTAATTCTCCTGCCACAAGCACTATGGACAGTAGAAGCCATGCATAGTGGAACGTTTTTCCCTGTTCTTGATCTTCGCTGCAATTTTCTAAAAACTCATTGCAGAGGAACTCAGACCAGTTAAATTGGACCCTCTCCGTGCACTGCTGAGCCAGTGCTACCACCAGCACAAGGACTTCATCTACGCGGCACTTGCGCATAACCTTTCTTACCAGGATTTGGGTCTCCACGCATACTTCTTTCTCCTTGATGCTGGAGATGGTGTAGCTACTCTTCTTCTTTTCCAGCTTGTACATTTTCTTCATGTCCTCCATGATGGCCAAGTCACTGCCCTTCCCTTCCGAGATTTCTGCAGGGTCCTCCCCTTTACGTGGAAGTCGGGAGATGTGGTGAATCAAGTCTTCCATGATGGGGATGGGCTCCTCCAGCCACAAACACCCATCATGCACCAGGAAGAGCAGCTGCCTAATGATGAAAATGGTTATTGGTGTGCAGTGGAAATGTGGCACTCATAGTAGATTCAGTAGCCCTACATTTTCTACTTCGCGCAACCACTTTCACGGCCCTAGTTATTTAACTCCTACTGCGATGTTTTGCTTGGGCTTCATAAGGTCCTTGGTCTCAAGGTGAGGGAACTTCTCGTGGTCAGCAAGGACCCAATCTTCGAATTTCAGGCTCGACACGTGTCCTAGGTGCATGCCCTCAAACATAATGTTGTCGGGGAGGAGCGAGGTTTGGAGCAAGCTCTTGGTCTCGTCCAGGTCCTTGGGCACTTTAGCCTTCCTTTTTCGCAGGGGGCCATAGGTGGGAAACTTTGACTTGGAGGGCGCAGGCTGAGTTTCCTCCTCCATTCCTTCATCCTCATCTTCTGTGATGATTAGGTCCTCCAGGTATTCTTCTTCTTCATCGGTCTCTATGTGGACAACTTTCACCTTCTCCTCCATTGACAGCTTGGTGCGTAGTGGGTTCTGCGGGGACACACATACAGGAACCATTACTTGTTTGTCCTTTTTGGCTCTTCATGTGCGTGACTATTTCAGGATTTCTGCCACAATCCCGGTGCCTTCCGGAGCATCCCCCATAGTCAGGGCCTACGTGGCCTCGCTGACAGTCATTTTGGTTATCTCCATAACATCCTCAGCTGATGCCATCATATCTATCCACAAATCTTGCACTCACGAACTCAGGGGCTCAATCAACACTTAGCATAAAATGATCAGGGCTCTACTCGATAGCTTAATTCGCAAATGACCACATGTTGTTTGCTAGGCATCCCTTTGTATATTATAGTGCTTTTTGAATTTGAATTCAACCGTTCCCCCCAATCTGGTTCATTAATGATCCCTTGGCGGTAGATTTTCCCAAATGTTGCCCATAAATCGTGTCTTAAATGCATGTCACCCACTCCATTTGGCCTCAAGTCGAGCATCCCATCATGAATAGTGACTTCAACGATTGCTTTCTAGCCAACCCACACAGCAGCACTGCCCACCAGGTGCGATCGCAGACCTTGTGACTCTTTTCTTCTACAAGTAGCTCCAACATTGTGTAGCTCCCAGGCATAATATTTTATAGTCTCGTGCTCCCTTTCAACTACCTGGGGCATTAAGACTATTCTTCCCTTGACTAGTCAAGTGGTCGCACCACCTGTGGAGAGTTTCATCCTATCATCCATCATGTTTCCTGGACAATACCCACCTTTTATTATTATGGTCAGCATCGTGCATGTTACCATCTGCAACGCGCTACCCTGCTTAGCAATGGGCAGTCCAAACCAAGGCATCAGACTGATCAATTCACAGCAATAGGCCTTAAACCTGTCATTGTGATCATACACATCCTGCCTTATCACCCTAATTTTTTTCTAAGAAAATATTCCTTTATCTCATCCTCTAGCTTCTTGACTTCTGCATCCACCAAAGCACTTTTCTTCCTTAATCGTATCCTTTCTTCTTCAAGTTCTTGGAGTCTGAGATTTCCCTGTTGGATTTCTGCTTCCATGGTTCCGCGAACCGTCGTATCTATCAATGCTATCATGCGCAGTCTAAGTTCTCCAAGTATTGTAGGGTTTATTGTGGTTGCTTCATACTGTAGCCTTGGTGGTGCCTGCGTGGTCAGGTTTTTGCATGTAGTCTTATAAGCCCACAGAACTGCTGGTACGCGCAAGTTCCAATTAGTCCACTTCACATTGTGGAACTTGTTCAACACTTCATGTACTTTGTTAAAAGCTTCTACGTGGATATTCCTCTGTGCACTTGGCCTTTCCATACTTCGTGGCCCCAGTCAAAGGGGTCGTTCACGCCATTGCCTTACCCACACCTGCTTTTTAATCGTGTCTCCTACCACAAGAACAATGTGCATTTTGGCATGTTTCGCACCATATGCTTGTATCCACCTAGAAAGGTTGGCATGTGGGCCATTTCGTCTGTCATACTTGTCTCTTAACTACATCTGAGGCTTCCCAAATCATAGGCGCATCATCCTTCGGCAGTCACGCTAGTCCTCAAAACTCTTCTGGTGCGTACCCCACCACCTTGCGGTCATAGCACGCAGTACCCATTTCAAAGCGTCGACACACTATCGTTCTGGCACTTCTCTTTCAATTTTTTTTAAGAAATCATCCACCTTGCTCAACCCATCATACGTAGGAAAATCCCTTATCTCTGTTGTTACACAACACAGTGATCTCATCATCATGTTACAGTTGAGTGTGGTTACCTCGTGTAATCGGTTTTGCCATCTTTCTATCTCTTCATCAGAATTTGATGTACAGGAGCTTTCGCGCTCCCATGGTATTCATCCATCCACTGTTGGATTTACCAATCTTGCTCCTGCACAGTTATCTTGTAGATGCAGTCTAGATCATCATCACTATCGTAGTCATGCACTGGCTCTATGTAGCACAATCCTTCTACAGGGTCCATCGGTACCACTACGCGCTATGACGTTTTCTCAAAAATCATCTTGCACTTCTTTAGATTTATCACTCTATTCATGTCAGTGGCCCAATCTATTCCTAATAGCGCGGGGTAGGGATTATTATCATCAACAATCTCTATCACTTCGAAATCCGCTAGTGCGCTTCCTCCTTCGATATCTACTGTGATTCCATGCAATCTCCCCATAGGTAGGATATTCTGCTAGTTCACCATTCCCAATTGGATAGGAGACCATTGCAATGCAGGCCTACCTATGCGCTCCCATGTCTGCTTTGGTAGGATATTCGCATCTGATCCTAGCTCCAGAATCACTTGGCCCATCTCGTATTCCCCGATCTGTGCGGTCAATCTCATCTCCCTTCATGTTCACGTCATGTGCTTTCCGAGCTTCTAGACTATGCACGGTTCTCCTAGCGTAGTCCCAGCACATCTAATTATGAGTTCTTGCAGCCCCTTTATAGCCTTACTGTGCGCAACAACTTCATGCATGTCTCCATGAACGTTGTGAGCACTAATGGGTCCATTTCTCACTCCAGTCTGTGTTTATTTCCTAAAGTGGAGGCATCAGCGAAGCTCCTCTTAGCATCCATGACGGTCTCCTTAGCACACTCCAAATCAAATTCTGGTTCCTTTGTTGGATCCTTGCAAATCCAAGTACTTTCTTCAAGTTGCTTTCCTTTGTTATCCCCTATCGTAATACCACTCAAGATCATGATATCTACATTAGGGTATTCCTCATGCGGCTCAGACCTCATCATTTGCAGGTTCTGAGTTGGGGAAGGTTGGAGTGTTCCTTTATCATGCAACCTCGCTATCAGTGTTGGACAGTCGTCTGTCTCATGATCAAAAAATGTACAATTCAAGTATGATGGCCACGTCAGATTCATACAATCACGGGCATAATTTCCTAGCCCTCCGTAATTGTAACATTTCAGTTGTCTGTGACCTCTTCCTAGTCTGATTCCACCTCAGCCTCGTTCGTACCCCTGAAATCTGGTTCGTGCCATCCTTGCATTCTATTCAAGGGCCCGTGTTTTAGCCTGAATTCTATAGGTAGGAGTCTGATCCATCATCATCTCATAACTTCTACAGGTGCGCTCATCATGGCCTACTGATCTACATAAATTACAGAGCAACTATTGTGAATTTTGTGTATACTTCTGTAATAGATGGTAGTTATCTGTAGCGTGTTTTCCTCCTATCTGAAAAATCACACACCATAATACAGGCACCGCGCAAGGTCCTACATGTGCCTCTGGTCTCAATGGCATTGGTCCTCCTCCCGCGAGGTAATTCGTGAACACTGGGTAGTGGTCCTTGTCGGGCCCCTGGCCTTTGCACTTTATGCACCATACCTCGTCATGCACTTTTGGATGGGCCATCCTATCTTGTTTCAAACTCTGCATCTCAAGGCACAAATTTTTCAGTTGCGCATGAATCTGCTGAACTCGAGGTTAGGATCTTGTATCGGAGTCTCGTGCAATCTCATTGCAACCTCCAAGGCTTCAGCCTGAGTGGTTAGTCTTTGTTGCGCCAACGCGTTCCATAGATGCGGCGTTAACGATGCTACAAACTATTCATGGTGTTGCCCATCTGTTAATGTTATGTTTGCTTTGGGAATTATGCACTTCAGTCTTTGATCCAACTCCCATGGGGTTTCGCCTGGTAGCATTGTGATTTCCTTGAATCCAATAATCGATTATGCCTCCGATTTTGGCATGCTAAACTCATTGTTTAGTGCAACTTGAATATCCTCTGTTCCTGCATTCAGATTTTCATTGGAATGCTTAATGTACCAGGTCAGTGCGCGATCCTGCAGAGCATTGTCTAATGTTGCCTTCTTTATATTATCGTCTGTGACACCCTGTGCTTCCCATACAACTTTTATCACGAACCAAAACTGGTCCGGATCTTCATTCCCTACTCCCCTGAACACTAGTAGCTTTATTGCGCTGGCCATACTCCTTCACTGTGGTGGTGGAGGTGGTATGGGTGAAGTCGGGGGTGAAGATGGTGAAACTAGTGGTGGTGTGGGTGGGGGTGGTATGCACGGAATCCTCAGCCTTATCAGATTGATCTCACTTCTTAGTGAAACCTTCGTGAGCTCTTATTCGCCTCCTCACGGAGGTGAAATCAATGGGCTAATCTCTGGTTCTGTGCTACCTTTGTTTATGTAAATTCTCCCACTTCGCGTAGCCCCAAACATTAATTTATTCGCATAACCCACTTTTCACACAGCAACATTTTAATCCAAGTGTTCAAATATTTAATTTACTTACCTCGCAATCCCTGGAGGAAGCATCGTTCTACCTCATTGTAACTAAC
The DNA here is from genome assembly GCA_031772625.1 of Pinus tabuliformis. Lineage (NCBI taxonomy): Eukaryota > Viridiplantae > Streptophyta > Pinopsida > Pinales > Pinaceae > Pinus > Pinus tabuliformis. The sequence continues at coordinate 639,664,987 of CM062820.1, read as the reverse complement.
TGAAGTATCTACCGCGAATTCGGTGATGAACCCTCCTATCATTCAATCGAGCCAGTGGTCGATAGCACGCGTGATATTATCTTCCGATGCTTCCAGTTTGCGCACCAATTCTGGATTCCACACAATAGGTTTTTTGAGTTTATACCTTCCTTGGTTATCTACTAGCTTCGCAATCCACTCATACAACTCAGTAGGGAAGGATACAAAGAAAATTTCATGGATATCCATATACAAGTAGCAATCTAACCAGTCCTCCTTTGATAGTCATAAATTCCTATTTTCCTACGCCGCGAACTCATGAATCTTTATGTCCAACCAATCTTCAATTCCTTTCTCTGATGGATTCCAGTGATACGACATCACACATCTCTATGCAGATCCCAGTCCCTGCAATGGAACCATTTGTTGGCTTGTTGGGGCCTGACCCAGGTTCAGAGTTAATTAGCCAAACAAATCTTGGTACTACTGGCCCTTTCGGCAACAGGCCACGGAGCATGGACTGAGGTCTCACTCGAAGTAGTATGGGAGGGTGCTAGAACTAGGTTTCCACACCCTGGAGATGTCTGATTAGTTCAACTAGTCCTTTGTTTGTTCCTTTGTGTAGGTGGCTTCGCGCACCTTCCATTCCTCCCGACCTGATACCCTGCCTTCGCGCAGCCCTAACCAGGGGTTGTGCTATGCTCTACGCTATTACCCGAAATCTTATATATCTTCCAATATTGTTTAAGCACCTTCGCTTACTTAAATGTCTTAATTTATACTTAAAAATACAAAACATTCATGCAGGTTTGTGCAGTAAACAAATAGTATATTTACAGATTATATCCAATCATGCATTAAACCAGGAAAAGATACACAAGATTATATCAAAACTTATCTTTTCTTATTCTTCAATGGTTACAGACTCAACCTGCCTTGCGCACTCAGCTGCAGGGGTCCTCGCACTCAACTACAGACTACTAGGCCTCTGTGCACTCAGCTGCAGAGCCTTCTCCTACTCTACGACCCAAAAACAAACTTTACACTTTGACTCAATCACTTAGACTTCTCATTCTTAGTAGTTAGTCCTTCTCTTACACTTAGAGCCTTGCTCTATTTATAAAATCCCATGGTCTGCAGACCATGGATAGGTCTATCCAGCTGACATTACATTACAAAACTAGGGCGAAAAACCCTGTGACTCTATCATACTTTTATGCCATGCGCCCTCTATTCGCGGAGCTTTTACAACAAGATTTGGTCAAAAATTGAGCTTTAAGCCTCAAAAGGTGCCTTGGAGGGATTCCATGCCCAACACTATGTGCTACTCATTTGTCATAGAGAAGGAGTGCTTTGAGAGCTTGAGCTTGGACTTGGACATTCACTCAAGGAGGGATTATTAACATCAAGGCTTTGGTTATATGCTTCCTCTTTCATCTCTTAATATATAAAATTACTAGTTCACTTTCCGTAAATGCTTGTGGTAATGCATCATTTATCTTAATGATCCTTGATCTATTAAGTGGATCACATTCGATTATGCTTGTTCCACTTGTATTCTTTGTCATGTCTTTAATCTCTTGTGCAGGTATTCAAACATTGTGAGTGGTAGGGATGAGCCTGAGGAGCAAGCGATCAAGATCTTCACCAAAGGAGTGTGTTATAACATCAGAATGAGGTAGGTCACCTTCCTGTTCTCTCATTTTGATTGTAATCTAGGAATATGTCTCGTAGATTGTCACGTTGGTTGCTAGTCCCACTCATTGGGCTAGAGGGATCATCTCTGCCCGTAGAGAGGATTTACCTAGACAGCAAGACCCTATAAGTGCATACCCCTGAATCTATTAACTTAGCTGACAGTTTTTCTATAACTTCATGATTGTAATAATGCTACACTATTGAAGATCGTTTATTTTGGATATTCAATAGGGGTTCACTAGTACCGAGTACCTACCAGGTATGAAATTATCATCTCCTTTTCCTTTATGGGTTTTATTATAGTGTACCTAGCCTAGTTTTCTTGTGAATGAAATACTAATATTGTCTGCTATATTTGTCTCCCATGTATGAGGGTTTCATTTCCAGTATTTTGGTTACAGCGGATTCCATGAACTTGACTAAATCACAACTTTATAACCTCCCACTCGTTGCCTCCTCCAGGTTGGTGATACTCATTTTCTCGAGCATTGTCAAATACGATGACTCCCTTAAAATGTGTATGTTGCCATTATTATTGGAAGGTTTAAATGTTATTTTTCTCTAAGGATGAAGTAGCCTAATCTTCCTATTATGAGGAAAATATTGTCTTATTTGGTTTTCCATCCACTCTAGTGAAGGGGTTACGATTTCATCATTATATGTATTTCCTTCTATTTACGAGACCATTTTGAATAGTACCTAGGTTTTGACACCAGGTGTCTCATAATTACAGTGAGGTCCTTATACTCAAATAAGGTTGTTGCCATTTTCCTCAGTGTGTGAACTCTAGAATATGTATGTTATTATTTTTATCAATATTTAACTCAATATGATAGCTCCGTTGACGGCACATAAAATGTTTTTGAAGTATATATTTCCTTTATGAAGTGAACTATGTGTAGTCATTTCACGAAAATATCTAAAGCAAGGTAATAGTTAATATCTCAGTTTTTTTTAGTAAAGTAATGGCATAGTTAATATCTTACTATCCACTAATATTATTGTTCGTTTCTATTCAAGTTTCTGATGTGTTTTATGTTGTAACTTAATCAAGTGAAATATGGAATTAGGAGATTTGAATAATTAGAACTTGTCTCATTTTCGTTTAGGTATTTTCATTGCTTGTTACTTCTGATATCATTGGTATTACCTTCTAATAGAATTATTGTATTTCGTTACTCCTAGAATTTTATTTTTTTAGTTTTCCTCTTAATATGGATGTATGAGCCTACCTTGGCTTCAAACACGATAATTCCATAAAATTGTTTGCTTTTGTTTGCCCTGAGATAGGATGATCTGTATACTTAAGACATTGTATGTATATTTAACAAATTAATTAACCATGGTTAGGGTGTCCCTGACCCCCAAGAAGAATATGTGTTTGTCCCTCCTATGGAGTTGCAATAACTTTTCAACTCCGAGATTCTTCTTTTGACGTCCAGTGAACTACTGTCTGCATGAATTCCATTACATCCCATATTAAGCACATGATAAGCAAAATAGTTTTTTGTTCTTGTTTTTTACGCAATGTACAGTTATACAGGCAGCCAACTCTTACATCTAGGCAATATTCCAAGTTCCAATAAGCCTTTAATCTACTTATCCTACCTTCTATACTATCATTGACCATTAATGCTAATAAATAGACTTCCAAATAATAAATTGGTATCTCACCCCCCGTATTCATGTCTATTAATGCAGGGTTACCCCCGCACATACCCACAGTATGCATAAATACATTTGTATAGGTATTTGACTCTCAAAGGAGTCAAATCTTCAACCATACATGGTTAAGGCCCTTTTAGCCACAGTTCCTTTTATATCAGAACCAATCACCCTGCTTAAACCTCCTATCGGGAGTTAAATTAATCTTCAAGTCTTCATTTATCCATTTATTAAAGTCTTCTGTTATATCCTTCTTATCAGGACTCTATCACCTCGTAGAAACCTTCGTTAACCTTTATAAACCCTTAAACCACACATATATAACCTTTCCCTTTCAAAACCTTGGTTCATATATGTTATATCGCATGAAATTCTATATCAACGCTATTTTCCTTCTAAACCCTTTTATAAAGGAATTATGTGCATAACACACCTTTTTCCGCCTTTTGTACGACTTCTACACACTTCCCAAGGATTGCCTTTATCACAATTGGCTATCACCTCCTCCATGGGTCATACATACATGCCTCATCACCCTTCCGATTCCGATATGTGACCATCAGAATTGTTAATATATGTTTTAGCCTTAAAAAGGCTCAACACAACACTTCCACAAATACAAAGGAAATACATTGAAATCCCGTTCCAAAACATATAAGTGGATCTCAAATACTTTCCAACCACATCTATAACTTCATCGGGTCCGCACCTTTAGTCACTCCATAGCGCTTCTTCTCTGAACTCTGGTAAGTTCGATCTCTGATCACCGAAGCCTCTGATCAAATCTTGACCGTCTGTTGTATCCTCCGATCCAACGGTTGACATTACTCCCCACCGTTAAACTTGTGCACCTATTCTCCACCATTGATCTACACCTAATAGATCCTACGGCTGTCATTGATATCAGGTAGATAACAAGCGTGAGGTTTAACCACCCGATAAAGTGGTTTCCTCTCACCTCCACTGCCACGCGTTATTTAATGAGTGGAATCAATGCTCGTCCTTCAATATCGCTTACGGTTTTGAAGCCGCCTAAAATCCACTTTCACTGTTACAAAACTGCCTTTCTTCATTAAAGTTCACCGATGCGATCATTCAACTCTACCTCATGCGACATTATTTGGACCCTTGATCTTCCAAATCCAATGAATGCTGAGCATTGACACTTTACTCCTTTGCTCCTCATTTTTACTTAGTTTCTACGCTAAGTCTTCAGTTCTTCTGTGGTTTTTCTCTTCTTCAAAGGTTTCATCCTTTCTACTATTTTACTGCACGATTGCTCTTAAGCTTGTCTTTAATCCCTCTAATGGATTCAATGACCCATTATGGTCCTCTGAATCGTTCTCTCCTCTACGTATTTCTTCAAACTCCGTCTTCTGCTTCCACTACTCAGCTACCTCTGAGCTTTGCACTTCTGCGAAATCTTACTTTGTTGTTTCATCCCAGAGCTTCCCTCTATTTCCTCAATTGGATTTAAGGATCCATTCATGATTCCTCTGAATCATTCCGTTCCTCTGTGTGCTTCAGAGTTCTGTCTACAACCTGTTACAGAGCCTACGAATTCACAAGTAGTTCATTCATGAAATACTCTTCAACACACAAACACAGTCAGGAATAAACATCTACATATATAAATATAAATAGTTAATTACATATCTGATACTTTGTGTCTCGCATAGGCCTGTTCTTCAATATTGTGGCCTCCTTTGAGCTATGCCCGTAGGCTTACATTTATGCCAGTGAGTTCTGTCAAACTCCTCCTGGTTTGACTCCTAAATCTATTGAACTGACTCTTAAATCCTTTTTCCACTTCTACTTCAATTAATTCCTAAAAGATCTCCTTAGTTCCTCGAATCATGGAACTGTTCCAAGAGTCCTATTTGACTTCTGACTCTTGTCATTTATTCACCACTCAGGTTCTCCTTTAATTCGAGAGTATTTACCACTTCTTCTCATTATCTAATTAATTCCTATTCTATGCTCAAAATCCTAATATTACATTAATTTATCACTTAGGAATCCAACTTCCTAATAATACATGACCCCCTATGTCTACTTAATTACAATGATTTTCTCTTGGGTGAATGCTCCTGCGTCAGACTCCCAAAGTAGAAAATATTTGTGATCTCCTGATCATGTGTCTTCTGATCTTTGTCTTCCTAGATCCCACACTTTTTTTTGTAACTACCCAAATGTCTTATTCCTTTACTGCTGCTGCACTTTTGCTATCTTCTATTCCATCTTCTTATCTTTGTCAACCAGGTTCATTGATCATTCTTCCTATTGCTATCATTTTCCTCCATTTGGACTGCTTCATCATCAGCTGCCACATCTCTTCAATCTCTATCTCTAGTACATCCGTGGACTGGTCCATGTTCTGCTTCATATTTCTGCCTCCTTCTTTTTGTTTCAGGTTGTTGTTGTTGTCCACTAATTCTTTAAATTGTTGCTAGTTACTTTCTCTTTGTAGCTGTTGGTTTACTTTTTCTACTTCTTTTTCTCTTGTTCCAACTTTTGTTTTGCTTGCTGCAACTTTTGTTTTACTTGTTGCCTCCCTATCATCCTTACCCTCTTTCATGATTACCTCTTTTTATATTGAATCATGACTGTCTAGCACTCCCTCCAGCAATTTAACATCTTTGTTCCATGGATTGAATTCTTCCATAGATTCTTCTTCTTTCATCTTTATTTGGCTTTTCAGCTGTGCCAAATTTCCTTCAGCATCTGCAACAAAACCTGCACTCATAAAACACTTGTTAAAATTAAAAACATAAGGATTTTGTGCCTTATCTTCCTTTGGAAACAATTCAATTTATTGCTCTGTTTCTTTCTCCTTTTTCAACACATCAGTATGTTGATTTGAATTCTCAAAAGAATTCATGAGACTGTCAACTAGTCTCTTCCCTATATCATCTTCTCTAATGATGTCTTCCTTCTCTTGTTCAACGTAGTGTCAACGCAGTGAACTCCTTACTTTCTAATCACATTTTCATACTCTGAATTTCTCAGCAAATATTCCAGAAATGCAATTTCTTTGCGACACTTCATAAGTATTTCATCATCACTTAAGTTTCCTACATTTATACACAAATTATTAGTTTGGAAATCATAAGGTTCAACATTATCAACTATTGGTTCACATATCAGCTCTTCAGACTGAACTTCATCTCCTTCTTTCACAAGAAATTGTTCCTGTGTTGTTACATCTTCACACATCAATGCATTGTTAATTTCTTTCTGCTACAATAAATCACTGCTTTTCTCAATTAAGAGACATTCTCCATCCCCCTTTACTTCAGAGTTTTTATCTTCTTAAATATAATTCTCCATACTTCTAACAATTTGAAAAGATTTTTTATCCTCTGCATAACACTCCTTTGTTAGTGTACCTTCTCCCAAGGTTAAATCCTTTGCATCGGTTTCTTCTTCCTTAAAATCTTTTAGTAGATGTCCTCTTTTTCTGACTGTCTCAACTGCTTCCATGGCTATTTCCACTGTGCCCATCATCATGGTGAATTGATGATCCTTTACTATGTTTTCAGCTAACATAGTCTCTTCTTCAAGTTTTCCTTCAGTCTCTTGTTGTTTACCTTCTCCAAGAGCTATCCTTGTCTCACCATCTACATTAACATTCTCCTGTATTTGTTCTGCATCCACAGACAAACTATCAGTCTTAAGAACATAAGAATCTATGGTCCTACTTGATGTTTCAGCCACCCTATTTCCTTGTTGTTCTAAACCCTTCATATGATTCAAAAATTCTTCGATGGTATCCTCTTCAATCTCCTCAAGACCTTCACCTAGTTGCTTGATATCTTTCCCTAACTGCATATGGGACCTATCTATCTCATCTTCTTCCAGAACAGAATTTAGATTCTACTCGTCTTCTTTCTCCTTTATGACAATATCAATAAATTGTGTTTCTTTACATGTTTCACCTGTAAACATACACAAATTTTCAAATTTAAAACCATGTGACCCTTTGGCCTCACTTGAAGTTTCAATATTCAAGTCTTCATCTTCACTTTCTCCCAGAATTTCTCCCTGTTCTGGTTCACAAATGGACTCTTCCATTTCCATTTCCAACTCAACTTCCTTGAGTTTTTCCCTCAACCACTTTACTTGCTTTTGTTGTAGCCTTCTCTGCATCTCATGCCACTTCACTGGCTTCTTCCTTAATACCCAAACTTGTCTTTGGCTTTCCTCAAGTATTCTTCTTAATGCATGGAGTTGTTCTTTCAACTCTGCAATCTCCTTGTCAATTTCCTCTTCACTCACCCTCCTTCCATCTGCTTTGTCATTCTTCTCCTCATATCCTCTGTTGTGGCTTCTCTCTGAACCTTTGCTATGACTATCAGTAGTCATCTTCTTCTCCTCTTTCTTCATGAGCTCCTTACTCATATGCAACAAGCCTCTACAATAGCTAGTCCTCCTAGTTGCAATCTTACCTCACTAAGCTCTCCTCACTCAGTCTTTTGGTAAGCACGGGTCCTCTGTCTAGAACCTCCTCTTGAGCAACACCTTTGCTCCTTCTAGGCTTCTGCAATCTCTCACTCTCTCTTGAGAACACTTTAGTTTTCCTCTCTATCCAATCCCTTATTGGATTCTTCAGGTTCACTGCCACTTCTCCATCAGAGTATTTTCCCTACTCTGTCTTCAAGAACACATCTAGTTCTCCTGTCACAACTTCTCTTGCTGGCACCTATGCATTAGTGTAAAAAAACACATTCTCAATTTAAAACAAAACAGATTACCCCACTTTCAAGATCTCAGCATGATCTTGTTTCACCATTCCACCTGTACTTTGAATGGATTTCCTCTATCTCTTGCATCTGTAAGTTCTGCTACACATCACCTCTGTGTGCCTTCCTTCTGTCAGATTAGAATCTAATCCTTCCTCTTGCCTACATAAACACCTTAACACATAACTCTACTTTTAATTCTTTCACATAGAATTTCTTTGTTCTATTTAACCCCAACAATTTTAATTAGAATTCTGCTCTAATACCACTATAATGTAGGGTTACACCCACACATACCCACAGTATGCATAAATACATCTATCTCAGGTATTTGACTATCAAAGGAGTCAAATATTCAACCATACATGGTTAACGCCCTTTTAGCCATAGTTCCTTTTATATCGGAACCAATCATCCCGCTTAAACCTCCTATCAGGAGTTCAATTAATCCTCAAGCCTTCATTTATCCATTTATTAAAGTCTTCTGTTATATCCTTCTTATCGGGACTCTATCACCCCATAGAAACCTTCGTTAACCTTTATAAATCCTTAAACCACACATATATAACCTTTCCCTTTCAAAACCTTGGTTCATATATGTTATATCGCATGAAATGCTCTATCGGCGCTATTTTCCTTCTAAAACCTTTTATAAAGGAATTATGTGCATAACACAACTTTTTCCGCCTTTTGTACAACTTATACACACTTCCTGAGGATTGCCTTTATCGCAATTGGCTATCTGCTCCTCCGTGGTTCATACATACATGCCTCATCACCCTTCCGATTATGATATGCGACCATCAGAATCGTTAATATATGTTTTGGCCTTAAAAAGGCTCGGCACAACACTTCCACGAATACAAAGGAAATACATTGAAATCCTGCTCTGAAACATATAAGCGGATCTCAAATACTTTCCAACTGCATCTATAACTTCATCAGGTCTGCACCTTTAGTCACTCCACAACGCTTCTTCTCTGAACTCCGATAAGTCCAATCTCCTATCACCAAAGCCTCTGATCAAATCTTGACCGTCCGTTGTATCCTCTAATCCAAAGGTTGACATTACTCTTGATTGTTAAACTTGCACGCCTATTCTCCACCATTGATCTACACCCAACAGATCCGACGACTGTCGTTGATATCAGGTAGATAACAAGCATGAGGTTTAACTACCTGATAAAGTGGTTTCCTCTCACTTCCGCTGCCAAGCGTCGTTCGATGAGTGGAATCAGCTCTTGTCCTCCAATACCTCTTACGGTTTTGAAGCTGCCCGAAATCCACTTTCACTGTTACAAAACCGCCTTCCTTCATTAAAGTTCGCCGATGTGATCTTTCAACTCTACCTCATGTGACAAGATCTGGACCGTTGATCTTCCAAATCCAATGGCTATTGAGCATTGACACTTTACTCCTTCACTCCTCCTTTTTACTTAGTTTTTACACTAAGTCTTCAGTTCTTCTGTGGTTTTGCTCTTCTTCAAAGGTTTCGGCCTTTCTATTGTTTTACTACATGATTCCCCTTAAGCTTGGCTTTAATCCCTCTAATGGATTCAACGACCCATTATGTTCCTCCAAATCATTCTCTCCTCTGCGTATTTCTTCAAACTCTATCTTCTACTTCCACTGCTCAGCTACCTCTGAGCTTTACTCTTCTACAAAATCTTACATCGTTGTTTCATCCCAGTGCTTCCCTCTATTTCCTCTCTTGTATTTAAGGATCCATTCACGATTCCTCTCAATCATTATGTTCCTCTGCGTCCTTCAAAATTCTATCTACAACCTGTTACAGAGCCTACGAATTCACAAGTAGTTCATTCATGAAATACTCTTCAACACACCGACATAGTCAGGAACAAACATCTATATATATAAATATAAACGGTCAATTACATATGTGAGACTCTGTGTCTTGCACAAGCCTGTTCTTCAATATCATGGCCTCCTTTGAGCCCTGCTCATAGGCTTACATTTATGCCAGTGATTTTTGTTGAACTCGTCCTAGTTTGACTCCTAAATCTATTGAACTGACTCCTAAATCCTCTGTCCACTTCTACTTCAATTAATACCTAAAATCTCTCCTTAGTTCCTCGAATCATGGAACTGTTCTAAGAGTCCTATTTGACTTCCGACTCTTGTCATTTATTCACCACTTAGGTTCTCCTTTAATTCGAGAGTATTTACCACTTCTTCTCATTATCTAATTAATTCCTATTCTATGCTCAAAAGCCTAATATTACATTAATTTATCACTTATGAATCCAACTTCCTAAGAATACATGACCCCCTATGTCTACTTAATTACAATGATTTTCTCTTGGGTGAATGCTCCTGCATCATCTATGGATTTTGATTTGAACTAAATTAAGGTTTTTGCTACAATTCCATGCAAAGGTATTCTACCTACCCTTAGGAATAAGTAAATCTTATTACTTATACTCATCCTAAGTCTTCTAATCGACATGTCAACTCCTTTTATTTTAATTGAGTTTACAAAAACTCATTTCATTACCAATACATGTATACCTATTTATATACTCATTCCTAGTACTCAAAAACCATAATAAAAAAATGATAACCATTTATATATATATATATATATATATATATATATATATATATATATATATATCCCTCTATAGTATTGAATCATCGTAATCACAAATATCATTTATCCATTTGCAATACTGGAAAATCGTAAGAAAAATTATCATATGTACATCTATAATAATGAGAAATTGTAACAGAAAACTATTGTATATTCATCTCCAATAATGAGAAATTGTAGCAAAAAATTATTGTATATTCATCTATAATACTGAGAAATTATAACAAGAATTACTGTATATTCATCTACATTACTGAGAAATTGTAACAAAATTTCTAACTGAATCGTGACCAGGAGAACACTTGGGAATGAACATTTTTCCTCCCAACCTTGAATTGTAGCCTCCAGTTCCCCCTGAGATGAGATGTACTTGCCAGGAAAAAGAATAATTAACAACCCCTATTGATCCCTTCAATAGGTATTTTATACCTTTTCTTCCATAATCAGGTTTTCCTTCAGTGACGTCCCACTTTCATGGTTCTCAACTCCACTGGCCTAGGATTTTCCTTTAAAGCCCGCTTTTCTCTCTCGTGGCTCTTTATTCTAATCCATGCTTAAGATATTTCCCTAGCAATGAAATTTAATGGATTTTGTCTTGTATCCATTAAATCTTATCTAGAAGTATTTATCATGGAAGAGTTATCTCAATCTCATCCACTCATGAGATTTTTGTTTTTCTTTCTTTGGCAAGAATCTCTTACTCAAGTGTCTCATTCCCAAATACTTCCAACCCTTTTTTATTTATAACGAAATTATTTATTACATAACAATTTTAACGTACTTCATGTCTTTTTCGCCATCCATTCTAACATAACTCAGTATGAACAAAGAAAACATGCATTACATAAATGGAGGGGTATTACAATTAGATTTCTTGTGATGAACTATTCGAGTGGAATATCCATGACATTTGAAAATTCATATTGGTATCACAAAACATTTTATTCGAGTGTCTATTGGAAATTATAGGATGTAGGAATTGGTTTTACAAAAAAATTCATAGAATCCTAGCCATGGCAGATGAGTTTATTGTAAAAGCCCTTATGATATAATATTAAACATATTTTGCAAGGATGGAAGAGCAAGTACTTGAAATTGCTCACGATTTGGTCCTCCTCATGGTGGGTATAGTAACCAAGCTTTGACAATTTATAGATGATGGAGGATCTGACTCAAAGATCAGATTAGAAGGAAAATTAAGAGATCATGAAGAGCTAAAAACAAGTGAAGGAAAGAGAATATGAAAGAGAATCCAAGTTTCAATACCATTACTAGTTAATCCCTTGACAAGCCATATATTGGGTTATTACATTAATATTGTTATATTGTTATTTAGGCCAACGCCTCTCATTATGCCCTTTCATTATACTAGTACAACTTCTCTCCCTATATATATAACAAGGAGACCTAGTCTTAGTATCATCAAATCCTATCTTATACATTGTATTCATTGTAAAAGGATGTCTGTCGCTAAAGTGGGTTGTAGTTATTGGCTTCTTGTCATTTTTAAGGTGTGTGGTTCATCACTTTTGGTATCAGAGCATACAAACCTAGGGCTTTGCTACTTCAAATGAATCATCTTAGCATTTTCACTATAATTGTTTTGGAGAGAAACTTTATACCCTAAAATTATTCAAGAAATGAGGAAATATATTGTGGTACATCTAATTAAAAAGTTAGATTGCTTCACTATACTTTCATGCATACACCCTATTGAAGATAGGGTTTGTAAATGGTCCCAAATCATTTTCAAATGAGTAATATCTTGGTATTTTTGTTATAACCCTTCCTTTATAAAACTTCATAATATGTAATATTTAAGAGAATTATGAGAAGTAATGTGTATGACTTGTAAAAAAATTGGATTTTGGTTCACAATAAATTTGGAGATATACACTCTAGAAGTTAGGCTTTCTACACAGTCCTGAAATCAATTTCAAACAAGTGATATTGGAATTTTTGTTGTAACTTTCTTGTAGGGAAGTTTCAAACTGTGAAATTTTCAGGAATCTAAGGAGACATACCAAATACAATAGTTAAAAATTTTGTAATAATATGTAAAATAGTTGACTTGAAGCATTTTATACAATTTTTATCTTGGGAAGAACCCAAACATCAGAACATTTTGGGAAGGATAATATAAATTTCACTTGGCACATTAATGTTTTTGTTAAACATATGGAATTATGGAGAAGAGATATCAATGTACTGTAGGCTAAAATTTCATATTGAGAACGAATGAAATTTTAGAAATATATTTCGACAAAAATTAACCATCTAGATAATTTGTGAAATATGGTTTTGAAAGGTATGTAACATACAATTAGCATAACTTTTGAGTAGAAGATATTTTTTTGGTGATTAAAAAGTTTTGATAAAGAGGATAATTGTTATTTACTTGCATATCTCCTAAGGGTTATTCAAAATATACTTCATCACTTAAATGTCTAGAAATCTCATCCATTACTCATGAAGAAGTAGAATATGTTCACTACTGAGTATCCTAGTTGAAATTTCAGTTCTCACAAATGCAAGAGTCAAAGAAAAATGTGAAAAAGAGAGATGGAGGATAACATGGGAGAAAAAAAAAATTGCAAGGAATAAATATAAAAATACCTCTAGGAATAAATACAAACATTCATGAATTCCACGAAAAAAAATCTCTTTGAGAGGGCTTCTAAAGGAGATATGGAGATCCAAGAAAATCATGAAAATAAGGAGAATAATTGCATTGGAACTCAATCACATATTGTGAGTATTTATCACAATTAAAGACCCCAGATATTGAATCACAAAACCATAATCATGATTTCTCACATGGAGATCCACATCATCATGTCTTAAAGTTAACATCGAGGAACCTTTTCATTGTGACGGTCGATATGAGAAAGTATGATGGTAATGCTCTTATTACACTTGTATTCTATATGGAGAAATACTTTGATATACACCAAGTGAAAACTTGGTTATATCACAAAATAGGATGAACAAAAATCATATCAACACCATAGTCAAATGGCATTTGAAGTGGGGGATTGGGTATTTTGAAGACTATAACCATATAAATTGACGTCCCTCAAGCAACAAAAGAAGGAAAATAAATTAGCACTCAGGCACTATGTTCCATATAATGTGTTACCTCTGTCTTCACTTATACACCTAGTCTTCCATGTTTCTTTATTTAAGAAGCTAATTAGTAACAAGATTCCAATCTAAACTATTTAACAAAATATTAATGAAGGTGGAAACATAGAACTAGAACTAGAAACAATCCAAGAGAAAAGGATTAATCCTCTAATAAATCAGGCAATTATTGAGTACCTCATTATATGGAAGAAACTACTAGTGGAAGAGGTGACATGGGAAGATGAGTTGTTACTGCAGAAATGCTCATAATTAGTCAATTGTTGAGGACAACACTTGTTTTAAGGAGGGATATTTTAAGACCTAAATAAGCCTCATGTTAACCCTAAAACACCTTATTAATCCTTTGATATTTATTTATTACATATATATTGTTATAATATTATGTAGGTAAAAATATTTCATTATACATTTCGAATATAATTTTTTTTTTTTGACAAATTCGATTGCTGTATTAATATCTGAAAAAAAGGTGGGAGCTTGATCTCCTGAGATACCTAAAGTGCCAAGGTGAACCAGGATCAAAGGAGTTACAAAAAGGGATTTTCTCCTTAATCCTGCTTGTTCTGGCTTTGAGAGAGTCTAGACAGAGATAGATTCTTACAAATTGAAATAGCAAAAACTAACATTTGCAAAGCATATCTAATCTATGTTAATGAGACTGATGTGCCGCGCTGAGGGATCCTCCGGCTTTTCATCCCCATCGATGTGCTTGGCACTTGAGGAGCTTAGGGCAACGGTGTTGCTCTTGTCCATCATATACTTCAGAACCTCTATTGACTCTTCCACATGGCTGCACCTGTTAGATAGATGGTTGAACTACTCATGTGGAGAAGAGACCCTGTGCAGGAACAAATTGATTTCCACTTGGTACTTGGCGTTCATGATATGGTTCTGATTGTTGATTTTTGCATCTAGAATCCTCTGTTGATTATCTAATATCTTCTGATGGGCTCTTATTTCCTCCAGCTCTGCTTGAAGATCCGCACAGTGGAGGCAGTCCTCATTGCATGCCATTGCTGAAAAAGGGGAGAAGTAAATGGGATTATGGATTGGGGCAACAGGGATTAGCAGCTGGGAACGGACAGAGGAGGAGGTAATAGACACAACTAGGTCAGCCAGGATCCAATGCAAAACAGAGGCAAGCGGGAGAAAGATCCTCTGGGAGGACTGTCGAGAACGAAAGCACAAAGAAACTAATAAGAGGAAGGGCGCTGAATAATAGAAGAAGAAGGGGAAATTAATAGAAGTGCGAGGAGGATGAGGACCAGGGACGGGAATGGGATGAGGAGCCAGAATAAATCACGAGAGGACCAGGAGGTTGAATAGAATGAAAACGA
Source organism: Pinus tabuliformis (assembly GCA_031772625.1). Lineage (NCBI taxonomy): Eukaryota > Viridiplantae > Streptophyta > Pinopsida > Pinales > Pinaceae > Pinus > Pinus tabuliformis. The sequence continues at coordinate 639,649,808 of CM062820.1, read as the reverse complement.
CGAAATCACTAATTGTGTTCAGAAAAATAAGGGGATCAGATCTGAGCCTAATCCCTATGCTGATAGTGATCTTGTTGTATTCCTATAAAATCTGAATCCACTTCCACTTGTCAGAGCTATCCGATTTGATACAGGATAAACTGATTCGGTTCATGGCAAAGGCTGAAGAGTCTCCTCGGTATTGCAGAGTAGACTACCCATTGTCCTGTCGCAAGCCTTGTTGGCGTGCCTATCTGCTTGCTTGTTGAAAGAACGCAGAATGTGATGGAACTGTAGATTACCCATTGTCTGATGCAAGAGTTGACAATGCTGAATGACCTGCTGGAGGAGAGCATTCGGCGAATTTTTCTTTTGTGCCATTAAACTAATTACTACTGAAGAATCTCCAAAAACTTTTGTTGTTCTTATACCGAGTCTGATGAGTTGGGTTAGCCCTTGATACAGGGCCAACGCTTCTGCCCTGTTATTAGAGATATTCCCTAGACCCCATTCATAGTAGAGGATGCAGTCCCCATTGGCATTGCAGATCAATCCCCCTGCCCCAGCGATTCCTGGGTTTGACTTTGAAGCTCTGTCAAAAAAAAGGTAGTAACTGTTGCAATTTTGCAACCAATTTGCGAACTCCTCCTCTTTTAACCTTATTTTCCAACTATGGGTTTCCTGGCTGCGCTGTTCTTTCACTATTTTTCCATTTTGAATGCTATAATTTTTATCCAGGATATAGCTGATGAAGCTCCTTTCTTCAACGCTATACACTGTTACATCAATGTTGCTTTGAGTTTTGACGGAAATAGTTTCAAGAGCGAGATTCTTAGCCTTGTTGCAGATAATTCTTGTGGCCGAGTTCTTATCCTTAAAGATTTTCCGGTTTCTTGCTAGCCAGATACTCCATAACATGGTGTAGGGGAGTGTGTTCCAGACCCTCTTCACTAAATTGCTCCTCTTATTTTTCCAAGGACAGTTCTTTTTCCAATATTGAATCACTTCACCTATGGAATGCTGGGAACTCCAAGGAAAATTATCAATGGGGTATAATTTTTTCCAGTAATCAATAGCAAAAGGGCAGTCGACAAAGAGGTGTTGCATAGATTCTTCTGCAGCATAGAAGTTGGGGCAGCGAGATGGACCATTAATGCCCCTCTTTTGTAAATTCTCTGCTGTTAGGATTTTCCCTTTTAAAAGGGTCCAGATAAAAAATTTAATTTTTGGAAGAGCCTCTGACTTCCAAACCATTCTCCAGTGATTCCAAATTGGCATAGGGAAAGTGTTGTAGCAGATATGCTGGTGGGCTGCTTGGACAGTGTAATCTGATCTAGTTGGGTCCCATCGAAAGCCATCCATCTCATTCTTTTTTACGGGAGCTTTGCTATGGAGGAGAGATTGGAGAGTGGAGAGGCTAGGTTTGAGATCATTGGGGACATCAAGAAAAGACCATCCAAGCCAGAGGTGAGATAGAGGATCCCAGCGAGAAATTTGATCCAAATAATGAATACCAATGTTGTAAAAAAAATAGAGAATAGGAATGGTTTCTTCTTGACTATTTATTGGCTGCTGTCCCAGAATTTTATCAGCTCCAATCTTAATACTGGCTCCTCCCTTGGGCACTTTGGATATATTCTGGGTCATGAACGGAATATCTCTTTTACATAAGCGCCAGATTTTTGAAGAATCTCTATTGGGAATAACTGAATCTAGCAACTGCTATCTCTGGAAGTTCAAGTATTTAGTTTCTAGAACCCTCTTCCACCAAGTAGAGGAACCAGTGATAAGCCTCCAAGGGATCTTCCCTCCGAAGGCTACGTTTAGAAATTTGGGGGATCTAATCCAGAGTACCCCATAAATTTGTCAAGAAGAGTATTGAACCTCCTTGCTATAGTGGTAGAGGCTCCTCCAATTAGCAAGGTGTCATCGGCGAACTGTGAGTGGTTGATATTCTTGACTCCATTCCCAAATTTAATTCTGGTGATGAGGCCCACTCTTCTGTTGTAATCCAGAGCTTGACTAAAGGATTCAGCCATAAGGATAAAAAGGTAAGGGGAAAGGGGGCAGCCCTGTCTGAGACCCCGAGAGGATTGAAAAGCTTCCCCAATCTACCATTAACCAGAGGGGAAATCTAGGGCCCAGAGATGCAAGTAGTGATGAGGCTAATGAAGGGCAACTCAAACCCCATATTTTTCAAAACAGCTATAAGGAAGGAGTGCCTAACTATATCAAAGGCGTTGGCAAGGTCAAGTTTGAGGATAAACCCTTTCTCCTTCCTAGATAGGCTCGAGTGAATGGCTTCTTGGACTAGGAGAATGGAGTCAGTGATTTGTCTGTTGGCCAAGAACCCTCCTTGGTTTTCAGAAATCAACGAGGGAAGAAGGGGTTTGAGGCAAGAGCCTAAGATTTTAGACAGTATTTTGTAGGAGGAATTGCAGAGGGAAATGGGTCTAAACCGAGAAAAAGAACTGGGCCGGTTTTCTTTTGGGATAAGAGCAAGAAAAGTGGCATTGGTATAACCTCCTATTTTACCCTTTCTCTGGATCCATCTAATCATCTTAGTCAAATCCTTTTTGATTAAACCCTAGAATTCCCTATAGAAGCAAATGGGAAATCCATCAGGCCCAGGAGCCTTATCAGGATTCATAGTCCAAATCATTCTTCTGATTTCCTCCTCCTCAATTTCCTTAATTAGGTTGTCGTTCATTTCCTTGGTGATTCCCTTGGGTAAGTATTGAAGAAAATAAGCATAATCCTCTTCTCCTTTTATTTCAGTTAGAAGTTCTCTATAATTTTCAGTGGCAGCCTTTCTAATGGCCTCTTGGGTGTTTTGCTGATTGCCTTCATTGTCCAAAATAGAGCTTACGTTGTTGCTGATTTTTCGTGCCGTGGCCTGTTTGTGAAAAAAGGCTGTATTTTTGTCTCCGCCTTACAGCCAGAGTTTCCTTGACTTTAATGGCCATTTTAACTCTTCTTCTCTATTTATGTGACTCAGCTAAGTATAGAGTATGCTTTCTTGTTCCTTATTCTGCTGAGAGAGGCCATGTTCCTCTATCTTTCTTTGGATGCTCTCTAATTCATTTTTGATTTTCTTTTTGGTCTCTTCAGGTTCTTTGTAGTTAGCTCTTGCCCACTCTTTGATAACCTGTTTGGTTCTTCTTAATTTAGTTTCCCAAATGAAGCCTAGTGAGCCTTCAACGTGCTGATTCCAAGATCCCTGAACAATTTCTCTGACAGCTGGAACCCAATTCCAGAGGGGACTGTATTTGAACGGTATTGGCCCAAGGGGGCAGTGAGTTTCCAGCGTGAGAATTATGGGGTAGTGATCAGAGGCTGAGGTGGATAGAATGCTAGCATATCCCACTGAGAAGGAGGAGAGAAACGATACATTAATTAAAAACCTGTCCAGCCTTTCCATTATGTTGCCAATGCCAAGCCTGCAGTTGCTCCAAGTGTACCTGCGGTTTTTTGGTGCAACGTCCACTAGTTCATGTTCTTGAATGATAGTTTCCAAATGACCTCTGAAGGGATCTGGTAAAAAGATACCTCCCCTTTTTTCATTGGCATGTAAGATAAGATTAAAATCGCCTACCACTATAATATTTGAGCTTGCTTCCCCATCGATGCTAGCCTTAAGATCATCCCAGCAAGTTTCATTTTCTCTGTAATGGTTGGGGGCGTAAACATTATAGATGATTGCAGTTTGATTATCTATTTTATTTTCCAGAACCGTTCTGATCCAATGCTGATGAATATTTACTGATGTGCAATTCCATTTGCTATGATCCCAGAGGATGGCAATTCCTCCGGAGGCTTCTCTTGAGTTGCTGGTACAGCCTTTATATTGTTTCTGTTGATCTATTAGTCCTCTCATTTCTTGCTTTTCTTGCTTTGTCTCCTAAATCAATAAAATTCTTGGCTTTTCACTATGTATAAGTTCTCTGAGGGCTTAAAATTTGGAGGGGTGCCCTAAACCCCTACAATTCCAAGACGAAATTTTCATCATTGGGTATTTGGCGTACAGAGAGGTGCTCGCCTCTCTTGATTTGTCTCCTTCTCATGTTTCCCCAGGATGAAAGATTCTATAGGATTTTGAGTACCCATGGCTATTTCTTTCTGAGCGTTCTTGTCTCTATGCTGCTTGGCTGATTTTCTTCCCGGTCCTGGTTTCTTGTAAGAGTCGCAAGAGGATCCATGGTCTTTAGAGGAGGTTCTGGTAAGCCTGATAAGAGGGAGATCTAGAGACGCCTACAAAGGGATAATCAGGGGGGAAGAAGGATCAAAAGGCTCAGAAAGGGTTAAGGGGGGCAGAGAGGGGTCCAAAAAAGAAGGATCAAAGGAAGCTAAAACTTAAAAAGGGTTAGAAGAGGAGGGGAGAGGCGGATCAGGAGGGGGGTGGGCAGAAAGGGGAGGGGAGGATGAGGAGGGGTGAATGGTAGAGGGAACAGGAGGGACAGATTCCAGGGGAGCTTTGGATGCCGGGGCAGACTTCTTCTTTTTGACAGGTTCCCACTAGCCTTCTTGATCACCGCTCTCTACATCAACAAGTTTAGGACATCAATTGGAAAAGTGGCCATATTCGTGACATACCTTACATTTAAATGGTATCTGCTCGTAGTCCAGCTACTGGATATGGCTCCACTCGTCCACTTTCAGTTTTATCGCTTCAGGGAGTCCTTTTCCAAGGTCCACTTCGACACAAATCCTGACATAGGCCTGCATGTTTTCCTTCGATTTGCTAAGATCGATATATTTTCCAACTGCGTTCCCGATGGCTCATACAGTTTCATCTCCCAAGCAGTGGAGAGGGAGATGAGGAAGACGGACCCAAACTGGAACAGCACTGGGGACATCCAGTTCAGAATCAAAATCTGGAATCCATTTGTTGAGGTACAGGCCCCTGGAGTCCATGAAATAGGGCCCATTTCTGAAGATTAAATCCTTATCCTCTTTGGATTCAAAGTGGAATGTGAAATACCCTTTCCCACAAAACCTTATGGAGATTTTCCCCTGAATTTTATCAATCCAATTTCTTTCAGCCCATCCTTGAATAGTTCTAGGAGAAGGCCAGAGGCCTGTGAATTGACCTATGAGACCTTTTTTAGCAAGAAACAAAGCGGCCATGCGGGGTAGAACTAGGGGTAACTGAACCTCTTGGAGTATGTCCAACTTCTTAACAAATTTTGAAAGAGCAGGCCTGGGGTGTTTGCGGTGGAAGGGAATTCACCAAGTCTGAGAAAGCGCATTGAGGATCCACCCCCTCTGAAGGAGGATCTGGGGGGACTATGGCAGGAGGTCGAGGCCCAGATGACCGCAAGCAGGAACGCATAAGTAGGTTTTAGTGGAGGGCACGCGCAGGAGCCCTAGCGTATCTTTATTACTTACTTAATTGCAAAGTACACTTCCAATATAATTTTACCCTTTGCCTTCTATATATATTACAAGAAGACATATTCTTAGTATCATAAAATATTGTCTTATACATTGTAATGATTGTAAAAGGATGTCCCCCTTGAAATGGATTTTAATTATTGGTTTCTTATCATTTTTAGGGCACATGGTTCATAATATTACCCCTCCATAGTCCTTACTTAAATTGGAGGAAAAATAAGATATCAAGCTATATGAAAGTAAAATTGATGTAGCAATGTTGCATCATTGGTTGAAATACTTATAGGTATAATTTATTATTCACCATATATAAGAAGAGTAGAATATTTAATTTGCTTCACAAAAAATAAATGTACATGAATTAATTGAGTTGGAAACTCACATGGAGGCAATTAGGTTGAATGGTGATCTACCAATAACTAAGTCGGAGGATTTTAAAACTTAATTAAGTCATATTTATATCATATTTGGTATGAAGAGGACCAATGGATCCATTGGAATTACCTCAACGAAGGAAAGAGCAGAGTTTGCAAAAGTACACAATTGAATTTAGGAAGATAGTTATCATGCTAAGTATATATCCCAATAACCTGGATGTACTCCTCAAGTATTTGGAATACTTACATAGTCTTTTTTTGAGGAAAATATTCAAGCATAAGATGGTTTAGGTAGCTTGTTTGAAAACAACAAATCTGGAAACTACAAGCCGCAGAAAAGTACAGTCAAGTGGTTCCAGAAAGAATGAGATCCTATATGCTACAAAGGAGAGAAAGAAGAAGTAAAAAGGGAAAGAAAATAATAGAATAGTGACTACCCATCATTGTAATGATCTAAGTAACCATGAAAAATGCTATAATATCAATGGTGTCACTAAGAAAGAGTGCTGAAAACTAAATCTACAACTAAGCCCTAAGAACTATAAGATTGATGCTGAGAAGAAGAACCTTCTAGCCATAGATCATGTAAAGAGTAGCTCAAATGTGGATGAAAATATTTCTTGAAATTTAGTACAAAAGGAGGTTAATTTGAGTATCTTTCATCACCAAGAATATTGTTGGGTACAATTTCGATATTTTTGACCACCTTGTTACAACCCTTTCTATCCTCAATTTTGAGCTAAAATTATTCCCTTATACCAATTTCCATGAGAATAATGGTGTAAAACAGTTATAATAAAGGTAATCATCCTTCATAAGAAAAATATTCTCCTTTAAATTTATGAATATTAATTAGAAGGTTTTATTAGGTTACTAATTTGTGAAACAACAATCTACAAGAATTTTTGCAATACATGATATCAACAAAAGAATTATTCATGTAATTTGTCCAAGATTTATAGGGTTTTATGTCATCCAATCTAATTCTGACACTTTTAATATGTTCAAAATGTTCATCTAATGGATAATTAACTATCTAGCTTCCTCATAGCTGATTGTAGCCCTCAATTCAATGAATCATCAACACGACCTGTCTGCTCAACAATTCCTGCAATTAGTTCAGGAAGTCACTAGAATTTTATCCATCAATTGGAATTTGAGCACCTGGACCTAGAAACACTTATCTAAGTGACGTAATATTATGAAGAACTATATCAGATAGATACTTTTCCTTTATAGATATTTTATTTTTTCTTGAAACACTTAATTGACCCCATGTTTGGAAAAATTCAATTCCAGTTTCATAATTTTTGTATAAAAATAGGTGAATGAGGGAGAAACAAAGTTATTCATGTATTTTTACTCATTATCTCTAAACAAGATTACTATTTTGTACTTGGTTTGTAAACTACATTAATACAAGAGGACTTTTATGATATGGTGTACGATTTCATCTAGTTTCTGAGTGTCTTTTGTGACATCATCTCCTAGGAAGCCCCCCCGGTATGCATTATACTAGTTTTCGTTATGTGCTTTTATCAATTCAATGGTGTTTTGAGTTTATTTTGCTAAATCATTTATGTTATATATATATGCAGAATTTACATACTCTATTTCCCTATAACTATACGAATTCCTACAATTTCTTATAGTGATCCTATAATTTCCAATAGAATTCCTATAATTTCTTGTAGCTTTTTGAATTTCCCATAATTAATACTCTGTTTTCCCTGTAAAGATATAGTTTTGGTGACAGAATGTGGGTAAAGGAAATGATTTAGCAAAAATTTATTATTATTGTGCTTCAAAGTTATTTGTTAGAGTTAGTTAGAGTTAATAATGCATAAAGTAATGATTAGAGTTACTATTGAAATGGTTTGAGTTTTGAATTTACAAGTAATTATTCATTGGATCAAGGTGAATTTGTTTATCAACCTCAAAAAACTACTTTTTCTTAAAGATTCTTTTCCATTTCATTTTATATGCCACATTGACTAAACAAGTACATTTTTAGAAAGAACATCTAGTGCGATTGTGCAATCTGTCTCTCTGAATCTGCAATTTTACCACAACTAGGTCAAAAATTAGGCTTAAAGTCATTGAAATTAGTTTTCAGCTTGAATCAATTTTGAGATTTACCTGTACTTGGTTTGTGTTTTATTTTTTCATAGGAAAACACCTAAGTATCCAATTTTCACATATAGTGTTTCTCCTCGTAGTTTACCTACCTAGGTTTGACAAATAAGTGTTAAAGAATTTATGACATTTTGGTGTCATTGTTGGAAATTTTTTGCCATTGAATTCCTCAAGAATTCCCAGTTACCAATCCATTATAAAATCATAACAAAACTACTGACCACTTGCACCAGAACACCTCTACCCTCATCTTCGATCATATCCATGAATGGATATGACAAGAGAGGTTAGTAAAGGCAACCATTTTGGACTATCTATTAGTCGATTGGTTTTGCAAATCCCTTCTACCTACCATCACAAAGGAAGTTTCCATGTCTGGAGTTGTCACAAAATACCAGGTCACTCGACGTGCGCAACATATTGATTTTACCTATTCACAATGAGGAACCTTTTAAGACTTGATCTCTAATGCTACTCGAACTTCAAATACACCCACTTCTTATCAACCTAGTCTACATGTCAACAGTCTCATTGGTGATACCACTAGAACTATTGTAAAATAGTTGAGTAGACAAGATGATCAGTTATTCATTATTGTTTCCCCTACCTCAACTACAACGATTCATCCTACTACCCATCCATCCACTGCGATTAAAATTTTGAGGTCTGCACAAGGAACTAGCGGTAAGAAAAAGAATAATAAGAAAAATTCTACTCCTTCTAAGAAGCAACAACCTATTCAAAATGTCCAAACTTAGAATTCCCTTTTCGCTACCAAATTTGATAGAGGTAAAGAGAAATCATTTTAATTTCCTTACAAGATCTACATTGAGGACCATTTAACCTACAAATTTCCTCGTTTATAGGAATGTACTAATCTCCTTGCAAACAAGTATTATAGGACCGCTGGTGTTATTAATAACCCTTTCCCTGCTCAACAGCAGAAACAAAAATGCCTTGCCCCAAATCCACCCCCATCCCTGTAAGTGGGCAACGGCGGTTCTCATCCCCCTCCTTCTAGAGAAGGATATTAAACTATCTATGCTTTTAAGGCAGTTGGTTTACAAACTCAAGCCAATAATTATGGGAAACCTATCCCAGACACTTTGGAAACCTCGTCAAGCTCCACCTTGCCTCCAACTAGTGATTTACATATTAAGAGGCACATTGCAGACCTTGTGATTCACCTCCCCAAAGGAAAAATGTGTTGTACTACACACAATCCATCTGGTCGTGCTACACAAAACTACAGTATTGTAGAAGATCTCACGCAAGCACCTTGTTCCATATCTACTCTCAAAGTATTACAATTTTTTCATCTACAACATAAATATTTGCTTTCAATGATAGGTGGAGTTGACTCGCACGACTCCAACCTAGTTTTCTTTGGCATGGAGAAGTATACACTTCACCTTTCCCATCAACTTGCATTCCAAATGCAATTTCATGCAAAGGGAAAAGGCATCCACTACATCATCATTAACAAAGGTGCATCCACTTGTGTGATGGCTACTTCTTGTTGGTTCTCCTTAGACTTGCCCACTTTATCCCCACTATAAAATTCCTTGAAATTTTTTGACATCTACACCTTCACTCCTAAAATGTATCTTGGTAGCTTCCTTGTCACTCCTAAGGGAGAATTATTTCTATTGATATTAAAATTTAAGATCGCTCACATGTTTACAATATGCTTCTTGGAAGTAGTTGGAATAATAAATGTGAGCTATTTTCTCGTCTGTCTTCAGAGTTGTTGCTTCCCGTCATCAAGGGAAGATAGTGACTTTGGATCAGTTATCCTTCTGCACCCCCAAGTTTCAATTGTTACCTAAAGTTATTGTTACCGGGAAAAGTGTCTATTTAGAACTGCTCTATCCCACTAAGGTGTGACAGCTGCCTTAGAAACAAACAGAGAAAACTACTTTTGTATTTCCTTTATGAATTAAAGATAGAGGGGGATAGAAAGAACTGACCTGTGTCTTGCGCTAATCCTTTGATCCAATCCCTCTCTTCTTTGACAGCTTCCAGCTACCTGCTCCCTTACTTGCCCAGCTTCACCAAGTACCTGTAAGATCATAGAAGAAGAAAACTATACAAAGACATGGATCTATATTCATAAACAGCTTAGGATCAGATTTAAGCTAACCATACAAATATAATAAGCATCAATGATACAAAAGCATGGAGGAAAAACTCAAATAGTTTTTATTGATATACAAGAAGATCCAGGAGGAATTACAACCGATGATTCCTGACCCAGCATCAACCTCCCAGCAAAGAAGCCCCTCTTCACTTCCAACAAAGCATAAATCACCCAATACTCTGATATCTATCTCAAAACCAACAGCAATTCCTTACAATGTGCAAAATTCCAGCCTCTGGATCTCTAGGATGAGGGATCCACATATAGATGTATGCAAGGAGGATGAGTCAGCTTGTGATTTGATTAGTGTCTTCTCTCTGTCAGTTCTTGCTTCCACTTGGAGACTGAAGGCCTCTTACTCATCCTTTGTCAAATTTAGTGAGGCAAGTGTCATAGGAGAATATTCTGGAAGCTTCCATTGTCTCTCCACCTCGCGGAATGGCACTACCATTTGTCATTTCCCACTCAACGCACCCTCATAGTGCATTTAGGTGCGTTTCAACCCACCCAGCTAGTGTGTTTAGGTGCTATGCAACGCAGCTAGCCAGTGGAGCAGTTGAAATGATCCTGTTTTGACTTATTCTGAGCAGTTTCTGGTGGAGAAGTTCTGGGAGAAGCTGTAATTTGTTGACCTTGTTCCTTTAGGGGTTAGAACAACACTTTTAGGGACTTAGGAGCCCTTGGTTTATGGACATTTCATGCTCAGAGCTGTAAGGCACAAAAATGTCTATAACAGTTGCCCCCTAAAGTATGAGGCCGTTAATCGGGTGAAATGCTTTATTATGAGGATCCGAAGTTCTTTCAATGTTGGGAGGAGACCTGTAATAAGATACAATACAATACATTATCTTCATACTTTTTTTCATGATCTAGCTAAGGCGGGCATTCCCATGCTCAGCTTTATAAATTCATTTTCATGTTCATAGGACAGACAATCGTCTGAGTGTAGACTAATGATTCTGATAGAGCCACCATCCTTTTGGTAGGATGATTATCTGTGCTGCAATGCTATACATTTGATGTCTTTATTTCCTTGAATATATATCGCAGCCCGGATGGATGGAAATAGATTCGGGGTCTTCAATCTCATCCGATCTTCACTCGAAGTACAAGTCGATCCATGTGAGAAATGTTTTGAAGTCGAACATGGAAAGACATCGCTTGATTACCAGTCAATGATGTAAACTGTTAACAAGCACGAGAGGAATCACCGATAATGATAATGACCCTCAAGGTACTACAGTACAATTCACGTGGTGTGAATAAAGGACTTGGCATCGAACACCACGCAAAATCTTTCGGTCGAAGGCCATTGATGTAAACCTGTCGCCGGAAGTGAGAAACTTGCCATTAAGGCATGAAAGCTTCAAAGTACTGAATGGGGTGTTCCTAGACCAACTTCTTGGATAATGAGCTAATGTCGACAAGAAGTGATATGTCAAAGGAGGGCCTTAATGAATCCCACATCAATGACACGGAACGGAGCAAATGATTTTGATGGAGGTGAAAACGATCTGATGATATACGGCTCAGGGTGGCGGTCATGAAAGAATGGAGTATAATGTATGGTAGTGGGTGGGACATAGGTGACTTCTCTGGATGACTTCTCTTGAACATGTCGGCGACATTGATGTGATGGATTGGTAGCATTAACCCCAAATGTGGATGGTATGGTGTGACCATGGCGATGTGACCGGTGAATGAAACAACCCAACCCGACTCGGACACGGAGTGGAAGTGTCATGTTCAAGAGCGACTTGCTACCAATAAAGATTCTTTGAGTTTTCTTCCCAATTTTTCCCCAGTCATTGCTGACCAGTACCTTTTTATTTTTGTCAAGCTTGAGGAGGATAACATATGCTTGTTCTCTAATTTTCCCTTCGGACAAACCCATCGCTATGTTTTAACGAGCCTAGCGATAGTGAAACTCGTTCTCCTCTAAAGACAAGTTTGTCGCTATTAATCTTTTTAACAAGTTTAACGACAAAGATAACTCGGCCCTTTTCATTTTTAGAGAGTCTGAAAAGGTACGTAAAGGTAACTCCAAATTTCCTTTTTCGTCATCTAATCCCTTAAGTCCGAAAAAGTATAAAACAATACAGAAGGGATGAATTTTCGATAGTTTTAAAGAGCCGAACAAAACAAGCGCTCGATCTTTTTGTGTAATAATCCCTCAGGTCCAAAAAGATTAAAATCTAGAGGAGGGATAGCACTTCCTGTCCCTTTAATGAGCTGGAGAGGCCAATGGCTCGGAAATCTTTTCATATTTTACGAGTCAGTTGAAAAGAGCTTAAAGGAGACTCGACTTTTGAGGAATGAGTGATAAAATGGGTAGCAGCTGATTCCAGGTAAGGTTAGGAATTTTCCAATCACAGCAGTGTCACAAGGATGGCTAGTGAAATCACTCTTCGCAGCTGTTCCTCAAAATGGGTAAACAATCAAATGTAAATGAATGATCGGCCAATGTAAAAGTGGAGGTGACGGTGCAAACATGACCAAGGCTTTAATGGCTGAAGTACTACATTCACGGTGGTTATTTACCGGGGAATAGTTCATTTTTTAACGAGCTTAAACGCGGGTGGAAACATTTGCTCATGTCTTATGTTTATTTTTTAACGAGCTTGAACTATGTGCTAGAACTGCTCGATCAATCCAGTCATATGATAAGAATGTCTCATATAAAATGGCAACTTTTAGAGTTTTGCCCCACATACTTTCTTTATGCAAGTTAGGAGACGACCAATCCTACGAGTTTAAAGGGTTAGAGGTCCTAAAAATTTTAAAAAATAAATAGTCGCTCTTTGCTTGCACTCCAAAAGGTTTGCATGCCCCCAGGTATAAAACAGAGTTTCAAGGTTACCCCTTCTTTAGTCTGTTAAAACATTTTTTTTACCGAGAGAGGCCTACCTCTTATAGGTTACCCAAAGATTGTTCTATTCGCGGCGCAAACAAAACACTTCTTCGGCGATGTCTACCGAGATAAACAAAGGTGAGTGGCGGCGCTCACCAACTTACATAACTTTGACAAGAGAATCCTGTACTAGAATAACCCCCTCTTCCAATCACATATGGGGGTACAGACTAGGCATATTCTCCCGCGGAAACCTACCCTATATCCGAAGTTTTCCTGCCGAAGCAGGCCAGGGTCCATGCCCCCTGGGTTTCAGTCATATCCCTCCGAATTACTCGCGCTCATCGGGAGGACGGACTAGAGATTGAGACATTTCTTGCGTGAAAAGACCATTTAGAGATGGTATATGACTATTTGCTCTGTATGATCCCGGAAATGAAAGTTGGTCCACGAGCTTGACCACTCTTCCTTCGTGCGGAAAACACATTACTCTAAAGAGTGAGGAGACAATGGCTCCCATGCAATAAATATAGTCTCGTCCAAGGAGTAGATTGTAATCTAGGGGTCCTTGAACTACCATTACGTTCAGGTGAACGGTTTTCCCTCTCAATGTTATGGGAACATCGGGAAGGATCCCTAAAGGTCGACTGGTTCCTTTATCAAAGCCTTTCAGATTTCTCATCTCAGGCAAAAGCGATGGCGAACCAAACGCTTTCCAAGCAGTTGAGGAAAGGATACTCACAGAAGCCCCCTCATCTATGATGGTACCAGCCATAACCATTCTATATATTTGAACGATAATTCTGAATGGTACGCTTGCTGGTAAACGGGGTCTGCCTAGTTGATTCCAGTCGAAGGAGACAACTAGGTTGCTTGGAGGTGGGACCAAATAGACGGCCGGGTACGACTCTGGCGAACTTCCTTCCTGCAGTAAAGGAACGGGTAAATTGCCCCCATGTTCATTGGAGTCTGTGCTTATGAAAAGAATTTGGACAATGTCACCCTTGTTCTCTTTAATGATTGTATCATCTGAAGATGAAGCCTCTGGAGGCAAGACTGGGTCAACTGCCGCCTCGACCTTTTGAATTTTGTCTGGTATGGATCCAGATGGTTTATCTTCAATGATAGGTGCTTCAGCCGACCACCTGAGCGGGCCAGCCAGATTTTCAACTAGTGACAGACTCGGCAAGAGTTTTTTATATCCAGGAGGAAGTCGTAACGGTGAAACCGGACGATCATCCAAAACTCTTTTAGCTTCATCTAAGAAGGGACAACGGTGCACGGCATGATCGCCTTCACACAGTTTACAAGGAAATCTATATTTTCCTTTTTGTCCTGGGACTTCACTTTCACTAGTCGACGGTGTGCTTTCAACATGATCATCAGAGGTTGACGACATCGGGTTGTTCAATCTAGGAGACCAGTCCCTTAATATCCGAGCGATGCAAGGACAATCTCTGTGAAAGTGGTCTCCTTCGCAAATGACACATGGCGATTTAGGCCTGGTCGGTGCAGTGTGTGGATTTTCGTTAGACGACACTCGTTTTCCCCAATTCGCCTTTGGCTCCTTCTTCTTCTTTTCCTTATTCTCCTTAGGAACTTGACTTTTGGCTTTTCCAGCCCCATCAAGCGAAGAGGAAGGAGGAGAGGAAGAATTAGAGGAAGTAGAAGGTTGGTGGGCAACTCTGGACTCGTCTAATTGCTGATTCGGTTGTTCAGGAATAGTGGTGTTCTGAACGACAGAGGTTGAGAAGAGCCATACAGGCAAACCAATTGTCAGTCCTGGAAGCGAGAATGTGGCCATATGGGGCGTACCAACATCTCCCCAAGAGGAGAAGGGACTAGGATTTCCTCCAACGGGAATTCCTTGGTTGGTAGACTCCATTTTCTCAACCCAAGATCAACATAGGAAAGGGTAATGAATATTCCATTTAAAATAAATTTTTAAACGCTTTGACACAACTTGTTTTTTCAGTTTTTAAGAGTCGAGAAAAAACAAAATATGACTCTAGTCTCCTTCGATTTTTAATGAGCCTGAAGTGACAAGTGCTCAGATGGACCTTTTCCGTTAAGGAGTTTGAAAAGGAACGAAAGGGACTGCTCTGGAGATCTAGGTAGAGGGAGTACCAAACCAATCACAAAACTGCAGAATACTTTTTATGGTACGATAGTCAAGCTTCCCGAATGTTGTGTTCAGTGCATTGTGATCGATAGGGCGGTAGACACGGCTTCCTATGGATAAAAGATTTAAGCCTATAGGGGTCTCCCAAAATATACTCGACGGTACGTGGGAGCACAAGTCCATACTGGCACTTATCGTCTCAAAGTGGAGGAATCACCCAACCATCAGTGAGGACAATAGTTACCAGGCTTTACGACGCCGAAATACGTCTCTAGCCTAGACCTCTAAATGTTGTGCGTTAAGCTCCAAAGCGTTGTTAGATTCATTGAATTTATTTTAAGTTGATCTTTCTTATGAAGTTTGCCTTTTGGGTTGACCATGAGATGTAGATGTAATTCCTAAAATGCAATCTAAAGATGATAAACAAACTTTTATCTCTTTTGTGCAATGGAAATCCTAGCTACTAGGGGAAAAGAAAGACACAATCTTTTCACAAAGAGCAAAGAGCACACTGTAAATGCACTTTCCTAAATCAAGCCAAACAGACTGTCAATATGCAAATGCACATGTGCATGTATTTGTTTTCGACTTTCTTAGTATTGATGCTAGAAAGAAAGTTGATGTACAAATCTGAATTTGCTTTCAAGCGATAAACACAAACAAGCTTCTTTTCGAAATCAAAAGATAGAGACGATTACGACACTTTAAGATTTTGAAATGAACACTCGTTTTTGACACTAGAAAGTCACAAATTCAGACCAAAGGCAATAGTAAAAGTATAATCGACCATCAATAGTAATCAAACTTTCTCCTATGATCGAAATCGACACTTGCGATAGATCTAAATCAAAGGACGACAATACGACTATTCTACTTTTGCAATGGAAAATTGTAAACGACGCAACAAACACACAAAAACATCTACAGTTCTTTTGTACAAAGGAGGCGGAATAACAGTAAGGAAAAGGGGTTTTAAATAGACATATACTGATCACAAGCTGCAAAAATTCAGAGACAAAACTGGAAAGAATGAAGCACAAGAACCTCAGCTGCACAGGGCTAGTCTGATGAGCGCACCTGTAACACAGAGAAACTGGATTGCTGCGCAGGTTTCCCTTTCGGGAAGTGCGCTGAAATGCAGGAACTCTTAACAGTACCTGCGTTGGGCCAGAAACGAGAATCTTTCCGGGTTCTGGGTCACGGTTTGTAGTTTAATCTTTGGTTTTGGCCGAGTAAAAGCAATCAGTAATGCACAATTAGGCGTAGATCTAAGGAGGGTCTAAGAGCTATCACAAAGGCAATCAGATCATTTGTGAATCAGCTGTTCAAATCATAAACAGATCCAGTGAATGGATTGAAGCAACAGATGTCTACTTTGCATTTGTTATGGCAAATGCAGTTCGAATGCTACTTATAAGTTTATGAAACAAACAACAAAGAATGATACACAAACAAACTAACTAGACATTCTCCCCAGCAGAGTCGCCATTTTGTTACCGGGAAAAGTGTCTATTTAGAACTGCTCTATCCCACTAAGGTGTGACAGCTTCCTTAGAAACAAACAGAGAAAACTACTTTTGTATTTCCTTTATGAATTAAAGATAGAGGGGGATAGAAAGAACCGACCTGTGTCTTGCGCTAATCCTTTGATCCAATCCCTCTCTTCTTTGACAGCTTCCAACTACCTGCTCCCTTACTTGCCCAGCTTCACCAAGTACCTGTAAGATCACAGAAGAAGAAAACTATACAAAGACATGGATCTATATTCATAAACAGCTTAGGATCAGATTTAAGCTAACCATACAAATGTAACAAGCATCAATGATACGAAAGCATGGAGGAAAAACTCAAATAGTTTTTATTGATATACGAGAAGATCCAGGAGGAATTACAACCAATGATTCCTGACCCAACATCAACCTCCCAGCAAAGAAGCCCCTCTTAACCTCCAACAAAGCATAAATCACCCAATACATTGATATCTATCTCAAAACGAACAGCAATTCCTTACAATGTGCAAAATTCCAGCCTCTGGATGTCTGGGATGAGGGATCCATATATAGATGTATGCAAGGAGGATGAGTCAGCTTGTGATTTGATTAGTGTCTTCTCTCTGTCAGTTCTTGCTTCCACTTGGAGACTGAAGGCCTCTTACTCATCCTTTGTCGAATTCAGTGAGGCAAGTGTCATAGGAGAAGATTCTGGAAGCTTCCATTGTCTCTCCACCTCGCGGAATGGCACTGCCATTTGTCATTTCCCGCTCAAAGCACCCTCATAGTGCATTTAGGTGTGTTGCAACGCACCCAGCTAGTGTGTTTAGGTGCTATGCAACGCAGCTAGCCAGTGGAGCAGCTGAAATGATCCTGTCTTGACTTATTCTCAGCAGTTTCTAGTGGAGAACTTCTGGGAGAAGCTGTAATTTGTTGACCTTGTTCCTTTAGTGGTTAGAACAACACTTTTAGGGACTTAGGAGCCCTTGGTTTATGGACATTTCATGCTCAAAGCTGTAAGGCACAAAAATGTCTATAACAGTTATACATGAAGTTATATATATATATATATATATATATATATATATATATATATATATATATATATATATATATATATATATATATATATATATATATATTGTATAAGTATGTTGTGGTTTTCTTTGCTAAAACTATATTAGTGGAAAAATCATTTTTTTCAACATTAAAATATTTACAAGTTGGGTGTAAATCAAAATTACAGAAGATTTTTAGTGACGATTATATTCTATTATAGCTACTGTAAAATGAAAACTAAGAAACCAAATAGAAATATAAACAAATGGTAAGTGGGCTAAATCTATCATCTAGTTTTGGGAATGTTGATTTTTTCACTGCAATGGGCTCCTTACTACTCGTTGGTGAGCAGCTTGGGTTTGGGGGAAGTCCCATGTGATCCTCAATATGTTGTAGGCCTATATTCAAGTAATGCACTGATAACTAGAGTTCATATAACATAAGGAGGATATCCTCCTTAGCTTCATTCCTATCTAGGAGGACTCTCCGCAACAACATCTTTAAGTGCTGGTAAATATCTATTTTGTACATATATTGACCAAAACGACCATGAGTATGTCCCACATTAGGAACCCAATGAACAATTCCTTATGCAACTTATATATCTATAACATAACATCTCTTATCTTCTACAATTCTATCTTGCACCTATTAAGGAATATGACAACAAAAGAGTGAAGTTAGGTACTCCACTCTTTATGGTGCCCTTGAGCTAACATGGTCCTCGTAGTAATCCATGTAACCACAAATTAGGGTCTCTTGCCTTGGTATAACTATAGGAAAATAGAAAACTAAAGGTGTCTAGATACTAGAGAAAGGGAGGGACAAAGGGAAGTGATGGGAGCTTTTGAATGAAGAGGATTGATAGAAGTTGACTTAGGGAAAGGAGTAAAAGGAATATCCCACATGGAATATTCTTAGAAATATGAGATACATGAACTGATTCGATTGTATTGGATCTATAAAGTAGAATTTTACTCTGCCTTGGAATCTATTAGTTGATATTGCACACCAATTGTTAAGTGATTCATTCTTATCACATGTAAGTGATGAGAAAAATGTTATTCCACATATTTATTCAATGCATTTTCTTATAGAAAAATGTGTTTCTTCAACAAATGTATCAAACGGGAATACTAAAGTATAGAAGATTCACAGACAACTTATGGTCTGGGAAAGCTAGTGAAAAGATAATATCATAGGAAATTTTGTGAAAGAAATGATGATAGGGTGAATTCATGAAGACAGGTTACACTTTTGGGCCAAATGTGGTGATGAAATTTCAAGTTTTTCCCCTTTCATTGAATTGAATCCCTCAAAATTCATATAAGTATTATAAATTTTGATTCAGAGTAAAAAAAACAAATTGTGGAGAATTATGTTTTTGTCCTACTGATATTTTTTTCAAAAATATTTACTGTCAAATAATTTTGTCCTTGCAAATTTTCACACATCTTAAGAGGTTGTTTTTGTTCACATAGCATAACTTAGTCTAAAATGTGTAATGTTTAGAAAATATATATATATGAGCATGATCTCCATGGACAGAGCTAAGTTTTTCATATTAAAAAAAATATTTTTCATCTGCAAAATTATATTTTTTATTATTTTTTAAAGTTGGTGAAGTAATATTTCAATTGCATTCTGCAAACACATGTGTCCACATAAGGTTTTTTTTCAACCATTTAAATAAATTGAAAAACTGATAGTACCATTTTTAAAAGGACTGGTAAACGAAGGTAGTAGTATTTTTTGGAAATTTTCATTGCATGTATTTTATGATATTGATTTTTTATTCAACATATTTTAAACTATTCAAAATATCTCAAGCATTATGTTTAAAATAAATTAGATGAAATATATCATATGAACGCAAAAATGTCAATCTCATATGCCATTGGATAAAGGATTCCTTCATGAATCAAACATGATCAACTCTACCACCTAAGGACAAATTTTGTGCTAAGTCCACTACGGTACAAAAAGGTGTTGTAGGAAACTTTACAGAAGGGGTCTTCAAAATTTTGATTTTAGGACTTCAAAGGCTCGATCAAGCATTTAAATTTCAGATTCAAATACGTCAATCGAGGGTTTTGTAAACCCTCAATCGAGCCATATACATGCTTAACAGGGGCTCGATCAAGCACTATGGCTTGATCAAGCTACATTGCTTGATCGAACCTCTATAAAAAAAAATGAATGATCTAAAATTAAGCTTTTACCACATTTTAAAATTCCAAATTTTGTTACAACTTTTGTTATCATGTCATGTAGAAACCTTATTAAATTTAATATTAATGTTAAAAAAAATTTATTATTATTATTAAATTAAATTATGAAATCTAATATTAATATAAAAAAAATTAATATCAATATATTTTGATGTTAATATTAAATTTATTAATTTTGGATTAATATATTATTATTCACTTTAATATAACATAAAATTTGTTATATTATAATATATACTAGCACCACCACATTAATAAATGTGGTTGATATACACCATATGCATCAACAAAAGAGTCATTAACACGAAAAGAAACATACAAGCCAACTCAATATGTTAATTTTATTTAACCTAACAATTTTTTATAATTCTCACATAATAAAATATATTTTAAAATCTTGAAATAATCATGACCTAAGGCTACCTTTAAACAAATAAAACCTAAACAGCTCAAATGGAAGACATGAAGTGCTCTATGTATCTTTGATGGAGGTAGTTGGAACATTAATATTTTGGAAAATTTTAGATAATATTTCCATGGAAAATTATCATTTTCCCTCTAGGGGAATGTACAACGCACATTTGAAATATTGCATTTTAAATATGTATTGTAAAAAAAAATGTTGTATGACATCAAATTAATTTTTTTATTTAAACATAATATTTTAATTGTCAAAGTATTTTAAAAATTTTAAAATATAGATAAGAGAGAGTGGGACAAAAGGGTAAGAGAGAGAGGGGGGCACAAATATAGAGATACAGAGAGGAGGAGAGAATCTCCAAGAAAGAGAGGGAGTTTGAGAGATGGATTTGGAGGAAAATATATGGAAGGAAGAAGTTCAAGACATATATAGAGACAAAAAGGTCGAGAGAGAGGGAGAGGGAGTGACAAGGGAGAGATGGAGAGAGAGTGTGTATGTTTAGGGGTGATATAGATAGACAAAGAAGGAGATATGGAGAGAAGTGGGAGAGAGAATGAGAGAGGGGGGGAGATAGATAACATAATTGCAAGACAAAGCTAGAGAGAGAGAGAGAGAGAGAGTGAGTGAGTGATGAAGGCGAGAGACAGAGGGAGGTGGGAGAGAAAGGAAGAGAGAGAGGAGTTGATAGGGAGTAAGGGAGAGATATGGAGTTGGAGGGGGGAGAGAGGGAAGTAAGAAGAAAGACACATAGAGAAAGAAATTTGGATAGAGAGAGAGAGGGAGTGGTAAGGGAGGTGGAGAGAGAGACAAGGAGTGACAAGGGAGATGGAGAGAGGAGAGTAGGAGGGAAGAGAGATAAAAGGGGAGATAGAGGGAGAGAAGGGGAAGAGAAAGAGAGAAGGAGAGGGAGGGATATATAGATATATATGGAGAAACAATGTGTAGGTTTGTGGGGTGACATGGAGAGATGAAGAAGGAGAGACAGAGGGAGATATAGATATAGATGGAAGGGCGAGAGAAGGAAGAAGAGAGAGATAGAGGGAGGGAGGAAGAGATAGATAGATATAAAGAGAGAGAATGTGTTTGTTTGGGGGGTGAGATAGAGCGACAAAGAAGGAGAGATGGAATTAGATATTGATATAGATGGAGGGCAGAGAGAAACAGAAGAAAATTTCTTGCACTAGATGCATTAATTTCAGTGTACATATGCTAATTTCTAATCCTATTTGATTTTGTGCATTTTATGCATTGATTTGTGTGTGGATGTTGATTTATAATTTTGTTTCATTGCTTGCATTAGATGCATTAATTTCATTAAACATGTTAATTTTTAATATTGTTTGATTGAGATTGCACTAGATGCATTGATTTCAGTGTAGATGTTAATTTCTAATCCTATTTGATTGCTAGCACTAGATACATTGATTCCAGTGTAGACGTTGATTTCTAATCATATTTGATTTCTTGCAATATTAGATGCATTGATTTCAATGTAGATGTTGATTTCTAATTCTATTTGATTATTTGCATTAGATGCATTTATTTTAGTGTAGATGTTGATTTATCATCCTATTTGATTACTTGCATTAGATGCATTGATTTCAGTGAAGATGTTGATTTATGATTTGATGTAACTAGATATATGGTATGCATTAATTTCAAGGTAATAACTTTAACATTGTGCATTGATTTTAGTGTAAGCACGAAAAAAATATTGACAATGTGCATTATGACAAAGATTTTTTAGATAACCTCAAACAAAATAAAATTGAATAGAACGTGTATTTGTAATTTTTACATCTCCACAACTTTTAAAATTGAATATATAACTGATTTCAATCATATTTGATTTTTTAAAAATGGAATAAAACTTATTTCCATCATAAGGAATTGATTGAAATGCTTGGATAACTACTTGTAAAGATAGGATAGTTAATAACATTATATAAAATTAGATAAATGTTGTCATACATGGTTTTTTACCTATATATGAAATGTCAATATGATCAACTTATATCATGTTATGGCTAAGCTCTTGTAGATAATATCAAAATAAACAATGTTGAATAAAACCTATTTGTTGTTTAGATGACATCTTTTAAATTTGAATAAAACGTATTTCAATCATATTTGTGTTTTTTAATTGAACCTTCATATAAGAAATTGATTGAAACACTTAAAAAATTTGTACAGGCAATGATATATGGGTGGGTCACAAAAAATTTCATATATATATATATATATATATATATATATATATATATATATATATATATTTGAATTTAAAAATCAAATAATTTATTTTTAAAATTGAATTGTAATAAAATACATGTTGATTGAACTAAAAGACACATTCTACAAGCCAATATGAACCATTATTGGAATTCTTTCGATGTTCAATATTAAATTGATACATGATATATTTTAGTTTATTTTAAGTATCAAAGTGACTTGCATCGTAACTTAAGATTGTACTTATTTTCTTAGTCTATGAAACTCAAAATCAAAATTGGACATATATTTTACTAATAAAAGTTATAGTATATAGAAAAAATTTAAATTAGCGAAATAATTTTAACAAATCCATAAAATTAAAAATTAATGAGAATCCATAAATAAGATTAATAAAAATCCATAAACTAAAATATTGAATACATGTATCAATAAACAATCCATATGAAAATATATACAAATTACAAATAGCACTTGAACATCCATAAACTAAAATAATGTCCATGATGTATATCCATAAATAGTCCATGTATGAAAATATATAAATTTTGTATCACATGTGAATGTTCCCTATGAAATGAGCTTGAAAATAAATAAACTATGACACTCTAAGTACCACCAGAACTCCTATGTGAGTTTCGTTGTGCAAAGTAAGTGTCCATAAGTTGGTACTACAATATAACACATTCGAATTGAAATTAATTAGACCATTATTTGTAAAAAATAAAAAATATGGAAATAAATGATTTTGAACCACATTTTTAATTACATATACATGAATATACTAACCTTAGTCAAGTCCAAATGCAAGTTAGATAGGGTGGGGTTCTAATCATGAATCTCGGTTTGGTGCTCCCCTCCCTATGGATCAATGATTGGGAACTACATTGATGGATTCACATCATCAGTGCCCATAAACCTAACATCCCACTCATGTCTCCACATAACAACAACATGAACAACACTCTGCATATGGGCCTATGTACACAATGGCATGAACAAATTATAATTAGTCTATAAATTAATTAGCATATATGTGTAACTTAAAAAAAGAAAATGTTGAAAAACTAGGAATGAAAAAGTTTACCTCAACTGTTGGTCCATGTGGTTGTACATAGTGACTCTCCTCCACATTAGTGATCATATAGGGTGGAGGTGGAGGTGGAGGATAATCCATGGAAACCTGCTCTAGTTGATGATGGTCTGGTTGATCAACTGCCCCCTCTGATGACCTCATAAGCACATCCATGGAATTGGGATGTGTCTACATGTTATCATGAACTTATTAATATAAATGAAATCTAATACCACTAGTAGAAAATGATGAAATTAGTGACTAGGTAACTAAAAAATTTAGTCACCACAATTATTTCAAGTGAATTACTACTAAATTTGAGCTATTTTAAGTGACCGAACTAAAAATGACTAACTTAAATGACTAATTTAGTCTAGGGATAAAAAAGACGACTAGATAATAAGTGACCAAACTAAAAGTGACTAACTTAAATGACTAATTTAGTCCAAGATTAAAATATACTACTGGATAATAAGTGATAAAATTAACAATGATTAACTTAAATGACTACTATAAACCAAGAATAAAAATATGACCAAATAAAAAGTACAACAAGTATTATATGAATTACTCATTTATGTTAGTAATTTTTAATTATGTCACTATGGAAATGGAAAATTGCAATTTTGATAGTGAAGTGTTACATTTCACTACATGCATGGGGTCTCTGAATCCATCTACAGTGTTAAAATTATGAACACCCTTTCGTCTCTAAATTTTAGCACTGCAAATGGATTCAGATACCCCCTTCTTTGAATCCATCTGTAGTGTTAAATTTAGACACAAAGGGGTCTTTGAGTCCATCTACGGTGTTAAAATTTAGAGACCCATTTAAGAGTGTCTCTAGATCCATCTGCAATGTTAAGTATATAAAAATGACTAAAATTTTCTAGTCATAACAACATTTGACATAAAAATGACTTAAAATGCACATACATTATCTTGAATCCCTTCTAACAAAAACTATTATCCATTGCACTATGAATAAAAAGTGATATGAGTTTACTTGTGCTATGAAATGTTTGATTTAAATCATTTACTTATAATAGTTTACGAATCTTAATGAAGAGAATTTTCATAAATCCTTTGGAGTTTAGATGTTGTGCATTACCTTCATTTTGAACATATTCTAGAATATTAGCCTGGTTGAAATCTCCCTGAAATATAACATATGATAACAAAAGAAATGCTAGTTATAAAGACACAAAATTTCATAAGCATTTTTCTTTCTTCTATGATATTGTTTCCTATGCTGCCACCTTACAACGTTTACTTTGAAACATGTGGTGCAATTGCTAGTTTTATATGTTTGATGAATATAGTGTGTAGAGTTTATATAGAATAATTTGTTGTTTCCTTCTTGGGTGATATTCTTATACACTCTGAGACAAAAGAGGAGCATGAGTGACATTTTAGGATGGTGCTATAGGTGTTACAAGAGCAATAATTGTATGCCAAGTTGAGTAAGTGCACTTTCTATCAAAGGAAAATACATGATTTAGTTCACAATGTCTTAGAGGAGGGCATGGCAATGCACCTAGGGAAGATTAAATCCATCAAATATTGGCCATCACCAAAAGAATATTTCAATGGTGAGACTATTTATGGGTTTACCTAGTTACCACATGATATTTATTAAAGGTTTCTATAAGATTGTACATTTAATTATTTCATTGCAACAAAAATGAGTATAGAGTGAATGGAATACAAATTGTGAAGATATTTTTCAATAGCTGAAATAATTATTAACCAATGCACATATTATAAAGAATGCAAATCCCAATAATGATATTTTGGTGTTCATAGATGCATGTAAAGAATGACTTGGTGGACCCCTTATGCAAGATAGGCATGTCATATGAATTGAAGAAAATCAAAGAACATGAAAGAAATTATGCTACCCATGAGTTGGAGCTTACAATTATTATCCATACATTGAAAATGTGAAGACATTATCTTATGGGATGAAATTTTGAGTTGAAAATAGACCGTAGCAGTTTGAAATACTCACATAGACAAATTAGATGGTTGGAATGCTCTAGTGAATCTCACTTTGACATCAACAAAATTAAGGGAAAAGAGAATAAATAGGTTAGTGCACTTAGCATTAAGAGGGTGCATGTAATGCACGTTATAGCTATTAGCATATATAACATGGACTTAAAAATAATAATTTTGGAAGATTAGGATCAAACTAACACTATTTACAAATTAAAGAAGGCTTACAACAAGGTGATTCACATCAAGAATTTAACGACTACATGCTAGAAGAGGATGGAAACCTCTTGCAAAGGAACACAAGTTTATGTTCCTAATTCTAAAGAATTGAGAAATTTAGTGATAAGAGAAATGTGCGATGCACCATATGTTGGACACTAGGGTACGAGAAAACTATTGGACACCAGGTTGATTACATAGCCAAACACATGTAATGTTAGAAGGTAAAGGATGAACATAGACATCCAACATGATTTCTATATCCATTGTCCACTAGCAGCTAGATTTCCTAAATCCGAAAACTAAGAGCTCCTTATCAATCTATGTTAGATCCCTAGATGGGATGGAGATTGTATAAGGGAGTATGATACATAGAAATAAATATCATCCTTATATTATGAAATATGATTGTAGGAATTATTGTAAGGGTCACAACACTCTTAATTTAGTAGGTATTGGTCTCTTAGTGTTGGCTATAGACATCCATAGGAGCATGCTCACCTTTGTGGAATCATAGCCCTATATTAGTGGTGGCCTATTATAGAGAGAATTACTCCAAAAATAACTATGGTTGGATGGAGTATTTGACATTTGTAGCTAGCTCTGTAAAACATTTATAAGGATAAATATTCCAATCACTCCGTTATTTAATATGTAAATGTTATGCTTGAATGTTATGTTCAATTTATGTTATGTATGTTTAAATGTTGTTTTGCATGATTAATTCATATACATTCTTGAATTTTAAAATCATGGACAATCACATGAGCGTATATGTTAGACAACATCATTAATTTCTTTCAAAATGGTATTAAAGTTGAATTTATGGTAACATGCCTTAGACTAAGGATCTAGGTATGTCACTCATCATCTTATTGGTATGTTGTCAAAACCTAGCAAATTTTCATGTAGAAGAATAAGTTATGAGGTTTAATGATATTTATCTCAAACATCCACAAAGAAATGCAAAAACAAAATACATATAGAATAGAGAAAGTAAACCATAAATGAATACCAAAGAAAAATTATTGGTTCTTATTCATTTGGCAATGGAATTTTTATAGTTTACAAAGAGATCACCAATTGAAGAGTCAATCCTTAAATTTGGCATGCATACAAATAAAAGTCTATAAGAAACAACAAAATATGCAACTAACTAACAAACTAGCATTTAAGATCTAGAAAGAGATCCTTCATGGGAGGTGAACTACTAGTGATGATTCTCCTTGATGATCATGGCCTAATGTGTCACATTAGGTCCTCCCAGCTTAGATGGATATTTTCCCCACATTCTTCTCAATTTATTGATGGTGCTATGTATGTTAAATTGCTACTAGATAGGTTATCACTAAACTTGCGAGCACTAATAAAAATGATATGATGAGCAAGGTTACAATGATGTGCACAATCATATGAATACAACCCTACTCAATGTGCAGATGAAAAAACATATGCTATGAGAAAAAGTGAAAAATATGTTGTTGTATGATACCAAACACTACTAACATTATAATGTGTCCATCAGAAAATTCTAATATATAAAATGAAACAAAGATCTTATCCAAGATGTAAAAATTCATTGTGTCAAGTATCTCACTCTTCCATCTCAAATATTTAAGCTCTTAGAAAATTTTGACCTCCAAAACGGTTAACATGCATACTTTTGTGACATTTCACAATGAAGAAATTTTTTTATTTTCCACACCATTTAAAAAAAACAAATGTCAAAAATGTAATGTCAAAAATCTTCAACTAAATTTAAAACATATTGCTCAAAACTGAGCACTTTCAAATATATCCATCCATCCCATAATTTAACACATATTGCTCAAAATTGGGCTTGTGGTTGAATATATTCTACCATGATCAAATTCCCACCAAAAAGATAAAGGTAGTTCGGCAAGGCAATATGAATCTCCAATATTCGTTGGGAATACATGGAATACATTAATCTCCAAACAGGTATTGGTCACTTGATCGATCTTTAGGATATCTAGATCAATTCCTGTTCTTCAAATCCATTAAACTTTGATGCCTTAGCTACAGATTTTTTCTATGTTTTCCAGTGATTCACCTCCAGTTAGGGTTTCAGGGTTGAATTTTGATACGTTCATCGATTTGTTCTGCCCCTATTTCCCTGAATAAACAAAATCGTGGGCAATTTCATCATAACTTAATGATGACTCTCAACATGCAATGATCCCTGTGAAAGTACTCGCCCTCAGTTCAATGATTCGCCCATTTTGTAAGCAGGATGTTATGATGTATATATTCATGGAGTCATCTACCGAGGCAGAGAAATTGCCCGGATGACGAAAAGTGGCTGAAATTCGGGCAAAACAATTTAAAAAATCTTGTAGATGCAGTGTTTGAATCATGTTTTTTATGGAAATGGATTCAGCACCATCGAAAACATCAAAGACACTTAAAATTATGAATTTTGACAGCTTTTGCTTGAATTTACAAAAATCCCTCTGAGATTTTTTCAAAATATGGCCAAAATTTCCATAAATTTCAAGGAAAAAAGAATAATTTTTAAACTACCATTATATTATTCATTACTAGGAGGAAGACTGAATATTGCAGTACTTTAGTTTCCTTAGAGGCCACCTTCAGTATGTTCTTTATCTGGAGGCCATTGGTGATCTGCTCCTCAGTGTCTCGACCAATAAAACGATTAGGGTTTGGAAAAGGGAAGAGGACAGAACCAGAATATGTTGCGTTGTAATGATGGAGGGGCACAGTGGTCCCGTCAAATGCATCGGTGTCACTACCTTGGATCTGCATGACGGTTCATTTATCGGTTACAGTGGAAGTCTATATAGAATGGTGAAGGTGTGGATGGGTCATAAAAAAATCACCATGATATATATTAACGGAACTTTATGTTATGAAACCAGCTCAAGAAAAGATAGAAAAGATAGATCAATGCCTTAGAATTCAGCCTCTTCGAGGGGGCAACCTCCTTTACATTACATAAATGAACAATTCTTGGATGATACAAATGACAAAACCTCCTTTCTATATATAGGAGTCTAAGGAGTCACAATATAATCCAGCCGACCTAACAATAATAATATAAAGCCACAAAAATAACCATAGAGGGATTCTATGGGCACAGAAATAACAATATGGGGGTAATAGGGGTACAACAATATAAATAAGGGGTATAACTACAATAGTAGTGGGGTAATCGCTAGTATTATAGGGACCCAACATGCCCCTCTCCTTCAAAAAAGTGTTGTCCTCAACTCTTGAGTAGTTCTGGATACTTCTGCATAAAATTCTCATCCTCCCATGTGGAATCTTCAGCGGATAAGTTCTTCCACTTGATAAGATACTCTGAAATTGATCGATTTCGTAGCTGTCGAGTTCTTGTTTCTGTGACTGCTTCTAGTTCCAATATAATTTTTCCTTCCTCATCAAGTTCTGGCAATATTGTTTGAATTGGGAGCTTGTCACCTATAACCTTCTTTAAAGATGAAACATGGAAGACTGGGTGCAATCGAGAAGCTGCAGGAAGCTCCAATTTGTATGCCATAGTACCAATCTTTTGCAACACCTTGTACGGACCATAATACTTTGGTGATAATTTATTATCCTTCTTAGCTTGCTTTAGGGACATTTGCTTATATGGTTGTAGCCGTAGGAATACCCAATCACCTACATCAAAACTTCTTTCACTGCGATGTTGATCTGCCTGTTGTTTCATTCTATTTTGTGCCAACACGAGGTTATCCTTTAAGAGTTGGAGGACTTGTTGTTGATGTTCGATGTGATGTTCCACTGCCTGAACCTTAGAATTTTCTCTTAAATATGATGTGATGGATGGTGGTTGATACCCATAAAGTGCCATAAATGGGGTCATTTTTGTTGCTGTATGGAAGGAAGTGTTATACCACCATTCAGCCAGAGGCAACCATTTGACCCATTGTGTCTGTTTATCAGATACAAAGCAACGAAGATATCCTTCCAAACATTTGTTTACTATCTCAGTTTGCCCATCAGATTGAGGATGATAAGATGAGCTATGAGCTAACTGAGTACCAAGACAAGAAAATAATTATGTCCAAAAATTTCCAATGAAAATGGGATCTCTGTCACTTACAATAATCTTTGGGTTTCCATGTAGCTTTTGAACTGTTTCCATAAATGCAGTAGAAACTGTACTGGCTTTAAATGGATGTGATAATGCACAAAAGTGTGCATACTTGGTAAGTCTGTCAACTACCACCATGATGACACTCTTTCCCTCAGACTTGGGTAAACCTGTGATAAAATCCATTGAAACCTCCTCCCAACGTTGGCTTGGAATGGATAAAGGTTGTAATAGACCCGGTGTCTTAATTGTTTCAACTTTATTTTGCTGGCAAACCAAACATTCCGCCACAAACTTTTGAATATCTGATTTAAGGCCATCCCAAAAAAATTCCTTCTTAACCCTGTGGTAAGTTTTTAAAAATCCTGAGTGCCCTCCTAAGGGAGAAGTGTGCAATTCCATAAGAATCTTTTGTTTTAGCTGGGAATTCTTACAGAGGTATAAGCGATCTTTGTACCATAACGAATCATTTTGCCAGCTAAATGTATCAGAAGTACTGGAATCTTGTTGTAGCTTTCGAATAAGTGCCCACACTTCTTCTTCATTCTTCCATTCCTCCCTTGCTTCGTTTATCCAATCTGGTTGGATAATAGAAATGGCACACAACAATGCTTCCACATCCTCATCCTTTCTTGAGAGTGCATCTGCCACCACATTTTGCTTCCCTTTTTTGTAGATGATTTCAAAGTCATAACCCAACATCTTTGTGACCCACTTTTGTTGCTCTTCAGAGGATAATCTTTGTTCTAAAAAGTATTTAAGGCTATCATGATCCATTTTTACCTTGAAGTGTCTTCCCATTAGGTAGGGTCGCCATTTCTTAAGTGCATGGAGTATTGCCAACATTTCCTTCTCATAAATAGCTTTTCTTAAAAACTTTCCCTTGATTGGACGACTTTCAAAAGCAATGGGTCTTTCATCTTGCATTAGAACAGCACCAATTCCATTTCCTGAAGCATCACATTCCACAATAAAGGTTTTTGTGAAGTCCGGTGTAGCTAAGACCGGTGCTTGGCACATTGCCTCTTTAAGATGTTCAAAGGCCTTTGTTGCTTCCGAAGTCCATGAAAATGAATCTTTCTTCAATAATGTTGTTAGAGGTGCTGCTATTCTCCCATAATTCTTAACAAACTTGCGATAATACCCTGTCAACCCAAGAAATCCTCGCAGATGCTTTATGGATGTGGGGATTTTCCATTCCTTAATGGCTTTAATTTTGCTAGGGTCTACCTTAACTCCTTCATGAGATACAATATGACCCAAATATTCCACCTCCTGGACTCCAAAGAAACATTTGGATCTTTTTGCATATAATTGTTTCTCCTCCAATAGTTGTAGCACCCTGTCAACATGTTCAACATGATCCTTCCAAGACTTGTTGTAGATTAGTATATCATCAAAAAATACTAACACAAAATTTCTAAGGAATGGTTTGAAAATTGAATTCATCAAACCTTGAAATGTTGAAGGTGCATTGGTAAGGCCAAAAGGCATGACCAAAAATTCATAATGACCCTCATGAGTTCTAAATGCCGTTTTTGGAATGTCTTCAATCTTCATTCTGATTTGATGATATCCCGAACGAAGATCCAACTTGGTGAAGTAAATTGATCCATGCAATTCATCCAGTAATTCATCAATAACAGGAATGGGGAACTTATCTTTAATAGTGAGCTTGTTGAGCTCCCTATAATCTGGACACATGCGCCATGATCCATCCTTCTTGTGCACCAATACTACTGGAGCTGAGAAAGAACTTTGACTCGGTTGAATTATACCAGCCTCTAGCATTTCTGCAACCATACGTTCAATTTCACTTTTTTGGACATAGGGATATCTGTACGGCCTGATGTTTGGAGGAACACTTCCTGGAATCAGATGAATAGCATGATCATGATCACGCATAGGTGGGAGAACCTTGGGAGTCTCAAATACCTTGGAATGATTGTCCAAGACTTTTTGGAGATCTGGAGAAATAGATGATTCCAATGTGGAAACATCTAGCGAGCATAATTGTGCAATTACACCTCTTTGCTCCTTTTTTAGAAGCTTTGTCATACCATGAGAGCTGATTATCTTTCCTGGTTTCCCTGCAATACCCCTTAATTCAACTTCCTTTCCTTCCGAAGAAAATTTGATGAAAAGTTCTTGAAAATTAAAAGCTATTGTACCCAAGGATTGTAGCCATTGGACTCCTAGTACAACATCTGCACCTCCCATTGGAATGGAAAGCATTGGGCTAGTCAATACATATTCTCCCATGGATAGCTTGATATTATGGCACTTTCCAGAGAAATTTATTGTTCCTCCATTTGCAATCATCACTTGACACTCTGGTGCTGGATATAGGAAGCAATTCAATTCTTTTGCTACCCTACAATGAATAAAATTGTGGGTGCTTCCTGAATCAATCAACACTATTACCCTTTTCTTCTTGATTTGTCCTTCTATCTTGATGGTTTGAGGAGTGGTAATTCCCGCCAATGCATTACAAGATATGGTCGGATTTATTTTTTCTTCATCTAGGCTTTGTTCCTGGAATATATCCTCTTCTTTTGACCTTTCTTGCTCCTTTTCTTCTTCCTCTTCACAATCTATGTAGAATAATTTCTTCTCAGCACACTTATGACCTTTTGTGTATTTGCTATCACAATTGTAACAAAGCCCTTTTGCTCTTTTTTCTTCCAATTGTTGTGGTGTCAACCTTGTAGGTTGTGGAAGACTATGGGCAACAACACTTCCATCTTTATAGTTGTGAATGGTATGCTTCCTAGTTGCCATAATGTTGCTTTCCATTTTTCTTGCTAACCTGAATGCCTTCTCTAATGAATCAGGTTCCCAAAGGCGCACATCATGTTGGATATTATCCTTTAAAGACCCTATGAACACATAAATCCTATGCTCCTCTAGAATATCTTTTACCCTTATGTTCAATTTTTGGAACTCCTCAATGTGCTCCATTATTGAACCCTTTTGTTTGAGACTTATCAATTGGCTAAAAAAAGTGTTGCTTTTTGTATCCTCATAATGTGCTATCAATTCTTCCGTAAAAATTGCCCAAGTGATAAATTGTTTACGAGAACAAAGCCATTGATACCATACAAACTGATTTGGTTCCAAATGTAAAGTTGCCATACGTACCTTTTGTGTGTTTTGCACATTATTGAGATCGAAGAATTGCTCCATCTGTAATATCCATGTGGCGGGATCCTTGCCATCAAACTTCCTCATATCGATTTTTGGAACATGGTGAGTCTTCGATCCAGCATTAGAGTCTATGGAATCATGATTAACATTTCTTTTGTTTTCATCATGAGTTTCCTTTACTACCTTTTCACCATTAGTGACCCTTTCTTGTAGCAAGTTCTTCAATTCTTCCATATCTGTCTTCAAATCTATCTTCAAATTTACCATCGAATCCTCCATCTTAGCTTCCATGCCCTTTATCTTAGATTCCATGCCATTTATCTTAGATTCCATGCCATTTATCTTAGATTCCACGCCATTTATCTTAGATTCCACGCCACTTATCTTATCTTCTGTTAGCTTTTGTGAGCGTGACATTTGTTGCACTTGTTCTTGTAATTTTGATATATCATGTAGCATTTCTTCCTCTTCTTCATGAGTCATGCTAGAGATTTCAGGTTCCTTACTAGGTGTTTGCATTTTCTTTCCTCGGGGCATCAGTTACCGATAATAATGCTTTACTATGCCCTTTGAATTCCGTTAAACCAAGCTTAGATAAAAAAATTAAAAAAAAAAACTACACACCTTTTTTCACTTTATAGAAGCCTGATATTGAATCTGATGTATCTCTGTAATTTCGGATCATCTAGTTCTGAAATTTCTACCTGTAATAGCCTTCTGTGTCCTCTTTCCAATGCCACAAGTCTGAGCCAAATTGGATTCTCCAAGTAATAGTTATGTGAAATCTCCCACAGTGACTTTCTTTTAGACTAGTTCAGTAGAGCTTACTTGTACGACGTGCCACGAGTCACTGTTTCAACCTTTGAATATGAAACACACATACAAGAAACTACAGTCTGTCCTCTTTCTGTACCTTTTTACGAAATTTCAATCCGATCCTCAGAGAGAGAGTTATGACGATTTTCCCCAGGTCACCTGTTTTGAATGTAATTCAGGAGTCTGCAAAAAGGCCAACTTCCTCAGATCATATCCCCGAAAATATCGCGCGAAAAGCTCTAAAATTCGGACCCAAGGTTCAGCGCCAATTCTTCTCAAATGGGTTTTTTTTTGCGACTTCTGAAATTTCACAAAAAAAAGTTATAGTGAAAATTCCACGATGACCTGTTTGGAGCAGCGAAACCCTAGAATCCAAAGCTCTGATACCAAATGTTATGAAACCAGCTCAAGAAAAGATAGAAAAGATAGATCAACGCCTTAGAATTCAGCCTCTTCGAGGGGGCAACCTCCTTTACATTACATAAATGAACAATTCTTGGATGATACAAATGACAAAACCTCCTTTCTATATATAGGAGTCTAAGGAGTCACAATATAATCCAGCCGACCTAACAATAATAATATAAAGCCACAAAAATAACCATAGAGGGATTCTATGGGCACAGAAATAACAATATGGGGGTAATAGGGGTACAACAATATAAATAAGGGGTATAACTACAATAGTAGTGGGGTAATCACTAGTATTATAGGGACCCAACACTTTATCAATACCCTGCCCAGAATTTAATATATCATAATAAAGCTAGTTCAGACTCATTTCTTCTTTGCAGCACAAACCCCAAGCATTTAGACCACCAGTAGCAACAGAGTAACCACATGAAGTTTCGGCTACAACATTGCAAAGGAAGGTTGCAATCTCCTTCTATTGCACCAGCTGTCCTCCAGTAGTACCAAATCCTATGCCCTCGAACTATGAATCCACGTTTATGAAGGAATAGTAATCCTAGAAACCCGACGCATGAGCCACTGGGGTATTCCTCTTGGAGAAGAGTTCCTTGAAATTTTCCACTGTGAAAATCTTCGATATAGTTTGGTTGTAGCAATAAACCCCCTTTCATTCCCATCCCTTTTTGCATATGTTCATTTTCTTCTTCGACGCCAGTGAAACATTCAAACACAGTGCCAATGCCAACAAAACAACCAAAAAAATCCTTCCCATTTCCATGACAACGAGATCTCTGCCAGATCTAGGAAGATTTTGAAGCTTAAGGCCAATATTCAGGGTCCCAGAATTGAGTATATATCTTGGAAAATTTTATAAATTAATTCGTAATGTTGACTTCTATCAATTTCTCCTTTGGTTCCCCTTAAACACATTATGAATGCACTCTCCTATCAACTCCAATATATGGTGTAAAATTAGGCCTGGCCACCATTTAAGGTCT
Source organism: Pinus tabuliformis (assembly GCA_031772625.1). Taxonomy (NCBI): domain Eukaryota; kingdom Viridiplantae; phylum Streptophyta; class Pinopsida; order Pinales; family Pinaceae; genus Pinus; species Pinus tabuliformis. Next base: position 639,614,613 of record CM062820.1, on the reverse strand, counting down.
GTTGGAGAAAGTGGTATGGTTGACTAAATGATTTTTGATATTGTTTTGTGGTTAGATTCTCGAATTTCGTAAACAATCCAAAAGTTACAAAGTAGGTAAACATATTGGAGTCTAGGATTTCATAGTTGGAGGAAGCCAAGAACTTCTAGCTTGGTTTGTATTCACAGTTAATTCTCTCTCTGTATGCATAACGATCAATTGGAATTTTTTTCTTATGTTAAGACGTAATAAGTTTATTTTTCCAGGATGACGTCGATGAAATTTCTAGCTTTCCGTTAGTAACAAGTATCTTTAACAATGACTTCAATACATAAGGCGTGGAAAATTAATGATTACGCAGCTTTTATAATAGAGATATTTGTTCAATGCACATTGCATTTAGAATCAATTGCCCAATATAATATTTCAATTTATGTGTTTAGACTACTCTATTTATCTAAAAATAAGAATAGAAATTAGCATGCCATAGTTGGATTACATTTGACATATTTGCTGATTAGATTTCAATATATTGTGGTTTGATATAAATAGCAGCAGTTGTAGAGAATCCTTTAAGGTACAATTTTACAAATATGAATTTTCTATACTGAACATGAACCCCTGTTCTACTAGAAAAAATTCAAGCATAGCTATATTATTTATTAGGAAAACTTACGATTCAGTGATTATTCTTAGTCAAACTAGGTGGTGTTTCTTTATTGGCATTGGCATCATTGTACCTCTCCTCCTCCTCTCCGAGTTTCTACATTGTGTGGTCTAGTGTTGTGCATCTTTATGTTTGGAGCTCCATGTGTTGTGTGTGTATGAGTGTGGTCTGGTCTCTGTTGTTATGTATGTTTCTATCATCTATTTGGTGAGACTCTCTATGTGGTCTGGTTATATGAACAATTTATGCAATGCTTTTCCAACCTTGAAGAAAAACATATGACCTTAGAGATGTTCTCACCTTGTCAAAATTCCAGTTGTTGCTCTATCAGAAGATTCATAATTTTCAGTCTTCTCCACTTTTTGGCAGTGACCATCTGTTTTTTCAATATCTGTTAAAACATTTACTGAACAAAATGCACCAGGTTCCTTTTCCTTGTCTAACTGTTTATGATCGTCATTTGTCAAGTTTGCAACACTACTATCTATTGATACGCCTTTATTTGAATCTTGTGCAATAAGTGTCTCTAGCATTCTTACTTGCTTGGATGTGCTATTGGGAGATTCTGTGTGTTCTATGAAACCATTATCGCTCCCTCCTGACCACTTTACAGCTTGCTCCTCCCAAGGATCAAAACTGTAACCAACATCTTGTGTCACAGAAGACCTTTTCAACTGCCCACTCCTAGGATAAGGTTTCTGAGTTTCCCCACCCCTAGTTGTAGTCATGGCTAGCTTGGACCTCAGCTTTTTCTTTATTCCTTTTGACAACCAATAAAGATGTTAACATCAAGCTTGCATGCATTCCACTATTTTATTATTCAGGGTTACAACATCCTAATACCTTTGGTCTGATTTCCACCCATTAATAGACCTTGGCTGTCAACTTGGCACTGGGATGGAAACTCCATAGAAGCTAAATGAGCACCCTGATTTGGGGGTTGAGTCACACCAAAGAAACATATATCTTTTTCTTCTGCTGACATCCTTAGATGGAATTTATCACAAGGAAGCACCAAATCCTAAATAATAGAGCAAAGCATTTCATATACCAAGGCTTGGTGAAATAATAAAATTACCTGGGCAAGTTTTGCCTAGTTGAGCATAATGCATCCATCTAATGAACTTAAACATTACAAGACCCACTCCCAAATTTAGTATTGCTTATGTCTCCATGCAATATAATACTACTTTGCAACCATGTATAAACGCCTTTTGAAGAGTGAGAGTTGGAGGTAGAGGCATGTTTGTGTACTCAGAGAGGCAAAGGCAGGTAGCCTATCAATTATTGAATCAATACAACTTTTCCAAGGGATCACATAGTCAAATGAGGCATCAGATATCTTCCTAGGGATCACAGTTAACTGAGGCATCCAAGTGACTTGATCACAGGTAAATGAGGCATTCTGGTAAATATATTTTTAAACTCTTTGTATTGATAACTCTGATTGTGGGTTGTGGGCTACAAATAGAATTAAGATTATGTGAATGAGAGAGGAATTGTGACTTTGAATAAAATAGGCTTCTTGACAATAAAATATTTACATGGATTCCCATTTATTATCAATTTCTTCCTCTGTAGTCTTAGAACCTTTCATTCCATTCCATCCAATTCCTTATTGGCACACATTAACTACTTTTTCGAATTCTCGATTTTCAAATAATTGCTCACCATTAGTAGAATTCTCATGGAAAAGGAATAAAATTACTCTCTAAAAATAAAATTCTTTCCATGGGATGAAAGGAATCTAACTTTGCATTGTACTCTTGAATCCTCTATTTTCTCCAATACATTCTTGAAAATATGCAATGTTTTTTGCACCTTCATCTACTAATGCTACTCTAAAAAAATGCACACTTGTATAATTTGAGTTATCTCATTCTTTGATGTTCAACCCTCCATCAAGCATAACACCTATAATTTAAGAATACATTTTTTCATCATGTCCCAACAAACTGATCTTCCCTCCATGCAACTTCAAGATTTTGTCCCCTTTAATGTTTGCATGGTTTTCACCATCCATTTGTGACATTGGGTCTATCTCAACTTTCCACTCTTTTGTACTATGAATTTTCCTTAAAGGATAATGTACCTCTAGGGAGCCCTTTTCAACTATTTCTCTTTCTCTATGTTTCATAAAACTTGTCCTTTTCATGACCAAAATTATTTCTTAATATCTCTTTACTTTAACCAATGGAATTGGAAATAACATTTAAAACCAAACCTTGCTCCTCAAAAGAATTGTGGTCATTTTTTTTTGGACAACATATTATCCTTATAAATGCAACAGGCAATAGGACATACCTTGTGCCAACCACTGAAGTTGTCTACATACATTACAAATATCATCATGGGAAAGATTAAAAAAACTTTGGATTTCAATCCTTCCATCTTTCAAAGGGTATCTTGTGTTGCTTTCTTGTTATTCTTTCTTCTCCTGGATATCAAGGATATCAACCACCATTTATCATCCATAATATTGTACAACCATTGTTCCTTTGTATCTAGTTTTACTTATCAATTACAAAGCATATTTCTTTCCAAAGAATTGAAAAATAGAGTAGGCTTTATAATTTCACTAACTAAAAGAAAATTTTACTTAAAATGGGAAAACAAAACATATTCATCAACATGGAGGTATATAGCTCTCACCTTGACCTACGCATTACAATTCCATTCAATAGAGTGCTTCTTTTTATCACCCAAAACCACCAAAAAGTGGTTTTGATTTTTATAAATGCAATAAACCAATCATTTTGGTTAGTGATATGCTTAGTAGCTCCATAATCAAAGAACCACTATGTCAAATTATCTCTTGCTTAAGATGCAATGAAATCATAAATTATTCTTATTTTTGTGTGACATTGATCTACTTCTTTCTCAATTTCCAATTGTTATACTACTTGTCGAGTAGTAAAAAGGCTATTTTTCACCTCTATTTACCCTACATTAATTATCAATCCAGGTACGATTTGTTATCTCAAAGAGTGTGCTCAGTCTGAGGCGGTCATTTGTCAAGAGTAATGCTAGTAGTATAGTGCTAAATGCTGAAAACAAACTCTAAATGTAATGACAAGAAGTTGGAATGCTTGTAACTAAATCATTTATTTAAGAAACTACAACATTTCATCAGTCAAGGGTGCAATAATTATAACTCTTCCCTTTGTAAACTGATGCAATTGAAAAGCAATCCGGGAGAAGATCATCAATCTGGGAACTGGATAACAATAGTCAATGTTCACTACAGTTTCAGATCGTTCTGTTCACACCAAAGAAATGATAATTCAAATAATAGGAAAAGGAACAACAACTAATCTATTTAACAAGATTGAACAGCAAAGCCTTAACCTATAGAAATGAATGAAGCAGTAATCGTGATCTACAGGAATTAAGCAACAATCTTTATCTTAGAAATGTTTTGAATAGCAAATAGAAATGGAAAAGCAAACTAAAGTAAAGTATAAAATATTGAACAGTCAACCTAAATCAAATGTAAACGCATAGCAACTAAATCGAATATTACACACAACACATCTATATTGAAGGAAATAGTAATGAGTTTCGACACAACAATTATTAATCACGGTTATGAAGAAATAGCAATTGCAGTCATTATGGAACAGTAATCCCAATGAACAGCAATCACGCTCGAAGGTAAACCGTAGGTAAATAGATAATAGTACCAATTGATGAATACACAGCACTATTAATTTATAACTGAACAACAATGGTAATCCGTAAGGAACAACAATGTTATATGATAATATCAATTTGTAAAGGAACGGCAATGCAATACAAATTCAGAATGAACATCATAACATTCCAGTTGCAGAGGATAACCTTACTATTCAAATATGAATGAAATATAACAGAGCCAATACATGAAATAATAAGGAACAACAGATTATTCAACAAAGCGAATAAGAGAAATAAAACCACACACAACTTGGAATTGGAAACTAATGGTACGGGAAGCACGTGATCCACCAAGGCCGGGCCCTTAGCCTCCAAGGATGCACTGTTGTGATTACTCCAGAATGAAAGATGGAACGGCAACAAAACGTATATATTAAGCATCAAAATAGAGTTACAGTAATCACTCTTTGAAAGAGTCGATGATCAAAGTTTAAGTTACAACAGTGAATTTTATAAAACAACAATAATCTGCCCCCTAGGCTAGCAATGTTGCCCCTTTTTATAACAGCCAAGTGGAAATATCAAAGATACAGATAATCTTTAAGGCAAGGATCCCTCAGGATCAAAGGATCCTGAGGGATTCGCCATATCATTATTTCCCAGTTATCTCTTCATTCTCTTGCATCGATTTGGCATCTCCTCTTCCTTTTCCTGGCTTATACGCTCCAATCTGGATTGCCTCGTTTGGATGCGGTTCCCTGTCAAAGGGACAACAGTTAATTTCGTTTTGTCTTTTCCTTTGGAATGGTGATATTTCGTTTTCTTCTTTTTCTGCATGGGAAAAGGTAATTATTAGTCATTTTACGTTGCTCATAAATCTTCTAAACTTTACCATAATCTTCCACCATATGCCCATTTCATAATGTAAAGAAGTTATGAAGTTAAGGAAAAGATGACAAAATAAGTGGTAATTACATACCTTCTCTAATGCTCAACACACCGCCTTGCTTACCCTTTTTCATGCCCTCATGAAAGCATTGTAATTGACATTCAAGGCAGTTAGGGAATAATCTGGAGAAGGGATCTCATTACGTGGTCTACAATCCTGATGCCTAGCTAAGAATTCAAAAAGATGTCTTGTCTGACCTTCAGGCATTTCATACAAGCCTTGATATCCTAGTACAAGGTGCCAAATGACTGGACTTCGGAACCTACAGCCTAACCAAGACGAGCCTTCTCTCAAAATGAGGTCACCATAGATACCTAAGCGGTCAACAACTAGCTTAAAGTTCTCATAATTGAATGTTTCTTTGTTTTGGATATTCCGATTAGAAGTTTGGTATCGGAATTTGGCTGCTGCTATGGCAAGGTCTTTTATGGTAAAGAAGTCTTCTATCCCTTGTCGGATGACTGTTGTGTGGATAGGTCCCAATGCCTTGATCATTCCCAGAGTTCTCATTAGGCTCCTATGTTTATTCCATAATTGCAGTGGGTCTCTAGTTTCACCCCTCACCCATAGATCTAATCCATTTTCCTGTCTTTAAAAGACATTGTAGGCTTTAAGCCACTTTATTTGATTAACACCAAAAGAAATAAATGCCAATAGTTGGACATCACCCACAAAAGGGCTAGGGTTCTGTTCTGTTTCTCCATCTAATACAAGATTGTGCAAATAAAATTCACATAACAACCGTTGAACTTTCACCCCGTAATGCTTACAACAATTTATGAAGTCATCAATGGTTTTTATCTCTATAGGTACTCCTACCTTGACAGCTTTAATTTTCAATTGTAAATATATTTCCATTAAAAACAAAGCATAGTTTCTAGCAGGTTCCCTACACACTAGAACATCAGTATATAGAGAACATAAGGTATCCATTTGTTTGATGACTATGTCTAGTCTATGGGTTACCTTTTTGACTCTTTCTTCTGCCTTTTGCCATCCTTCAAAGGCCTGGCTTTCTGATGCGTTAATGTTCTTCAACTGCTGTTGTAATTTCTCATATTTTTCTCGAGGAACAGTCTGCTCTATAAGTTTCTCTATTGTTTGTTGGGCTTGTGCCAAATCTTTCCGCAGAGTTACTATCCTTGGGTCCTTATTCAACATAATAGTTGTAGGTGGGAGATCTACTTGGATCTTCTTATCACGGGTCGATACGTTATCCATTTGTACTTCAACATGGACAACAACCAGATGTTGTTCCTTTTGATTTTGAATAGCAGGTTGGACTTGAGTCCTTTTAATCTTTCTCTTAAGGGTTTTTGCCTGGGCGATTGCATTCTTTACCACAGTGGTTCCTTTCAATTTCTTCCCCATTTTCAAAACCCTTATCTATTGTTGAATTTTCTTAATTACATTAAGCAATCTTTGTTGTTCCTTTCACAATCTTTTAATTTCCTTTCTTTTCTTGGAAGGAATAGTCTTTCGTTTACTCGTGTTGGACTTTGTACCTCAAGTATTGTACCTTCGTCTTGGCTAATTTCCTTATTTTCTTCTTGGGGTGCTTCTTCAGTGTTATGCTGATCAGGTTGTTCAGGGGTAGAAACCCTAGTTTTTTCTACTATCTCCTGGGCAGCTTCTTCTTCTACCTCCTCTTCATCATGGAATTCTTTGGGCATATTCTGACTAGGAATAGATTGTTCATCTCCTTCATTCTCGTCACTCTCCTCCCTAGATACACTACCGTTATGAGCAGAGTGGCTTTCTTCTCCTTCCTCCTCATCACACAGTTCCTCGGATGCACTTTTATCATGAGCAGAGCGCTCCTGCGTTCCTTCTTCCTCATTACACAGTTCCTCGGATGCACTTTTATCATGAGTAGAGTGCTCTTGTGGTCCTTCTTCGGTATGGGGGTTGAGTGGGCTATGAGGTTGGACATATTTTCCCATATTGGCCAGAATTTGGGCCAATTCATCTTCTTGCAGCGGGTTTTGCAATGGACTTTCACTGCGTTGCTCTGCTTCCTCTTCTTCCTACCCAGATTGCTTACTCTCCTCCTCCAGTTCTCCTTCATCTCTATCCTCCAATTCTTTTTCGTTCTTCCATCCTTCCAATTGTGGGGGTTGTTTGTCTCCTGAATCATGTATCTCCACAGGGTGACTACTATTTTCCTGAAATTTCTCAAAATTCCTCTAATCCTCGCCAATATAATAGATTTTCTTCGTTTGAGTGGTCTGCTTGATGTACTGGCAATATGTTTTCTTTTTGGGGTTGGCAAAGCCAGTCCCCCGTCTATCGCAAAAATCAGTTCTTCCCAACTGCTCTGGTGTTGGGCAAGACTGTGGTTGACTATCAGTCGTATTAACCCATGGTGGCTTACTACTGACTCTAGATTTCGAGATTTATTCATACTTCAGGCAACATCATGTAATAAAGAATTTAAAAATGCAGGTAAATTCACAACACATTTTTCTTTAACACAGCTAAAAGTTTAATATGCTGTGGTCTTACCACGTCTTTCCTACCGTCACAATTGATGTAGCTCTAGATAATTCTTGCCAATTCTGCCTACGGCTCACCCAGGGTTACCAGTAAAACTCCTTTCCCTTTTATAGTAAGATTTTTCCCTTCGTCCTAGAATATTTTCATGGCATCACACAGTGTCGCCTTTTTCAGTGTCCACACAGGTCCAGTGGCTGGCAGTCCTGAAACCTCTGCAATTATGTTGTCAGCGACTGCTATCTGTCTCCCTCTAACCATGGAATGATGTTCTTGCAAGTTTTGCAGAATCTCAATTGCCACCGTCTCATTGGATTGTTGTAGACAGTTAAGGTAAGTTATCCATCCTGCCCTTGTTAGGATCTCTCGTGTAGCATCGCAGACCATCAACACCTGTGGCTGACTACGAATTGATCTTCCTCCCATCTTAATCACACTATAAAAACACAGAGACTATAATGGAACAACAGGATGTTCAAATTTTTAGCTCAGAAAACACAACGAAGATGACGGAACAGCAAGCTATTCAAATTTCAAACTTACTACTAATTTTTGCAGAGCAAAACATGGAAATGGCTTCGGAACATAAAGCCATGCATATTGGGAAATAAAATTCCATTAATCTTTGCTATTCCCGAGTCATAATTGTTCCGAATGATGAGTTGACACGTATGCCAGCGAATTATGGGGATCACCCTCGCCCCCCCGTAATGTGATAGGCCATCCTCACCCATCAAATAAAGGAGAAGCGTGTTGAACTGCCATAGTATAGAGTCATATAGGAACAACGTATAGAGAAATGCCATGTTTACAAAGATGAGCAGTTTACCAAAATCAAGGCGTATGATAGAATCGATAATAAATAAGGAAATGTCGTGATATGATGCAAGAATTGGAGGATAGGACAGCTGACGTTAATAAAAGGTCCTATGCGGTCATTATTGACTTTTACCGTCATAATTGATTTGTAAATGATTTTCATGTATCAAAGGTTCGAAAGGGTTATATACATAATCTCATTTGAACCACTTATAAAGATATAGGAGGAAGGGTTTTATAGTTACTATTGGTGTATAAGAAATATGACTTCAATACCATCATCAGAGCTCTATTGCCTACATGTGTCCATAACCTTGACAGAGTTGTTTATTTCACCCTTGGAACCATAATCCTTTGTGTATGCCTAGGAAAGTGTTGTGCAATGTCAGAATGGAGGCCATCATGCTGGCTTGGTAACCAGATTAATCATAATGCCATTCACCAAGAAGGAGTGAAAGGTGGGCAGGGCGGCTCATGATGAAACCTCATATTCCAAGGACTTCTTCTTTTTCTGATGTGCCTTTTAGATCATATCCCTGGTGTGGTGGCCATAGTGGGAATGCCACTTCACTTTCTTCTTATGATCTTGGTAGGCTGGCTCTTAATGAGACCCACTATCCTTCATCTAACAAATCATGTTAGCAATCATATAAACATTTTTTCTTTTCTTTCTTTTCTTTTATATAGCACTTTCCTATTTATATATAGAGGGTGGTTCAACACTCCTTAAGAGTAGGGATGGTGGAAGAAGCCTTAACATCTCAATAGAGAAAAATATGCCCTTATTCTTATTCAATAATAATGATCAAAGAGAATTATGGGGATTTAGGAAGAACCATCATGATCAGAATAATCAATAATATTGGTATTAATAAAATAATGATAGCAAGGTGATCGATAGTTGTGTCCTTTCCTCTTTTCTCTTATCAATTCAAAGCAATTTCTTCTAAAGAAAATGATTTTTATGTAATTTTTTGATTTCAGTATCCTCTAGTTTTTGTATTATTGCATAAATGTATAGTTGTGCCTTAAATGACCATGATCTAAATGGTAAAACAAAAAAAAACAAAAAAATGCACTCCAAAAATGCTATTCTCAAGACGGAACAACTACTATTTCTTTAGAGGGATAGCAAAAGAATATTTACACATAAAAACCGTAAGCAAAGGGAAAAGAAAAAAAAACATGCTCGAAATTGTTGTTCCTTGAGAGGAACAGCAGCTGTTCCTTAATCGGAACAACAAAGAAAGCAAGCACAAACAAAAAAATGTTGTTCCTTTCCGAAGGAACAACAGAAAATTAAAGTGTTGTTCCTTCGGAAAGGAACAACAGAAAATGAAAGTGTTGTTCCTTCAGAAAGGAACATGAGAAAGTGGAAGTGTTGTTCCTTCGGAAAGGAACAACAGAAAATGGAAGTGTTGTTCCTTCGAAAAGGAACAGCAGAAAATGGAAGTGATTTTCTTTCGGAAAGGAACAGCAAAAAATGAAAGTGATATTCCTTCGGAAAGGAATAGCAGAAAATGAAAGTGCTATTCCTTCGTAAGGGAACAACAAAAAATGAAAGTGTTGTTCCTTCGGAAAGGAACAGCGAAAATGGGGAAGTGTTGTTCCTTCGGAAAGGAATATCAAAACGTAAAAGTGATGTTCCTTCGAAAAGGAACAACAAAAAGGTGGAAGTGTTGTTCCTTTGGAAAGGAATAGCAAAACTGCAGAAGTGTTGTTCCTTCGGAAAGGAACAACAAAACGTGAAAGTGTTGTTCCTTCAAAAAGGAACAGAAAAACGATAGAAATGGTGCCAAAATGTTGAGTAGTAAAAAGGGTCTTTTTCACCTCTATTTACCCTACATTAATTATCAATCTAGGTACAATTTTTTTTATCTCAAAGAGTGTACTCAGTCTGAGGCAGTCATTTGTCAAGAGTAATGCTAGTAGTATAGTGCTAAATGTTGAAAACAAACTCTAAATGTAATGACAAGAAGTTGGAATTCTTGTAACTAAATCATTTATTTAAGAAACTACAACATTTCATCAGTCAAGGGTGCAGTAATGATAACTCTTCCCTTTGTAAATTGATGCAATTAAAAAGAAATCAGGGAGAATATCATCAATCTCGGAACTGGATAACAATAGTCAATGTTCACTACAGTTTCAGATCATTCTGTTCACACCAAGGTAATTACTTGAAATGATAATTCAAATAACAGGAAAAAGAACAGCAACTAATCTATTTAACAAGATTGAACAGCAAAGCCTTAACCTATAGAAATGAATGAAGCAGTAATCGTGATCTACAGGAATTAAGCAACAATCTTTATCTCAAAAATGTTTTGAACAACAAATGGAAATGGAACAGAAAACTAAAGTGAAGTATAAAATATTGAACAGTCAACCTAAATCAAATGTAAACGCACAACAACTAAATCGAATATTACACACACCATGTCTATATTGAAGGAAATAGTAATCCGAGTTTCGACACAACAATTATTAATCACGGTTATGAAGAAATAGAAATTGCGGTCATTATGGAACAGCAATCCCAATGAACAACAATCACACTCGAAGATAAACCGTAGGTAAATATATAATAGTACCGATTGATGAATACACAGCACTGTTAATTTATAACCGAACCACAATGGCAATCTGTAAGGAACAAAAATGTTATATGATAATATCAATATGTAAAGGAACGAAAATGTGATACAAATTCAGAATGAACAACATAACATTCCAGTTGCAAAGGATAACCTTACTATTCAAATATGAATGAAATATAATATAACCAATACATGACATAATAAGGAACAACAGATTACTAAACAAAGCGAATAAGAGAAATCAAACCACACACAACTTGGAATCAGAAAATAATGGTACAGGAAGCAAGTGATCCACCAGGGTTGGGCCCTTAGCCTCCAGGGACGCACTATTGTGATTACTCTAGAATCAAAGACGGAACGACAAAAAAAATTATATATTAAGCATCAAAACAGAGTTACAATAATCACTCTTTGAAAGAGTCGATGATCAAAGTTTAAGTTACAACAGTGAATTTTATAAAACAACAATAATCCACCCCCTAGGCTAGCAATGTTGTCCCTTTTTATAATAGCCAAGTGGAAATATGAAAGATACAGATAATCTTTAAGGCACCGATCCCTCAAGATCAAAGGATCCTAAGGGATTCACCATATCGTTATTTCCCAATTATCTCTTCATTCTCTTGCCCCGATTTGGTATCTCCTCTTCCTTTTCCTGGCTTATACACTCCAATCTGGATTGCCTCATTTGGATGCAATTCCCTGTTAAAGGGATAGCAATTAATTTCGTTTTGTCTTTTCCTTTGGAATGGTGATCTTCTATTTTCTTCTTTTTCTGCATGGGAAAAGGTAATTATTAGTCATTTTACGTTGCTCATAAATATTCTAAACTTTACCATAATCTTCCACCATATGCCCATTTCATAATGTAAAGAAGTTATGAATTTAAGGAAAAGATGACAAAATAAGTGGTAATTACATACCTTCTCTAATGCTTAACACTACTCATCTTGAAGCAAGAGTCTTGTAGTTGTTGCTAGTAGTTCCTTCTTTCTTCTACTTTCCTTTTCCTTAATATTTGCTTCAAAGGTATTTTACGGTGCTTCATTACACTTTTGAATACAACCTACCCTTAGCACGCCAATAAACATCTACACACCAATCATACTTCTACGAAAATTAACTTTGGATCTGCTGGAGAATTCTAAATTTTATGAGCACATGACCATGCCCAAATCTCAGTTTCCCACCTCGTTAAATTGCCTGAATACCTACATCCATATGGATCAGTTAAGCCCATAGGTGTCCTACATGCCTGTAGCTTGCCTATGAGGCATTTCGATCTTGTAAAGTACCCAGTTCGATGACTTGTAGTGATTATCTACTCTCGCTAGTGTCAATAACCTTATAGTGATCCATGAATAGGTTTAATAGTTCTGATCCTTTTGATTACATACTCATGAGACTAACTAGTTTATTCAATACGAATTTAACCTATAGTGTTAATACATGGCATTCCATACTAACATAATGATACTACAACACTTTTACATAACAGTATGATTGAATTAAGTAAGCTAGATAACAACATGGCTATGACTTCTCCTAATGGACTTTGAATGAATAACTTACTAATCCAAACCAAATTACAATTCATTTCATATATAGTGAATTTATTGATTATTCATGACTACAGTGTAGATCATGGACAAAGTTGTAGCATAAGAAAGATGAATAGAACTACTTTAAAACCCAAGGGCTCCCTACTACACAAGGACATGGAGTAATTTGAGACTTGAGCGCTGAAAATTGAACTTTTGACCAACATAATGTTGGAAATAATACTGAGAGGGGGGGGTGAATCAGTATTATCACATTAATAAACCTTTTCATTTCCATAATCAGATTCATATATGCTACTTACACAACTTCTTATGATTAAGTTAATTGATCTTCAATGAGTGCATTAGAACATTATCAACCATATTATCAGATAACAGATGCAGTAACATAGAATAGATCATCACACATAAGGCACACACATGAACACCATGATATAAGGTGGAAACCCAATGCGGGAGAAAACCACCTGCTGCAAGTCATCTCAATCTTCTTCTTAATAGGAAAATCCTTTTACAATATTTGTACTGGTGCAGTCTTATACCAGTACGGGAGCTACAACCCCCTTTTCTCTTGTACTAGCCGATCCATTTACTACTACACAGGCTACTACCTGCTACAATGCTCCAAAGATTTCCTTTAGCTCTTGTACTAGCTTAGATACTAGTACGTAGATGCTGATCTACAACTCTCTCTCCTCCAGGTACCACGTTTCATCAATTTTCAGACTGGATACACTAAAGCACAACACATAATCAGAAAGGCCACATTTCATCCAATTTTCATACTGGGCCCAACAACATTGAAGCTCATAATCAAATAACCTTCTGAATTACCCAAGCACTAGATCAATACATATACAAGTGAGTCATCAATCAGATCTAGTCCATCAGATCACATAAAATGAGTCAATAAGAACCTGATCCATTCATCCATCAATGTATAAACACTTAATCAATCACTGCTGTTATCAGAACTTAATACCAGAAACCAGACATCACTTCAAAACCCAGAACACAGCAATGATAAACATGGACAGCTAAGTAGATTTCATGAGAAGTACACAGCTTCACCCATATAACACCTGCGTAGAAGTACGCACTGTTTCCAACTGCGTTCCTGCGTACCCATGCACTGTGCCTCACAGACTACCTGCGTAACTGCGCTCTGTGTCCAATGAACTTCCTCCGCACCTCCGCAACTGCAGCGCTTCTGGGCCTGCGTATCTGCGCACCTGCAACGCTTCTGCGCCCGTGTATCTCTGCACTTTTCTTCCACTACACTTGCGTACTTGTGGGTATAGACAATTTTCAGACTTCAAGGGTAACCCAGACTATCAGATCTACAGATTTGATCATGCGCCGAAGGGATCTCCACCCATTAGTAGATCTGACTTGTAACACTCATGTTTCTCCTTGATTTAGATTCAGCTATCTCTCACAAACCCATCACTAGAATTTCAGATCTAGCTTCTCTCAAGATCTTCTACTTTCACAAGTGTCTAGCCAAATGATCTCCTTTGCTTTATATAGGCAAGCTCTCCCTAAAATCATGGATCAATAGGGGCTCAATAATAATAATATAAAACAATACCACAGGCCAAAACCATAGAATCAAGAACTGCGGGCTAAATACCACGGGCCAAACATAGGAAACCCCACGTGAACGCGCTTCTCTTCCTTGAAGTAAGTGAACTGGTGGTACGCACCTTCTGAACGGGTGACCCGGGTGTGTGTACACAGTTTATCTAAGACATGCCTGCGTGTACGCATCTTTTGTACGGTGTAGCTGCGTACCCCTTATTTTCTTCAATATTTGAGAGCTGATCATCAATCTCTGCTACTAACCTGTTGTACAGTGATCTATCACCTGTATGGGTTGCCATCAAGGACAATACTTTAGCCATAATGCCAACAATCTCCCCCTTTGGACTTGATGGCAAAGCTTACTAAGAACTTGCCATTTGATTCCTTTGAGCTGTCCTGCATCTATGTATTATGTCACATCTGATATCTCTTCTGTAGATTCATCTGAATGTATATAGGTGAGATGATCTTCTATGAGTAGGTTGCCATCAAGTACAACACATGCATCATAATGGCAACACATAACTTAAAGATGAGTAACATAACAAAGAACAAACAAGTCATGATTAAATAGTGACTCTATACCTTTTATGGTTCCTTGTCTTGAATGCATGATAGAATTGGGTTTTTCTTAACTTGCAGAATTACGGTTTATGGTTTATAGTTAAAGCCATCAGTTACTCTACTAGATGGTGGTCAATCTCTAGCACCATGCACCCATGCTTAATTCAAAATTTAACTATTTATTAGGTTATTGGATTTGTAACTACTCAATGCTCCTGAGCACTACAAAAGCATTCATAAACCTGTAATGATTTCCAAAGAAAATGGAAATTTGTCTGGTAATTAAGTGTAACTTCTTACTAGCAGTCTACAGGAAATGGGGATTAATCCTTCAGGATTTCCCTCGGGTCTACCTAACATCATTTCCATGGTGTATATAGTAACTTGAGGAGTCTTAATACTCCACAGTCATTTAGTACTAGAGTAAATTAAGGTAGTCAGGGGACAATATCCCATGAACCCACTGCCATGTAAATATACATGAATGTATTTGTAAATTTCAGCAAAATTGTCTTTACAATTTGGGGGCTATGGTCGTTACCCTAGTGTTGAGTGGAAGTGTTGGGCTTGGAAGTTTCTTAGGCAATATTTGACTACATTTGTAAAACAGTATCAACAACCAAGTAAACAACCATATAAATTATCATACTTCATACATTCGACATCATCATATCAATTCAACACCCATACTCTAAAATTCATTGTACAAAGAAAGCATGAGAGGTGCGTATTTCAATTAAGACCAGGAAACTGAGCTCGGGACTTCGAATTTCTTCTTAATCATAGACAAGCTGCAACCAGGTCTCTCTTGCAGTCCCCAAGCCAGATTCCAGGATTTCAGTGAGAAACTTTCTCAAGGATTTAACTGATATTTCTAGCTAGAACAAAGACTCAAGAAACCCAATCACCTCCACCCACCAGCTAAATCACAACACCCAAATATGCACAGGGACTTTCTTAAATTTATCACTTCCACCATAGCTACCAATGAAGTCCAGTCTTGCTCAACTCTTCAGAAATGTTTCTTAACACTAGTCACATTAGCAGTGCACATAAATAACTGCATAGGTCCTAGTGGAGCTCTACCATAGTCAAGTTCGTGCTTGGCCAGCCAAATTCCCCTAATAATTTCCTGACTCTCGAGCTCACCCACATCACTGGGAGTTGAATCGTTGGCCAAATTCCACTCAGAACAAACTACTGAAGATTCTTTCATAAGCCTATTAATCATGCACTGACATACAAGTCTTCTCAACGATATTAAGATGCCTTCCCAACATCTATACGATGATTGTCTTCTTCAACACTGAGATTCATGTTCTGTCTACTCTAAGGCTGTAGCAAATTAATTCACTTAGTTCGGTCTTCCTCCTACCTACGTATCTCCTAGCCTACATATAATTACTGCAAAAATTCAATTCTCTTATACCTACATAGGACTCCCTAAAAAAATTTGATTTCAGGTAAGTGTGTTTTCCCCCGTTTTGTTGTCTCTAGCTTTTGTGCTTTCTTCCTCTCCCCAAGTTAGTGCTCTCTCCCCAAATCCTCTCGATCTATCCAAGTTGCTCCATCTGTCTCTCTATTTTTAGATTTTTTTTTGTTGGTTAGCCTTGTCATCCTTGGTTTATTTGTGTCTCACTACCAAAATATGACAAGCCAATCACCATGGTGCCACTTAATCCTTTGACCCTTGCAACTTGTCAACCTCCATTGTGATAATAAAAACAAAATATATCCCAGACAGTAATCTTTCTCAGCATTGGAATCTGTGTCTTTTATTTAATTTATTTACCATGATTATAATATTTATAAGGATAATGGGGCTATTACATGTACTGTTTATTTTTTTGGGTAATTTTCTATCAATAAAAGGAAATAAGGGAAGCCCATGAAATCGAGAAATGGCCTAATAATCTCAATAGGGATGACAAATGGAAGATTAGTAGTTATTAGATCCCAGCCCTTTCTTCCTAGCCTCTTCATCTCGTTCATCGTTTTTCCTTTCCTTGGCCTTTTGGTTCCTTTAGCTTTCCTTTGTCCCTTTTTATCTTATATCTTCCCTCGATCAGCTTTTAATTGTATTTATTTATTCTTTAATAAAATATTTTTTTAATTAGTAATAAATGAATTTTTTACCCTAGACCATTATATTATTAGTATTATATTATTAATATATTTTTAACATTAAGTCACTTTTATTTTTGGTAATAAAAATAGTAACAATAGTTAATAATAATAATATTATTATTCTTTTAATAGAATTATTCACATTATAAATTAGTAATATTGGATTACTTACCCTAGGCTAGTATTATTAATAATATTAATTTGGAGCTAATAATAATAATATAACTACTATTTTTTACCCTAGACTATTATTAATATTAGTAATAATATTTATTTAGTTAAGAATGATAATATTAACATCTTTATAAAACAATGGTCTCTTTAAATATTGGTTGGATTTACCCTAAGATTAAAAATAATTTTAATATTAGTATATTATTCTTAATAGAATTATTCCCTAATATTGATACTAATTAGAAGAATAATAATATTAATTTAAATTAATAATATTATCAATAATATAGATTTTTTCTTCATGGACTTATAGAGCCCTTAATATGGCAATCAAACTTGTTCTGGTGAAAGCAGTACTACAAACAATGCCTCTATACCTTTTTTCTACTCTCACAGCGCCGAAATGGGTGCTCAAAAAGATTAAGAATCTACAGCGCAAATTTCTATGGGGATCCTCAGGGCACAATCGCAAATGGGCACTAGTGAAACGGTTGACAATCTACATGCTAAAAAAGCAGGGGGGGCTTCGATTGTGGGATCCTCAGCATAGTAATGCAATGATGGGGGCAAGACTATGGTAGCAATGGGTATCTGCCCCACACACACCATGGGCCAAATTATGGGCTGAAGAATATGCAAATAATCGCCCATAGGAAGAGCTTATCAGACTCACAGATAATGATGCAGGCTCTCTAATTTGGAATGCAGCAAAACAACATCGGGCAATGATACAAGAACACAGTTTTTGGGAGATAAGAGATGGTGACACTGCCCGATTTTGGGCAGACTCTTATCAACAACGACCCAAACTAATAGAAGCCATCCCTCCCCAAAATCATGAGTAACATGCTATTCATCAGAATGAAAAAGTTTCTCAGCACTGGACTCAACATATTAGTCAGGGACATAGACAATGGAAAAAGGCCAAACAGATCATTCATCAAGAAATAGAGGACTACTACAAAGTAATGCACGCAGAGCTAAACAATAGGAAAATCAGATATTCAGGAGAAAAAGACATTTTAAGATGGGGATACACTTCGAGGGGAATATTCTCTACAAAGGAGGCATATGGATTGATGATTCAAGCCTAGGCACCAGTGGACCCAGTTTGGGAACGTATATGGACCCCGGGAACATGGCCCAAAGTATCTACTTTCATATGGTTGCTTTGCCACAAAATAATTCTCACATGGGAAAATCTCATCAAAAGAGGATTCCAAGGACCCTCATATTGCCCTAATTGCAAGCAACAAAGTGAAACCATTCAGCACCTCATGAATTCTTATAACTTAGCAAACAAATTATGGGAAAAAGTCAGCCTCAGATGTCAAAGAGCCTGTAGAATCTCAGGGGACATCATAAGTACCATCCGTAACTGGACCTCCACTCCCTATAACAGCAAGATACTCAATTCTCTATGGCAGACCCTTCTAGGTCTACTTCTTTGGACAATCTGGAAGGAAAGAAATAAGCGAATCTGTAAGAACCAATACACTTCCCTAGACACTATTTGGAACAATTTCTGCCAAAACATTCAAGAAACCTTGGCTCTCCAGAAATGGTAGGCAGATGATTTCCCCACTCAGGCACAGGAACAGAATATTTGGGAGAATTGGAATATCTAGATTTCACAGGTTCAAGATGATCACAACATCTCTACCACCATCTCTAGGCCTCCCACTCAGTGGGTACCCCCTCCAATAGGGGTGATCAAAGTAAAATTTGATGGGGCCTCAAAAGGAAATCCGGGCAAGGAAGGTTATGGAGGAATCTTTAGGAATCATGAAGGCACCCCTCTTTTATTGTATTTTGGATCAATTGGATGGGATGTGAATAACTCAGCAGAACTAGAAGGACTCTAGCAGGGACTATGTTTTGCTCATCAACACAATTTTCAACTTGCCATAATCGAAGGGGATTCCCAAATCCTTATCAATATGGCTACCCAAATTCAACTTAGAACCCTGGCTAATAATGTGGCGATTAGTTGGAGACTGGAAACTCATTTAGAACTCATACAGCAATGGTTAAAAAACAGAAGAGCTATCACCTTCAATCATAGCACTCAATTACAGGAATGCACTGACCTGGTGCATAAAGAAGTAAAACTCTCGAATGTGAGTGTACTCGAGAGTTGACAAGACGGCCGAGGAATAGGCTGGCAAGTGGCATTGCCACATGGCCGCCCGTAAGCTCACACACACAGTAGCTAATCCATCTTATAGTAAGCATAAATGCCATTCAATGTGGCACTAAAACCAATTCACCAGCGCCATCCTACCTCGGCTCTACATCATGGAAGCCTTAGGTAATAATTGGCCCACCTCCTCTATTTTTGCTCCTCTGCCTCTGAATTGAAATTGCCATCTGGATGTTGTGAAGCCTAGCATGTGCACTGCAATAGGAAGGCATTGCAATCTCCTTTGCTGCATAGACTTTGGGACGGGCATCCATCACTCTCATAGCCTGATTTGAAATTTGACTCTTGCCTTTGAGCCTTCTAAGCCTTCTGCCTCCAATTTCCACACAGAGTCGACTTCATACAGGCAGGCCCTTCCTCCCCACGTCATTATGCTGAGAATGTGCGAGCGAAGGCGTAGCAGAAGAGGTAGCAGCAGAGGGAGTCTGCGATGTTCCTCGCCTTCCACGGTCTCTGAATCCTCTTCCCCCTCATCAAATCACATCTCACACTGTTATCCTGATACGCGCAGTGGTAGAGGCTGCACTCGCATTGTTCATCCTCTGCCCCTGCAAACCCGTCCTTATGCAACTACTTCCCCTTCCAGCTCTCAGCCAACCAATTACTCAGCCCAATTCACCTACCGCTGCACTCTAAATCGACCTATTATCAGAGCAACCATCACAGTTATGTTTCAGGAGGAGACCTCCAGCGATGGAGGTCTTCCCACTCAAGAAATGGAGAAAAGTGATACAGCTCAAGGCGTGGTAGATATAGCTCAAGGCGAGCTTTCTACCACAGAGAAAAATCAAGTAAGTCAAGTGAAGGAAGACACAGGTAAGATGCAGGAAGATGAGGATGAATTCGATGCTTACAAATGTCTGATTGTTGAAGAACAACCGACATTGACAAATGACAACTAGCACAACACACGTCTTCAGGTTCTCGGTTCCACGCGTCTTCAGGTTCTAGGTTCCAGACAATCAAGTATATGGTTTTCCTTTTGAATTTTTAAGCAGAATAGTTAATTTTGAAACTAATTTCAAGAGAACATCATTATATGCTTATATGTTGGTTTCCCCTATGAGGGCAGCAAACTTATTTTTGGTTGGAATGGTTTCCCATATTTGGGCAGCCCTCATTTTGTTTTTGTTGCAATATGCCATGAACTGTGGCTAGGAACTGCAGAGGCCAGAGCCTCCTTGTATTATTTTGTTACAATAATAGATTTTAGACTTATTTATAAAAAAATATATATATATATTTTTTGAATGATTTATTTAAAAAAAAATTAACAACCTTGACCCCTCCCAACTGGGCCCAGGTCAAATCTAGCTCTTAGAAGTATTTTTTATCCGTTGCCATGTCAAATATAGCTATTGGAAGGACCTGCATTCCCTATTTAACTTATTGCTCAGATTTGATCTTCAACTTGTCCTGACGATGAATTACACTGGTTCGTTCGAAACATTTCGACAAATGATTTTCTATGTGATTTTGCCGAAATCATTCTCACAAACATATTATGGATCACAGAAGTCTCAACTCTATAAAAGGAAATTATATTTGCATGTAACATAGCTTTATGGTTATATTATGAAGATTTGCAAAGTTAGGTGAAAATGAGTTTTTTTGGATAACTATTTTTGTTGGTGGGTTATAATGTTTAAATGGATAATAAGATTATGAGAGATTTTTCAGCATAAATCACAAGAAATTTCATTTGTTGACGCGTTTCGAACCAACCAGTGTGGTTCAACATGACACTATGTGTATTTGTGAAAATTTGAAATGTTAAAATATGGTATGTTTAGGTCAATATGTATCATATTATGTAATTTATTAGGAAAAGTAGTGAAATTGCTATTAGGGTGCACCTTGTCCTGCAAATAAGGGGATCTTATAAATCAAAGCCTAGTATCTCACAAGGTCATGACCCTAAAGTTAAATTAATTTTAATTTTAATACTCTAATGCAAAACATGCATTATTTTTTGGATACTAAACATTAGGTTTATCTCTATCAATAAATCTTTCGAGAAATTCAGTTCCTAGCCAATATAAGATAGGGGAGAATTATCACCCTTTTAATGAACCTTGACAAGAGCATTACGAATCTATTTCAATCAGTCAAAAAAACCAAAATTCGAGATGGTTAGGGAGACTTGCCCCTATCAAGGATTAGGAGAGGGATTGTCACATTTGGTAAAAAGTCTCGACCCATGGTTTCATGGAAATGACAACACTACCCTAAAACATGGGCATATTATGGATGAGACCCCGATATTTCTGAGAATCATACTCGACAACAAAACCATTTTAACATAGAGATAGTTGTAGATTTCTTCTTAGATTACCAACACCTAGGTTATAGAGATCCATTGATTTTGATCTATAAATTTTACCCAAATTCTGTTGAATCTATATTTTAACCCATGCCAATGATATATTTGGCCTAGATGTTGGCATTCTCATCTATCATAATGGTTAGTGCAAGGGCCTCTTGGGTCATAAATCGTGCCTAGAAGAGAAGGAAAAATGGTAAACCACACCCAAACCTGACATGAATCCCTCTTTAAAGAATCTATTAAACCTATCAATCACTAGATTTAGTCTTGGTCGACAAATTATTGCATTGCATGGGGCCAAGAAGGCGGTGGTCACAATTCGAGAAGAGGAGATTCTTATTACTTTAATACTAGATTTGGAGAGGCAATGGCAATGTCATTGTCCTCTAGGGTCATAATGATTTTAGAAACAATTAAAGGTAGATTAAGAACATTCACAAAAGAGGAGAAAAATGTCATCAAGAGACAATGATGAGGGAGATAGAGGTGTCCATTAGAGAGAAACTAGGGTAACAAATAAACCAAGTGGTCATTGGAAAGTAGCAAGTGTTTTTACTCTAGTTGCAACATATGTCATAAAGTTTGTTAAACTTCAACCTTAAAGTTTGAATTTTGACAAACCTAAAAGAATTTCTCAAGTTCCATCAGATTCGCCACATCTCAAGTCAAAGATTGAACTTTAAGTCGAACTCAAACCTAAAAGCAATTTTGATCTTTAATATTTTTTTTTCTAAATTATAAAAATAAATTATGCTAACCCTAATTATTATAATTATATATTGAAAAATATATATAAACAAATATTATAACAAACCTCAATCAAACTTTATAAAAAATTTCAAATTCAATTCAAACATAATAAGATTAAGAATATATATATATATATATATATATATATATATATATATATATATATATATATATATATATATATATATATATATATATATATATATATCTTCAAATCATATTTATCAAAACCTTTGAGCCTAGAGGCTCATTCTACAGCCTAGTATGATGTGTACATCAAAATTGAATTGAAATTTTGCTCATGTTAGCGAAAATAAAAATTATGAAAAATCTAAAAATAAAAAAAATTAAATAACTATACAAAACATTTAAATAATGTCACCTCGTAAACAAATTTACACGTGAAGAAATTGGATTCCTCTCGGCTCATGTTAGATCTGTATTTAAGATCGATCTATGCTAATATTTATAAAAATCTTTGAGTCTAGACATTGATTCTACAACCGAGTATGATGCATAACCCTCGCTCATGTTAGATCCGTATTTAATATGGATCTATGCTGATATTTATTAAAATATTTGAATCAAGAGGCTGATTCTACAACCCAGTATGATGTGTAACTCTGTCAATCCATCATCAAAGTTGAAATTTTGCTCATGTCAGCCAAAATAAAAAATTAAAAAAAAATAGATAACTATATAAAATATTTAAATAAAGTTGGTTCATAGAAAAAATTACCCTTGAAGAAATTGAATCCCTCTTAGTTCATGTTAGATCCGTATTTAATATGAATCTATGTTGGTTATAAAACAATTGTTCAATATTAATTTAATATTATAATGCAACCGGTAATAAAATCTTAATAAAAGATTATGAAGATTACAAGAGTAATACAAACCGTAATGAAGACTATGTTTTATTAATGAAAACCTAGATCAGTTTAATAATCCTATTATTTCATAAGCATCTATTAATGGAATGCCTGTTTAGTTTCAAAATAATGCCTGCTAATAGTGGAAAGATACAACTTTGAGAAAATAAAGGGCACACTTTTAAATGGAGTTCAGTAATAGTGAATTTAATATAATTAAAATAATCACAAAAAAATATACTGGTTACAGCTGGAGCATCCAAAACATGTATCAATTCCCATACATAACTTTGTGATTTGCAAAACTGAAATATTTTCCTCGGCAAGTACAAAGAAAAGCTTTAAGATTCTACCAGCGCAAATCTTTCATTGTCGCCCTTTGCCCTTTTTGAGTGCTTCATTACACTTATGAATCTCTCACAACCTTGACCAAACTAAGAAGGAATTTTTCACATCGTGCTCTTATTGGAGCATATAGTACATCATGAACCTTTGTATGAAGTATTTGCACCTGTGAACACACCCGTATTTTAGAGGATTTGGGACATTTATATCTAGGAAGAAATAATTTGAGAAATTGTGACAGCTAGAGTTGAGAACGTGAATGGCCAAGTAGTCATTGGCATGAAGAATAAAGATGAGAAAGGACTAGGAATGGTAAGAAAGATGATAAATGTCTCATTCTGAGAGGGAGGATCTGAGGAATGTGACTGGTTGCAAATGTCACAAGAAGGGATGCTATGCAAGCCAATGTTTAAAACTTTAGAGAATGGTAAATTATGATGACTCTCATCGATTCTAAGAGTGCTCGTAACATGATTGATAAAAAGATGGTAACTTCTTGCACCTAAAAGTAGTCTAGTTATAGAATTCGCAAGCATCAGTGGCCAATGCTAGTATGATGGAGTGCAAAATGATGGTCAAAGGGACGAAATTGCAATTGGACAACTACGAGGGTTGATGTTGTTGTTGGAGCTCAATGGTTGAAGACCTTGGGCAAATTCTGCATGACTATGGAGGAACTTTACCTAAAATTTGAGGAAGGACAACAACTGATTAGTGTTAGAGGACTAGAACTGAGTGCAAACGACTTGATTACACCAAACAAAATGTCCAAATAGCTTGCTAAGAATGAGCTAAGTTTCACTTTCCTATTTAATTCCACAAAGGGTTTGCATAGTAGGGTAAGGACCCAGAAAATAAAAATACTAAAGGAACAATGGTTGATTAATGAATTTGCAAGTATCGTCCAAGACCTATTGTTATAGACATATTTGGGTACTTAAACCCCAATCTTATATGTCGATAAACTAGGGCTCTTCAACCCCTAAAAGTGTTGTTTCATACCCTAAAAGAACATGGTCAACTGATTACATCATTCCCCAAAAGTTTGACCTAAAAAACCATCCAAAACTGGCCTAAATTAGACCATACTGACTACTCCACTGTCAGGGTGCGACGCATACTGACTTCTACACTATCCAAGTGCGATGCATACTGAGGAGGCCTTCTGCAGGGTGCAATGAGCGAGGATGGACAAATGTCTGAGACAGTTTGCTAAGTGGATACTCATGGAATCTTCTAGAAACTTCTCCTATGACACTTGTCTCTCTGAATTCGCCCAGGGATGAGTAAGAGATCCAAGAAATCTCCAAGTGGAATGACACTAATCAAAACCCCAGAGATGACTCACACCCTTACACACATATATAAATGGATCCCTCATCTGAGAGATCTGGAGGCTGGAATATTATAATTTGCAAGGAAGCACTGATAGTTTGTATTTGAGAAAGAGCATTGTATTGTTGATGTGATCTTGCTTTTCATGAGGTGAAGAGGGCTTCATGCTGGGAGGATGATGCTGGATCAAACAACTGGGTTGTAATTCTCCCTTCTGTTTAATAAAGTTCTTTGAGTTTTCTTCCATATAACTATGCAATTGTGAATGTTATTATTTGTGAATGCCATTGTATGTTCATTACAATTCTTATTCTGTAATGCTTATGATATAATAGATCAAGATGCTTTGACTGTTCTTTGTTACTGTGTTTCTACAAGTACTCTCCAAGCGGGATATATACGAAGAGGAGTTGCAAGCTCTGTCAAGGGGCGAGAGATCAAGCAAGGAGTTAAGCGGAAGATCTAGGTTGGTTCCTTTGACTTTCTCTTATATATTATACATAGAATAAATCACGAGTTTTTTTAAACTATTGTTTCTAGGGTAGCTGCCAAACCTAGAGGGCTAGTCGATCGAAAAGACACTAGTTTTCCCAGAAACAAAATGGCAACTCCACTGGGGAATGAATAGATGTTTGTTTGTTGTTGTTGTTTGTTTTATAAACTATAGATGGAACCTGAAGTCATCCAGGTAGCCTTCGAACTGCTCTTGCTCTGCAATTGCATACTAGATGAATGCTGCTTCAGTCAATCTCCAGTTTAGTTAAGAATTAAACATTTGACTTACAAGCATTCTAGATGCCCTTTTGGTAGCTCAGTAACCTCTCAAGATCATTCCTCTATAATTTTCTCTTTATTGTCCATCATAGCTCAGCTTAACTCACTGAAAGCAGCTACAAATTTGAGCCAAAACCCACTTCAGTTGTGTTCCCTGGCCCATCGCATTGTCTGTCATTGTAAACTACTATGCATCGCAATTCTCGAGTGTATTAGGTGCGATGCATCCCTATTTTTGTGAAGCCCAGGTGCGATGACTGACTGAACCTATTTCCCTTCTTGAAATTTAGGGGTTTTGTCCTTGTTTTTAGCTCTGTTTAGTTGTTTTTTGCTGCTTATGAATAGTACCTCATTATTGAAGCCTGCTTGCATCACATAGATCAGCCTCCATTGATTAGGATTAGTAAATGTTTTTTTGTATTTGTTCATCATTTATAATCCTTTGTCGAAAATTTGCTTAAATTGATCTGTCGTTTTGGTACAAAAAGTGTCGTAACTATCGTTTTGTGTCAAAAAGAGAAGTGTTGTTGAGTCTTCCTTCCATGAATAGTCAATTAAAATTTTCTTCAAGTATTTGATTTGATTTGTTGATATTTGAAGTTTTGAAAGAATTTTCTATTCAAAATTGAAAAGTTTCATTTAGTCTTCCTTTCTATTTTGAAAAAGAAATTGTCGAAAATGTTGTTTTGAGTAAAATATTTCAGATCTTTGCTATACTTAGTTTTCCCTTTTGGCATTTTTTACATTAAGGGGAACGAAAAACAAATACATGCATTTTCATTTGAATTTAGTTTGTGTGTGAAAAATGATTTAGGAAAGTGCATTAGTGTGTGCTCTTTGCTCTTTGTTTGAAAGAATCATAATTTTCTTTCCCTAGTAGCTATGATTTCATTGATCAAAATAAACAACAATTGTTTATCATTGTAGATTGCATTTTTAGGAATTTCAAATCAACATCACGCGGTGAACCATTAAAAGGAAAAATTTGAACAAGATCAACTCTAAAATAAATCTCAATGAACCTAACAACGCTTTGGAACTTAACGCGACATATCTAGACGTCTAGGCTACAGACGTGTTCTAGCATCGTAAAAACTAGTAACTATCGTTTTCATCGAAGGTTGGGTGATTCCTCCTCCTTGATACGACAAGTTCTAGTACGGATTTGTGCTCCCCGTACCATTGAGTATATATTGGGAGACCACAATAGGCTTATATCCTTTATCCATAGGAAGCCATGTCTGCCGCCCTACCGATCGTAATGCACTGAACACAACATTCGGGAAGATTGACTTCCGTACATAAGTCCTTGGTAATTTCTCTTCAATTTATCACCAAGGTGTATATTGCAATTTTTTGATTGGTTTGGTAATCCCTCTGTCTAGATTTCCAGAGTAGTCACTTTCATTCCTTTTCGACTCTTTTAAAGAAAAGGTCCATCTGAGCACTTGTCACTTCAGGCTCATTAAAAATCGAAGGGGACTAGAGTCATCTTTAGCTTTTTCTTGACTCTGAAAAATTGAAAAAGCGAAGTTGTGTCAAAGTGTCATTAAAATTTATTAAATTTGGAATAACATCCCTATTCCTTAGTTGATCTTAGGTTGAGATATATGGAGACAAATCCAGGATCCACCAATCAGGGAATCCCTTTTGAATGGAATCCTAGTCCTTTTTCTTCTTGG
Organism: Pinus tabuliformis; assembly: GCA_031772625.1. NCBI lineage: Eukaryota > Viridiplantae > Streptophyta > Pinopsida > Pinales > Pinaceae > Pinus > Pinus tabuliformis. Next base: position 639,587,169 of record CM062820.1, on the reverse strand, counting down.
GGAAATATTGGTGCTCCGTATATGGACACATTGTCCCTTCCAGGAATTACAATTGGCCTGTCAGTATGGCTGTTCTCAACCTCTGTGGTTCAAAATCCCACATTTACGCTGCAATCGAATCAGCATCCAATTAATACTGAAGTTGACCCTTCGCATTCTTCTTCATTTGTTTCTCCTTCCCCTTCTTCCTCTTCTCTTGGTGAAAGTAGTGATGCTAGTAACTAGGTGAATGAGAAGAAGAAGAAAGGGAAGGAGAAGAAGAAGAATCCAATTCAACAAGGGGGCAACCATGCATCATCTGGTGAAAATCCGAACATTAAGCTTTCCAAACCCAGATTTCCATGCATAATTTGTAGAGGGGACCATTTTCATGGAGATTGTCTATGCATTCCTCAGATCTTGAGAGAATGGTCCCCCCATTCGCACAACCCGATATCATCAACTGTTGGTGATCATGTTGACAACACACCATCAACTAGTAATAATGAAGTTCATGGACAGAAAGGAAAGGTCAAAGTTACATGTAGGTTATGTGAGGGGAACCATACAGTTCACCGTTGTCCTTTTTTGGATGAATCCAAAAGAGTATTGGATAACAGTCCTACTTCACCACAGTGACTTCCGTCTGGCTACAGGAAACGATCCCCAAATCCTTTACTAGTTGAAAATCCGACTCATTTAAATCAACCGTCAGTTGAAACACCTCTCACCAAGAGTGAATCTTCTGAGTATATACCCGACCAGAGTCAACAGGTGGAGGTGACAGTCGACCCAGTTTTACCTTCAGAAGATCATACCCTTCCCGAAGAGAGTGAGAACGATACCGTTCAAATTTTTTTTGTCACTTCAAAGTCCGATGAACTTGGGGGCAATCCACTCGTTCCTTCACAACAGGAAGAAAATTCCCCAGATCCCGCTACTCAAGGGGTTATTTCTCCCATTTATTCGGTACCCCCTCCATGTAGTCTAGTCACTTCCTTTGATTGGGATAGACTAGCAAGATCTCGCCTTCCTTCTTATGTACCTTTCCGGATCATAGTACAAGTTTACAAAATGATCGTGTCAGCTGCTATCATAGATGAGGGTGCATTAGTGAGTATCCTTTCCTCAACTACTGGAAAGTGCTTGATTCGCCATCGCTTATGCCTATTATACAAAATTTCAGGCTTTAACAAAGGAACCAGCTGACCGTTAGGGATCCTTCCTAAGTTACCGATAAATTTGGGACGAAAAACCATTCACCTGAACGCGATGGTATTCCGAGGACCATTAGATTACAATCTACTCCTTGGATGTGACTATGTTTACAACATGGAGGCTATTGTTTCAACATTCTTTCAAGTGATGTATTTCCCGCATGAAGGCAAAATTGTCACTATTGACTAGATTTCATTTCCCGATTCAAGCACAGCTCCAAGTCGAACATCATCCCTAAATGGTCCTTTTGCATCAAGAGTGTCTCTTCAACCTTCATTCCATTGACCTGATTGCCAAGAGTAGTCTGGTGAATGTAGCGAAGCTTAGGGGGCATGCACCCTTGTCTATTTGGTAGACAAACCCAGCTGAAAAGACAGGTTTCCCCGTAGGTTATGTGATTGGTCTGAGACACCATTCACCTTCGTATATTCTTCAAACGAAACCAAGGAAGTGTTTTGTCTATTTTGCAGACGAAACAATCCTGCCTAACATGGTTTCCCTGTAGGTTATGTAATTGGTCTGACACACCATTCGCCTTTGTCTATTCTGTGGACGAAGCCGAGGAAGTGTTTTGTCTATTCTGCAGACGAAACCATCCTACCTAACCATAGAAGTTTCCATGTGGCTACTGGAGACTCTCCTTTTCATCGTGCTAGGGGCATGCAAACCTTTTTCATTTTAATTTTCTAGCTTTTTAGTTTTTTAGCTTTTTAGCTTTTTAGTTTTTCTAGCTTTTAGTTTTGTTTTTCTAGATTTTTAGTTTTGTCGTTTAGATCTTGCATAAAAAGAGAACTAAAAACCAAGCATATGTTTGTTCGTTTCAAGCTTGTAAAAACAATGAAACCCACACCGAGCATAGTTCCCCACAGTTCAAGCTCGTTAAAAAATGAACCCACGTTCAGTAAATAACCTTTGTGATTACCATGCTATCAGCCCCTTTGAGCCTTGGTTGTGTTCCTACCATCACCTCCATTCTTTTGGCCGATCATACGCTTCCACTTGATTGTTTACCATTTTGAGGAATAGTTGCAATGAGTGGTTTTGTTAGCCAACCTCTTCACATTACCATGTTTTAAGAAGTTCCAAGCTTACCCGGAACCAGTTGCTACCCTAAACGCCAGTTGTTCCTCAAAAACGAGTCTCCTTTAAACTTTTTTCAAACTCGTTAAAAATTAAAATATTGTCGAGCAATTGGCCTTTCCATCTTGTTAAAGTGATTGGAAGTGCCATCCCTCCTGTATATTTTAATCTTTTTCGAACCTGAGGGATTATCTCACAAAAAAGTTCGAGCGCTTGTCTTTTCGACTCGTTAAAGTGATTGAAAAGTCATCCCTTTTTTATTATTTTATCCTTTTTCGAACTTAAGGGATTATTCTACGAAAAATTACTGTCGGAGTTTCCTTTTCATCCCTTTTCAAAATCTCTAAACATGAAAAGGACCAAGTTGTCCTTGTCATTAAACTCGTTAAAACAATAGTGAAAAACTCATCCTAGATGGGACAGAGTTTCCTTTTCATCCATTTTCAAACTCTCTAAACATGAAAAAGACCGAGTTATCTTTGTCGTTAAACTCATTAAAACAATAGTGACAAGCTTTTCCACCTAGATAAGAACGAGTTTCACTGTCGCTAGACTCGTTAAAACATAGCGACAGGTTTTCCCGAAGGGAAAATTATAGAACAAGCATATGTTATCCTCCTCAAGCTTGACAAAAATAAAGAGGTACTGGTCAGCAATGACTGGGGAAAAAGGGAAGAAAAATTGAATAATTTTATGGTAGCAGGTCGCTCTTGAACATGACACTTTTACTCCATGACCATGATTGAGTCGAGTTGGGTTATTCCGTTCACCGGTCATTTCACCATTAGTCTTCCACACCATCCATCTGTTGGGGTTAACGCTACCAATCCATCTCAGTGTCACTGATATGTTCAAGAGAAGTCATTCAGTTGAGATACCACAATCCAGTTAATGCCTCATCCACTGCAATACCTTCACCCTCCATTTTTCATGACCGCCATTCCTGAACCTTGTGTCGTCAGATTAATTTCACCTCTAGAAGATCATTTGCTCCATTTCGTGTCGTAGATGTGGGATACATTAAGGCCCTCCTACTACGGGTCTGTCATGCGGAAAGAGTCGATTTTGCAGACAAAACCGACCTCCCTAGAAGCTAAGGCTTTCTAGTGACAAACAAGACAAATAAACACTACCTTTCTCTAAATATGCATTTAGAATACAAGTAATCAGGTGATTATAACATACCATTAGTCCAACGCTTTGTAGTAGTCCAGCCTCGCTGATCCGGATGAGCTCCTCCTTCTCTTCAAAACCTGCATTCACTAACAAGCCAAAAGATCAAATAGCACCTGATAAACTTATAAAATAACACATATCCATCATACAGACCAAGGAGCATATGAAACAAATCATGAATAACAATCTGTTGAGAAAAATGAGTTCATTTTTATTAAGTGGAAACAAAAGAAACCATTACAACCTGAGCCTTGGTGTTGTGCAGGTCCCTCCTAGGGTCCAGCAAGAGTTTTCCTTTACTTTGATCAGCTCACCCACTTCCAAATAAGGCTAGGAAAGGATGGGAATCTATCCTCTCAAGCTTTACAAGGGAGTCCTAATTCCAGCAGCATCTACCCTTAGGAATGTTCAGCTTTCAACCTCCCCTCCCTCTGGCCCAATGCCTGTATTTATAGTGCTCTAGAGGAAGTTAATCAGGTCCACCATCAATGGGATAAGCCCCTCTTTCAATGGAATAGCTCCCCTCTTGATGGGATTAGTTCCTCTTTCATAGGGATACATGAACCATCTGGAGGCGCTCAATACACGTCAAACAAGCTTCTAGAATGCTCTAGAAATGACCACAAGTAACTTTTTTGGAGTGAAACTTGCGCCTTTTGACCTTTATAGGAGTACGCACCCAACCCTTTACAGACAGAGCGTACAAGTACGCAGGTAATGTGAACTTGAGGTGCGTACACGGAGGTAAGGCTAAGAGAAACTGTGTACCCAGAGATATATAGATTTTTAAAGACTTTCTCTCTTTCTTGGAGTTTGACATGAAGAGCAGAGGTATGAGACTTGCCAAGGAGGATAGTATGACAGTTGATGGAGCCATACTAACTGCAAATAGTCATGGTGACAAATTTTAGTGTAACAGATTGCCCCCTAAAGTGCGAAGCCTGTAGTAGATTAGGGTTTCATATCATCTAGGAAGGGTGAATTACTTTATCATTTCAAGGATTATCTTGTGGAGAGCCCAGTCGAAACCTGCAAGTATTCAACACAAAATACATATATAAGATCATATCATCGTTGAGGTAGGCATTCCCATACTCAGATTGAAAACTTTAACTAAGAAACTAACTACTGCTCTGATACAGGAATGATTTCGCAGTACATCATAATCATAGACTTTTGTAGACATAGTATGGGTGCAGCCATCTGTTTATGATTAGTCTACTGTATAATGAATACAAAACTCCTCACAGCCTGGATGGTGGAAACTAGATCCAGGGTCTTCATTTCTACTTCCCGAACAGGTACGATTCTATCCATGCGAATAAATGAGTTGATGTCGAACATGGTAGAAACCACTTGATTACCAGTCAATGATGTAAATTGTTAACAAGTGTGAGAGAGACCACCAGTGATATCAATGGTTCTCAAAGTACCCAATACAATCCATGAGATGTGAATGAATGAGTTGATGTCGAACATTTCACGGAATCCTTTGATCGAAAGTCAATGATGTAAACTGTCGTCAAAGGCAAGAAACCTGCCATTGATGCATGCAGATTTCAAGGTACTGACGATTTCTAAGTCATCTTTCTAGATAATGTGCTGATGTCGATAGAAAGCGACCCGTTGCAGGCAAGCCCACAACACGAAATCATAGATCAAGTTGAATAAATGTAGCTGTAAGGACTGACTCAGGGATGGTCGTGATGGATGATGGGTATTTTGCAGATGAATGGTTTATTTGCAGTGACCTCTTGAACACATAACGACACAACAGATGGCTTGGTGACATTTGACCCAAAGTTAATACCCGACTGAAGACTTTCAATGTGGTTTGATCAACTGTGAGGCAAAGGATTTCCCAACCCAGGTGAATGAAAAGTGTCGTGTTCAATAGTGGTGATAAGGCTTCTTCTGAGACAAAGAATAACAAATAGGCTCATTTTTCTCTCTTTTCCCCCACCATTTCTAGCAAGTACCTCTTTATTTTTTACAAGCTTGAGGAGGATAACATATGCTTGATTATAAGCTCATCCTTCGGATGAGTCCAACTTAGTTTTGATTCGAACCCTAAGAAGGAGTGGTCCATTCCTGTTTGTAATCGAACAGGTCCTTTACTGTGAAATTTTAACGAGTCCAGTATAGGAGAAACTCGACGTTTTTCAATTTTAGAGAGTCTGAGAAAACTTAAGAAGACTCCAGGGTTGAACTTTTTCGTAAAGTTGTGTCTCCCAAGCCCGAAAAAGTATAAAATAATACTTGAGAGAACCGCTTGATCTTGCGACCAAGGAGTACTTTCATGATTAGTGTCTTTGACCTGAAAAGTAAAAAGCGATCAAGAACACGTCATTTTACTTCCAATATCGAATTTGAAACGACAAAAATCCGGCAATCTTTTCCTGTTTTTACGGTCAGAAAATGGCTATAAGGGGACTGTCTTTTAATTCCGTTTTAACGAGTGTAAAAGAAACGCTCGGCAATCTTTTCATGTTTTAGGAGTCAGAAAAGGGCTTAAAAGATGACTCTGATGTTTTTGTTTGTGAAAAATGACATTTTCCCTGAAAATCCTTTTATCCTGCGCAAAAACCAACACATTACTCATACCTGTTTAAAGATAGATAAAAATACTTTGAAAAATACCTTTTCATGGTGGAAAATAAACAAATTTGACATTTATTTACTCAAAAAACCTATAAAAAGGGCTTTTACCATTTCATTTTTACCATTTTACTGTTGAGGAGAGAAAAAGGGCTTTTGGCAAGAAACTTCCCGTGGACACTGCGGAGAATCCGACCGTTGAAACCGAACGCCGTCTCATCAGGTATTCTACAACATCCTCCCTTGCATTTCCATCCATTTAGAATTTGTTTTTAAGCTTTAGTTTTATTTTTTGGAGGCCTTGGGGGTTTCAAGGTCCGCTTTTCGGGGTACGCAGGTGCCCCATGGGTGACCCGCGTACCCCGACATTTTCTCAGTTGGGAAAATGCCGGGCGTACGTAGCTTGCCTTAAGAGAACCTGCGTACATACGCCCTGTCTCTAAAGGCAGGCTGCGTACACCGCGGAATGGATTTTGAAACCTCCATTTCTCTAAAATGAAACAAAAACTTTTAAATTTATGGACTCTAACAGATGTTTTATGGTGTGTAGATTGCCCACCATGCTTGATTGGCGCGAGAGAGAACACGAAGATGTCGATTTGGCCGCGATTAATCACCAACCTTCCATTGATGCTTTGAAGGCATGCGGTCTTTACAAATACTGGGCCATACCTGGCATGAGGGCCTAGGTGCGCTTTCTAGAGTGGCTAGTTGAAAGGTGGAACGTTCAGGATCAGTGCTTTTACATTGGAGTGCACCAGCTCGAGATAGAGCCCTCTGATATTTACTTTCTCACTGGTTTTCCCAAGAGGGGCGAACAATTGACTCTGTCCGGGACTAGGCCGGGTGGCCAGTCCATTGCTAATCTCTGACTAGAGTGGTGCAATAATCAAAACCAGGATAAGGGGATAGAAATCAAAAAGATATCCCGACCTGAACTTATGGTAATTGCCTTTACAGTTACCATACTTTGTGGGGCTGCCGCTTTGCACATTGCCACTGGATCCCAGATGCGTATGGTGATTGATTGCTATCGGGGCACAATTTTCAACTGGTGCGATGCTGTGTTGGCCAACTTGAAGGGCCAACTGACTAGGACCAAAAACGGACAGCTGAATACTTTTGGTTATGGGCCTTTAGTTGTGAGTTTTGCCCTAGAGAGGGTTCCGATGCTTATCCCACAGCAACTCACTGTTGAGGTTAGGCCTCCCCGAGAGCCTAAGTTGATGCGATGGGTTGCGGTGATGGCCCGTCATCCTGACGAGGGCACGGAGGTTGTCCGATTTAGACCGGAGTATTTTCACTGGTTAGAGAACTAGGTCTTCTCGATACAGGACTTTCCTTATGCCGGAGTTGATTTTCGTGGAGATACGAACATGATTCTTCCATCGGGAGAACAGTGGGATGACACAGGTACTTCATTTTTCACCAGTTTTTAAATTATCTATTTTTTTTTTGTTTTTTATATCGTCTCAAAACTGACAGTGACAATTTTCAAAATGCAGATGTAGGCCCACAGTGTCCGGCCAATCTCCGGCCTTTCGAAAGGAGAGTACCAGTTGCACCGGCACCGGCCCCACAGGATGCGGCTGCAGAGACCTTAGCTAAGTTGGAACAAGACCTAGAGCATCTTACGGCAGACATACCAGAGACGACTATAGATGATATTCCTATCAGACTTCAGCGCTATGTGGTCACAGTCCTAGGACCTTTTAGGAGGTTCTTGTGTAGGGTAGCCCGTGCAGTGGTGTCGTATAGAGAGCACCACCAGTGATTGGATGGTCACTTTTTGTAGACACATGTGACATTTTGGTTTTTTGTACTTATCATTTTTGCCGATCATAAGGTGTTTTTCAACCTATGATCGAAGACGATGTATTTTTTGACACACTCCTATCTATATATATCATTATTACCGGCTTATCTTGTTAAACATGTGTGATGAAATGTTTTTAAATTTACATGTATGATTATCGCAAATGTCTGTCTAACATTCGAGAAGCAATTGCATCTGCTAATGTATTTAAAGACCTTGGAATATGCTGATATTCAATGTAATCAAATTCACGTTCCAAGGGACGCACTCTCAAAAATAACCTTAATAACACTGGATTTCTAATGGCATATACTCTATTAAGCTGTAATACAACGAGTTCAGAATCTAACCTCACTATCAAACTCCGAATCCCAAACGAAATAGATTCAGACAATAACTCAATCACTGCACTGTATTCTGCAATGTTGTTTGTTGTTTGACTCAGGCTCACCTCATGCATAGAAACTAACTCGTCAGAGGGCGAATAGATAACCCAAGCTGCGGAAGAGATATTCCGTGTACTACGACAAGCACCATCAGCAAATCCAATGTACGTTTGAAGAGGCGTCAACATCTGCAATATCAAGAGTAAAACCAAGATAAGCCAGAATAACGACGAAAAAGACACTTTCTAAGCTAAGCTCACTGTCTATACTAACAAACACAACAGCTAGAAAGAAAAAACTAACCTAACTAAAATCTCCATACCCATCATTTAAGCATAATACCTCTTTAGGTAAAGTCCATTTTTGGGTTTACCCAAAGAGTCCCCATCAAAATCTACCAGCTCATAGGCCCCTTTTGCTAGCTTTCTCTTGACAATGTAGGGTCCATGCCACATAGGAACGAATTTTCCAGCACCTAATTTATCGTTAGCTTGATCATATAATAGCACTAGGTCTCCTTCCAAAAAATTTCGAGGGGTCACGTTGCGATCATACTGAGCTTTCATCCGTTTTGCGTGAGTCTCGATTGCCAATGCAGCGTCACGTCGAGTCTCATCTAATTGAGCTAAGTATAATAAACGCTTCTCCTCTTCGAAAGTAGCTGGAAGTAATTTGACAGCCATTTGAACTGACGGGATTTCGCATTCAATGGGTAGCACTGCTTCCAAACCATGAACTAGTTGGAAAGGAGTGAACCCTGTTGATGTTTTCACTGAGGTTCGGTATGCCCAAAGCGCGGAAAATAACATGTTGTGCCAATTCGACCGATGAATACCAATGATTCGTCGGATCATGATAACCAAAACTTTGTTGATGGACTCAACCAGACCATTCGCTTGTGGATAATAAGGAGTTGAGCTATCGTGATGCAACCCAAGATGGGCTGTAAGTTCTTTCATCATAACGTTTCGAAAATGGCGCCCATGGTCAGTGATTATCGCTTGTGGGACACCTAACCTAGCAATAATGTGATTGAATATGAAAATTGCAGCTATCTTGCCATCTGCCTCGAATGTAGGCATCGCCTCGGCCCACTTAGTAAAATAATCAACCGCAAGGATGATATACGCATGCCCCCCGGCCGAGTGAGGGTTACATGTAATAAAATCGATACCCCATTTGGCAAAAGGACCAACAACATTTATAGGGTGGAGAGGAGCAGGTGGTGCACGCATCTTGCGATCAAACACTTGACAGTTGTGGCATTTCCGAACCGCAATAATACAGTCTTTAAATAAGGACGGTCAGAAGTAGCCAGCGCGCAATATCTTTTGGGCTGTGGCATATGTTATAGACATTTTTGTGCCTTACAGCTCTGAGCATGAAATGTCCATAATCCAAGGGATCCAAAGTCCCTAAATATGTTGTTAAAGCTCCTAAAGGAACAAGGTCAACCAATGACAGCTTCTCCCAGAAGTTCTCCACCAAAAACCACTCAGAAACAGTCAATTCAGGATCAATTCAAGTGCTCCACTAGCTGCCTGCGTTGCAAAGCACCCCAGTACACTGTCTAGGTGCATTGCAACGCACTTGAATGCACTACCCAGGTGCGTTGAGCGGGAAATGACAAGTGGCAGAGTCATTCAACGAGGTGGAAAGACCATGGAAGCTTCCAGAATCTTCTCCAATGACACTTGCCTCACTGAATTCGACCAAGTGATGAGTAAGAGGCTCTCAGTCTCCAAGTGGAAGCAAGAACTGACAGAGAGAAGCCACAAGTCAAAACATAAGATGACTCATCCTCTCTACTTACATCTATATATGGATCCCTCATCCCAGAGATCCGGAGGCTGGAATTTTGTACTTTGCAGAGAATTGTTGTTGGTTTGAGATTGAGATTAGTACATTGGGTGATTTATGCTTTGTTGGAGGAGAGGAAGGGATTCCTTTGCTGGGAGGTAGATGCTGGATCGGGACTCACTTGGTTGTATCTCCTCTTGGACTTTATTATTCTATCAATAAACTATTTGAGTTTCTCCTACATGCTGTGTATCAATGATGTTTTGTTATATTTGCATGTTTAACTTAATCTGATCCTGAGCTTTTTATGAATGTATATCTGTATCTTCGTGTAGTTTCTCTCTCTTGTGATCTTGCAGGAATTCGGTGGAGCTGGGCCGGTAAGGGAGCAGGGAGCTGGGAGCTATTGAAGAGAGGAGTGATTGGATCAACAAACTAGCGAAAGACACAGGTTAGTTACATCCTTCCTCCTCATTTACATTTCATAAAGAAGAATACTCAAGTAAGTTTCCTTGTTTGTTGCTAAGGCACTATCACACCTTAGAGTGGGATAGGGGCATTCTGAATAGATACTTTTCCCAACAACAAATTGGCGACTCCACTGGGGATCGTATCTAGTTAGTTTATTTGTGTTTCTATTGTTGTTCTTCTCATAAACTCAGGAGTGCTGAATCGAACTGCATTTGCCATTTACAAATGCAAAGTATAGATCTGTTACTCTAGTCCATTCACTGGGCCTGTTTATGATCTGAACAACTGATCCACAAATGCTCTAACAGCCCTTTGTGATAGCTCTTAGTCCTCCTTTAAATCATCCTCCTAATTGTACCTCATTGATAGCTTTTATCCGGCCAGAAACCTTAGATCAAGCTGCAAACCGTGACCCAGAACCTGGAGACAATTCTCGTTTCTGCTTCAGCGCAGGCTCTGTGAAGAGACTCTGCATTTCAACGCAGGTCCCGAGAGGGCTACCTGCGCTGTAATTCAGTTTCTCTGTGCAACAAGTGCGCTGATCAGCCTTTGCCCTGTGCAGCTGTGGTTCTTTGCATCCTTGTGTTCAGTTTTATCTCTGTTTTTTGCAGCCTGTTATTAGTGTGTGTACCTATCTGAAAACCCCTTTTCTCTGCCTTAATTCTGCCTCGGTTGTATAAAAGAAACTGTATTTGTTTTTGTGTATTTGTTATGTCATTTACAGTTTCCCATTACAAAAGTAAACTAGTCATACTGTCGCCCTTAGATCTAGACCTGTCGTAAGTGTCATTTTGATCTTAGGAGTAAGTGTATTTGCTGTTGACAGTTGATTGCGCTTTTACTTTTGTCTTTTGGTTTGAATTTGTGAATTTCTAGTGTCGAAACAAGTGTTTACTTCAAAATCATAAGTGTCGTAATCGTCTTTTTGATTTCAAAAAGAAACTTGTTTGTGTTTTCACTTGAAATCGAATTCAAATTTGTACAACAACTTTCTTTCTAGGCATCAATATTAAGAAAGTGAAAACAAATACATGCATTTGTGCATTTGCATATTGATCGTTTGAATGGTTTGATTTAGGAAAAAGTGCATTTACAGTGTGCTCTATGCTCTTTGAGAAAAGATTGTGTCTTTATTTTCCCCTTGTAGCTAGGATTTTCATTGTTGAAAAGAGATAAAATCTTGCTTATCATCTTTAGACTGCATTTAGGAATTGTATCTACATCTCGTGGTGATTCAAAAAGGCAAACTTCTAAGAAAGATCAACCTAAAATAAATTGAATGAACTTAACAACGCTTTGTAACTTAACGCACAACATAGAGGTCTACGTTAGAGACATGTTCCGGCGTCGTAAAACCTGGTGACTGTCGATCTCGCTGATGGTTGGGTGATTCCTCCTGAGAGACGATAAACGCCAGTACGGATTGTGCTCCCACGTACCGTCAAGTATATATTGGGAGACCCCTATAGGCATAAAACCTTTATCCATAGGAAGCCATGTCGGCCGCCCTACTGATCGCAATGCACTAAACACAGCATTCGGGAAGATTGACCGCCCGTACCTTAAAAAGTATTCTGCAGTTTTGCGAAAAGTTTGGCACACCCTCTACCTAGAACTCCAGAGCAGTTCTTTTTGGCCTTTTTCAGACTCTATAACGGAAAAAGTCCATCCGAGCATTTGTCACTTTGAGCTCGTTAAAACATCGAAGGAGACTAGAGTCATCTTTTGCTTTTTCTCGACTCTTTAAAATTGAAAAAGCAAGTTGTGTCCAAGCGTCGTTAAAATTTATTTTAAACGGAAAATTCATACCCTTTTTCCTGCGTTGATCTTTAGGTTGAGAAAATGGATCCCACCAACCAAGGAATTCCCCTTGGTGGAAATCCTAGTCCCTTCTCCTCTTGGGGAGATGTTGGTGCGCCCCATATGGCCACATTGTCGCTTCCAGGACTAACAATTGGCTTGCCAGTCTGGCTCTTCTCAACCAATGTCGTTCAGAACACCACTATTTCTGAACAGTCGAATCAGCAGTTAGACTAGTCTAGAGTTACCCAGCAGCCTTATACTTCCTCTAATTCTTCCTCTCTCCCTTCCTCTTCGCTTGACGGAACTGGTAAAACTAAAAACCAAGTTCCTAAGGAGAAGAAGGAAAAGAAGAAGAAAGAGAAGAAGAAGAAGGAGCCAAAAGCGACTGGGGGCAAACGAGTGTCGTCTAATGAAAATCCACACACAGCACTGACTAGGCCTAAATCGCCATGTGTCATATGCAAGGGAGACCACTTTCATAGAGATTGTCCCTGCATCCCTCGGATACTAAGGGACTGGTCTCCCCGTTTGCACAATTCGGTGGCGTCAACCTCTGATAGCCATGTTGAAAGCACACCGTCAACTAGCGAAAGTGAAGTCCCAGGAAAAAAAAGGAGAGCTAGATCTCCCTGTAGACTGTGCGAAGGCAACCACGCCATCCACCGTTGTCCCTTCTTAGACGAAGCGAAAAGAGTTTTGGATGATCGTCCGGTTTCATCGTTACGACTCCCTCCTGGATATAAAAAACTCTTGCCAAGTCCTTCGTTAGTTTAAAATCCAGCTGGCCCGCTCAAGTGGTCAGCTGAAGCGCCGGTCATTGAAGATGAACGAGCTGAATCCATACCCGACGAAAGTCAAAAGGTCGAGGCGGCAGTTGACCCAGTCTTGCCTTCAGAAGTTTCATCTTCGAATGATACAGTCACTGAAGAGGATAAAGATGACACCATCCAAATTCTCTTCATCAACACAGACTCCGACGAACACGGGGGCAACCCACCCATTCCTTTATCGCAGGAAGGAAGTTCATCAGAGCGATACCCGACCGTCTATTCGGTCCCACCACCAAGCAACCTAGTTGTCTCCTTCGACTGGAACCAAATAGGCAGACCCCGTTTGCCAGCAAGCATACCATTCAGAATTATCGTCCAAATATACAGAATGGTCATGGCTGGCACCATCATTGATGAGGGGGCATCTGTGAGTATCCTTTCCTCTATTGCTTGGAAAGCACTTGGTTCGCCATCGCTTTTGCCTGAAATGAGAAATCTGACAGGCTTTGATAAAGGAACCAGTCGACCTTTAGGGATCCTCCCCAATGTGCCCATAACATTGAAAGGGAAGACCGTTCAAATGAACGTGATGGTCGTTCAAGGACCCTTGGATTATAACCTACTCCTTGGACGAGACTATATTTATTGCATGGGAGCCATCGTCTCCTCACTCTTTAGAGTAATGTGTTTTCCGCACGAAGGAAGAGTGGTCAAGCTCGTGGACCAACTTTCATTTCTCGGATCATGCATCGCAAATAGTCATATACCATCCCTAAATGGTCTCTTCACGCAATAAATGTCTCAACCCACGGTCCGTCCTCCCGATAAGCGCGAGTAATTCAGAGGGATATGACTGGAACCCAGGGGGCATGCGTCCTGGTCTGCTTCGACAGGAAAACTTTGGGTATAGGGTAGGTTTCCGCAGGAGAATATGACTAGTCTGTACCCCGTCCGTGATTGGAAGAGGGGTTGTTCTAGAATAAGATTATTTTGTCAAAGTTATGTGAGTTGGCGGGCATCGTCGCTCACCTTTGTTTATCTCGGTAGACATCGCCGAAGAAGTGTTTTGTTTGAAAGATTAACAGAACAATCTTTGGGTGACCTGAAAGAGGTAGGCCTCTCTCGGTAAAACAAATGTTTTGGCGGAAGTGAAGTAGAGGTAACCTTGAAACTCTGTTTTATACCTAGGGGCATGCAAACCTTTTGGAGTGCAAGCAAAGAGCGGTTATTTATCTGTTTTTTGGATTAGTCGTTTCCTAACTTGCATAAAGAAAGGATGTGGGGCATAGCTTTGTAAGGTGCAAGCTCCATAAAAAATGGAATCTTACATGAGACATTCTTATCATATGACTGGATTAATCGAGCAGTTTTAGCACATAGTTCATGCTCGTTAAAAAATAAACATAAGATCGAGCAAGTGTTTCAACCCGCGTTTAAGCTCGTTATAAAATGAACTACCCTCCGATAAATAACCACCGTGAATGTAACATTATCAGCCATTAAAGCCTTGGTCGTGTTTGCACCGTCACCTCCACTTTTCCATTGGCCGATCATTCACCTCCATATGATTGTTTACCCATTTTGAGGAACAGCTGCGAAGAGTGATTTCACTAGCCATCCTTGTGACACTGTCGTGCTTGGAAAATTCCAACCCTTACCTGGAATCAGCTGCTACCCATTTTATCACTCGTTCCTCAAAAGACGAGTCTTCTTTAAGCTCTTTTCATCTGACTCGTAAAATATGAAAAAGATTGCCGAGTTTTGGCCTTCCAGCTCGTTAAAGCGACCGGAAGAGCTATCCCTCCTCTAGATTTTAATCTTTTTTGACCTGAGGGATTATTGCACAAAAAGATCGAGCGCTTGTTTTGTTCGGCTCGTTAAAACTATCGAAAATTCATCCCTTCTGTATTGTTTTATACTTTTTCGGACCTAAGGGATTAGATGACGAAAAAGGACTTTCGGAGTTAACTTTATGTACCTTTTCAGACTCTCTAAAAATGAAAAGGACCGAGTTATCTTTGTCGTTAGACTCGTTAAAAACATTAAATAGCGACAAACTTGTCTTTAGACGAGAACGAGTTTCACTATCGCTAGGCTCGTTAAAACATAGCGATGGGTTTGCCCGAAGGGCAAATTATAGAACAAGCATATGTTATCCTCCTTAAGCTTGACAAAAATAAAGAGGTACTGGTCAGCAATGACTAGGGAAAAATTGGGAAGAAACTCAAAGAACCTTTATTGGTAGCAAGTCGCTCTTGAACATGACACTTCCACTCCGTGCCTGAGTCGGGTTGGGTTGTTTCATTCACCGGTCACATCACCATGGTCTCGCCATACCATCCACCTTTGGGGTAAATGCTACCAATCCATCACACAAGTGTCGCCGATATGTTCAAGAGAAGTCATCCAGAGAAGTCAACTGTGTCCCATCCACTACCATACATTATCCTTCATTCTTTCATGACCGCCACCCTGAACCATATATCATCAGATCGTTTTCACCTCCATCAAAATCATTTGCTCCATTCCGTGTCACTGATGTGGGATACATCAAGGCCCTCCTTTGACGGATCGCTTCTTGTCGACATCAGCTCATTATCCAAGAAGTTGATCTAGGAACACCCCCTTCAGTACTTTGAAGCTTGCATGCCTCAATGGCAAGTTTCTCACTTCCGGTGACAGGTATACATCAATGACCTTCGACCGAAAGATTTTGCGTGGTGTTTGACGCCAAGTCCTTTATTCACACCACGTGAGTTGTACTGCAGTACCTTGAGGGTCATTATCATTATCGGTGATTCCTCTCGCGCTTGTTAACAGTTTACATCATTGACTGGTAATCAAGCGATGTCTTTCCATGTTCGACTTCAAAACATTTCTCACATGGATCGACTTGTACTTAGAGTGAAGATTGGACGAGATTGAAGACCCCGGATCTAGTTTCATCCATCCGGGCTGCGATATATATTCAGGAAAAATAAAGACATTGACATGTACAGCACTGCAGAACAGATAATCATCCTACCAAAAGGATGATGATTTCATCAAAATCATCAGTCTACCATCAGACGATTGTCTGTCCTATGTACATAAAAATGAATTTATAAAGTTGAGCATGGGAATGCCCACCTCAGCTATATCATGAAAATAGTATGAAAAATAATGTATTGTATTGTATCTTATTACAGGTCTCCTCCCAGCATTGAATGAACTTCGGATCCTCCTAATAAAGCATTTCACCCGATAAACGGCCTCATACTTTAGGGGCAACTGTTATAGACATTTTTGTGCCTTACAGCTCTGAGCATGAAATGTCCATAATCCAAGGGATCCAAAGTCCCTAAAGACGTTGTTACAGCTCCTAAAGGAACAAGGTCAACCAATGACAGCTTCTCCCAGAAGTTCTCCACCAAAAACCACTCAGAAACAGTCAATTCAGGATCAATTCAAGTGCTCCACTAGCTACCTGCATTGCAAAGCACCCCAGTACACTGTCTAGGTGCGTTGCAACGCACTTGAATGCACTACCCAGGTGCTTTGAGCAGGAAATGACAAGTGGCAGAGTCATTCAACGAGGTGGAAAGACCATGTAAGCTTCCAGAATCTTCTCCAATGACACTTGCCTCACTGAATTCGACCAAGTGATGAGTAAGAGGCTCTCAGTCTCCAAGTGGAAGCAAGAACTGACAGAGAGAAGCCACAAGTCAAAACATAAGCTGACTCATCCTCTCTGCTTACATCTATATATGGATCCCTCATCCCAGAGATCCGGAGGCTGGAATTTTGTACTTTGCAGAGAATTGTTGTTGGTTTGAGATTGAGATTAGTACATTGGGTGATTTATGCTTTGTTGGAGGAGAGGAAGGGATTCCTTTGCTGGGAGGTAGATGCTGGATAGGGACTCACTTGGTTGTATCTCCTCTTGGACTTTATTATTCTATCAATAAACTATTTGAGTTTCTCCTACATGCTGTGTATCAATGATGTTTTGTTATATTTGCATGTTTAGCTTAATATGATCCTGAGCTTTTTATGAATGCATATCTGTATCTTCGTGTAGTTTCTCTCTCTTGTGATCTTGCAGGAATTCGGTGGAGCTGGGCCGGTAAGGGTGCAGGGAGCTGGGATCTATTGAAGAGAGGAGTGATTGGATCAACAAACTAGCGAAAGACACAGGTTAGTTACATCCTTCCTCCTCATTTACATTTCATAAAGAAGAATACTCAAGTAAGTTTCCTTGTTTGTTGCTAAGGCACTATCACACTATCACACCTTAGAGTGGGATAGGGGCATTCTGAATAGATACTTTTCCCAACAATAGCATACCTAGACATATGACCGCCACATGCTCCAGAGTGACAGTCATTCAAAACCCTTTCAGCTTCCTCGTGAGTTAAGCAACGGCGAAAAACCAAGTCCGCCCCACGGCGATAAAGAGTATCTCCGATAATTTTGTACTATTGGGACTGGAATCGAATTTTCTGACGTTCCGACTTTGAAACTTCGGGCCGAAAGGATTGGGTTTGGAGATAGACGATTATATCCCCATACCACGGATCTAAAGTGCTGATGAGAAACAAATATTCGTCCGCAATGGGTTCCTCTGCCACAGTTTCCGTGTCAGCACGCGGGAAGTCACACATCAACTCTGCAAAAACTAAAGTTTTATTAGACTTATATTTTTCAAATTCCAAGTCGAACTCTTGCAGGATAACAATCCATTTAGAGTACTTGCCCCCTAGCAATTGTTTAGTCAAAATGTAGATCATAGGGTTGCAATCCGAAATGACTGTAGTTTTACGGAGAAGAATGTAGTGACGAAAACATTGGACAGCTTGAACGGCTGCCAAGGCCAATTTCTCCACATGTGAATATTTGATCTCAGTGGGATTTAACGTCCGACTAAGGTAATAGATCACATGTTCCTTTCCGAATTCATCTTCCTGTACTAAGACCATTCCAATGGTGGAATGAGCGGCGGCGAGGTACAAAAAGTAATCCTGGTTGTAGTTGGGAGGATGCAGCAACGGTGCATGGGTCAACACGTGCTTGAGCGCATCAAAAGATTTCTGAGCTATCTCATCCCAAGAGAATTGAGCGTTTTGTTTCAACAACTGGGTAAAACCCTTGGTAATCTCGGCGTAGTTAGGAATGAATCGGCGTAAAAAGTTTGCTTTCCCCTGCAAACTTTGGAGTTGGCGAAGACTCGAAGGAGGAGGCAATTTGATGATAGCTTCTACCTTCGAGGGATCGATGTGGATGCCGGCTTTTGAAACTACAAATCCCAGCAATCGTCCCACTTCTATACAGAAGACACATTTGTGTGGGTTCAACCATATACGATAATGCCTACACGTCATAAAAATTGCTCGTAAATGGACAAGGTGATCAGCTCGATGTAAGGAGTGAGCGGGCAAATCATCGAGATACGGTTGCACAATGTGTTTGATGTCATGAAACGCATAAGACATCGCCCTTTGAAAAGTGGCTCCGGCATTCTTAAGTCCAAAAGGTAATTTGCAGTAAGCAAATGTTCCCCATGGACAAATGCAAGCCGTTTTTGGTTGATCGGCAGGTAGAATATTGATTTGATTGTAACCGGAAAAACCATCCATAAAGGAAAATATTTCACTGCCGGCACAATCATCAATTATTTGATCGATATAGGGTGTTGGATAGTTGTCCTTGGGACAAGCACGATTGATATCCCTATAGTCGATACATATTCTTATTGTTCCCTGTTTTTTGTTAACCGGAACAATATTTGATACCCAATCCGTTAACGGGATCGAATAAATGAAACCTGCTTTCAACAGCTTCTCAACTTCTACTTTAATTGCAGCCGCTTTTCGTGGGTGAATCTGACGCAAACGTTGCCGGACGGGTTTAGCGTCCGGGTAAGTCTTGATCTCATGGACAACAATTGCGGGATCAATTCCTGGCATTTCTTCATAGGACCAGGCAAACACGTCGCGGAATTATTGAAATAGGGCCTTGTATGTCTGAATTTCGTCATCTGAACACGAGGCACCTATATGAATGTGCTCAACAATTCTGGGCTTGACTGAAATGTCAATGGGAATAGTGCGAGAAATGTTTCCCAAATTCAGCTCTGAATCAGGATGTTTCATTGGACTCTGAGCTTCTTTGACATATTCAACTGTAAAGATTGATGAGAAATCATTTTCAAAACGATCATCCTCAGGTAAAAATGAAGATCTATGATGGAGATCTTCCTATGGTAAATCGTTTACGCACAAGACTTCACAAGGTTGTTCGTCAGATGACACAACTTCGGAAAACGTTATTAACTCCGAGGTTGACGCGAAAAGGGATTCCTCACGGACCACATTCATTTGGTCGATTTTGGTTGAACTCGGGTCGGAAAAAGACTGCACGGCTTCATAGGCAATTTCATATGGACTCAAAGGCATTGCATCACCAAATGAGTCTATCTCAGATTCAGAAGGAACGATCCAAGGATCGTCATAAATAATGGTGTCTGAAGTAATCATATGAATAGATGCAAATGAAGACACGGCATTGATTGGAGGAAAAGGAAAAGTTCCCAGTAAACCGTCATCTTTAACTAATCCTACGCCAACATCCTTATAAGGGATAGTCGTTTTACCAACATGCTGGATACTCTCTGAAGAGGCTGGGTCAGATGAAAAGTAAGCCAGCTGGTCTATGGTTACGATCTTGCCATTGTGTGGAAACTTTATTACTCTGAAGACCGATGAAACGACCGCTGTCATAGCGTAAGACCAACTTCGACCCAAGAGAAGGTTGTAGTCTAGAGGGGCATCAACCACCTCCACATCTAGACTAACGGTTTTTCCTTCAACCCCTATAGGCAAATCCTGTAGAATGCCAAACGGATGGAACCCACGGCCATCAAAGGCCTTAAGGATTGTCGTGGATTGATTTAGCGAAGGAGAACCAAGCGATCTCCAACACTGTATCGACATAATACACGTGGAAGCTCCCTCATCAATTACAGTCCGATGAATAGGCCTGTTTTTTACTATCACTGGAATCTGGAAAGCCATCTGATGAGGCAAACGCGGTGTACTATTTTCTAGATCAAAGATTATTAGGTTTGGGTCCTGAACATCAACAGCTCCTATAGCCGAAAAAAGTAATTTTCGTTGTGCTGGGCATGATTGCAGCACTTCTAAAGCCGACATTACTGAGAGTGAAACAGCTAAATCCTCAACAATGTTGTAATTCTGGGCCGCTCTTGCATGTGGATTGAAAGCAGACCTTCGAAGTACACCCTTGGTAGGCGGTTTGATTACTAAGTCAGGGTTAGGTTTCTCAATCTGTAGTGGATCGGAACCGGGAGCTGAGGTTGATGGATTTGAATGAGAAGATTCTGCTTCTTTCGATCCATCAATAGGACTCTTACTACCATAATCTTGCGATCGAGTCGCAATCCTTACATGAGACATCATCAATATGGGTTCTTCACTAGCATTCGAGGAAGAACCTATCATCTTACTTTCCTGCTTTGGAAATGGATCTTTCAAAACAGCAGGAGTTGGGGAACCTTTGACGATTTTCACAACCTCGGCCCGATGAGGGCAATCTCTTGTAAAATGATCCTCTTCACAAATAAGACAAGGATATCGAGGTTTGCGCTTTTCGTCATTGGTTTCCGACTTTTCTGTTTTCTCCTTTGGAGTCTTGTCTGCTTTACTCTTCTTCTTACCTTTCTTCTTCCCACCGTTTTTTGATTTAGCCGTAGATGACTCTACAGCGTGAATATCAGCGGAAACTTCAGGAGAAGATTCTCCTGTCGGGGAATCTGGTAAGGTTATAATGGGCGAAGAATTCTTTGAAGACTTCTTCTTGCTTTTAGTATTTACCGTACCAATCATGCCATCAGCAGCATGAGATCCCGAAGGAGCAGCAGCGATTTGATTTGACTTTGGAAGATCTGGGATGGTTTCGTGTAACGTACCTGACTGAGTGTAAACCAAGTCAAGGTACTGCGCTTGAGCAATCACTTGCTCCTCAGTAACTACTCCGGCCTTAGCTACATCTTCAGTAATCTTCAGTAATAATGATTTAACAAACCATTCAGCTAAGATTTGGTCCGGGATAAAAACTTTCACTAATCGCCTTCGACGTCTCCATTCATGTATATGATCGGAAATATAAGTGGACGTCGACTGTTTTAATGAAGTTAGTAGCTCCGTGCCATTATCATATCTGACCGGCAACTAAAAATGAGTTAGGAACGAGGTAGCTAACTGACTAAAATTATAAAAAGAGGCCCGTGGTAACTCAATATACCACTTGGCCGCGAGACCAATGAGCGTACGCTAGAAAAGACGTAAGCGGATCGAATCATCCGAGATGGAATTTGAAGCACACCAGAGGTGATAAGTCATCACATGATTTGACGGATCCTCTCCAGACTTACCCTCAAACTTGGGTATGTCACTGGGCAACTTATTTGGCATTGGCGGCCAAAACGGAAGATAATTTATTGGATCGTTCGTTAGGCGCGACAATTCTGGTAAATCCAAAGTTGCGATAAACGGAAATTGCCGATTAGGATCGCTAAAACTCTGGGTTACAAGACCAGTCCCAGGAGGAGGATATCCAGGATAACTTGGAATAGGTATCGCATTCGGGATATTGTATCCTCCCGGAAAACCAGGATTAACCAGACCGTACTGGGTTTGTTGAGGTTGTTGATAAGTGTACCCAGGATATGGTTGATACTGGTAAACTGGTTGTTGGACAGCAGGCCCGTATTGGTATTGTCCCTAGTACGGTTGATAAGTGAATTGTGGTTGACTAGTGACAACCATACTTAAACCAGGCTGTCCTACATGAATCTGAACTGTAGTTTGAATGGTGGATCCAGACAATGGTAAAGATGTATGAGGAGTAGTTGCAGAGACAGTAGAAACCGGAGCTGTCGATACTCCAGAAGTAAGTGTGGTGGAAGGAACAGATGTTGCAGTAGTTGCAGCAGTCGTTTGAGATGGAGTACTAGGTGCAATGGGTGACTGAGTAACTACCGAAGGTACAGAAGTTTGAACATTAGACTGGACTGGTTGCTGGGGTGAACCAGCAACTAAGGGTTGTCCAGCTTGAGATGACAACTGTACACTTGGCTGCAATACCTGTTGAACTTGCGATGGATCCCACACTATGTTCATTCCGGGGTATTGACCCATGACAGGTTGAGGATATTGAGATCCATAACCTGATTGAGGGTAGGATTGATAATTGAAAGGTACATTTCCCGTACCTTGAAGATAAGATTGACCTTGGGGTGGTTGATAACCTTGACTCGAGTACTGACCTTGAGGTAGATACCCTTGAGGTAAATACTGATACTGGGGTTGACCTTGAGCTATGAATTGATACTGAGGTTGACCTTGGGGTACATATTGAGGCTGGGGTTGACCTTGAGGAATGTATTGTACTATGGGTACATACTGTCCTTGAGGTTGCCCCCCAGACGCAATTTGTGTACCTTGAGGTTGCCCCCCAGGCGTTAATTGAGGCTGCCCCCCAGGCGGTAACTGGCCACCTTGAGGTTGAGAAGCGGGAACTGAACCTGACATCATGTAAATGTCTCCTACACCCAACGGTTTATTACCATTGTTTCCAGCTAATAACCCATGTTCAATGGGTTGAGGAGATGCTCCCGCAAAAGTACCAGAAAGTGACTGATACCCAGAGGGAACAGAAGGACCGCCGTACAAGAAAGATTCAGGAGATTGAGTGAACACGGACGATTGACCAGACATATTTACAGGAGTATAAATACCTCCAGGTGGATAAGGAGTACGAGGTGGAGAAAAAATTAACCCTGAGTTGTCCAAATAATTGGTTAACGAAAAATACCAAGTAGTACTTCTAGGAGGACTGTAAAAGATTGATTCACGATCCCTTAGATCAATAGTAGGTTGATCTTCAAGGATAGAAACGCCAAATTCTTCCTCTGGAGCAAGTTCTTCAATAGCTACCAAACCAGCAGGAAGATTTTCGGTGATGACTCTCTCTACCCTAGGTGAATCAGGAGCACTAGAAGTTGGAGTAACAGGTTCAGGTACTTCAGGTTCTTCGCCTATATCACTAGTAGATGAAAAACTACCAGCAAGCTCGGAAACTGCAACAGCTTCGGGATTATAACCTGTTTCTAGACCTTGGTAATCTCGATGGACTACCAACGACGACTCTCCTTCTTCAAGTGAACCTACTTTACTGCCACTAGGCGTTACAAGGACTTTCAAACCTTCGTAATGACCTGGTACGTCTTCGGGAGGTTCGCCCCGAAGTCTACGGGACTTCTTCAACAAATCGGCCACGGTAACAATCTCAGGAGACTTGCCCCGAAGTCTACGGGACTGTCTCGGTAATTCAGCCACAGTTAAAAACTTTTAACTACTGCACACGCAAACAAAGTAAAATCTCAAAGCAAACCGCCTAAAGTCTCTAAAGAACCAAACAAATTCGAATCACACGCCTAAATAATCTAGGGCGTCAAACCATACACAAACAGTAGCCTTCCAAACCGAAAACACTAGTTGGAGATGAAACCCAACATCGCCGAATTCAGTATAGAAGTGGTGGGTGGAACAGTTACCCCAGCAACCTGCTTAATGAATAGACCGGCAAAAGTTCCTCCACTTTAACCGTCTCGAGTGAAGTGAACCCCCCAGAAAATCCAAGTGAGTCTAGCCGACATCTGCTCCAGGTACAGTGGGATCTTCCCTCCACCGTCACCTCGGTAGAATCCTAAAGATAATGGTCACTAAGGTTACCAACAACAACAAATATATGTGGGGGAACAGTCTACGACGCGATAGCACGCAAGGGCAGAGTAACAAGCTCAATCCCCTTGCCGGCTCCTTGACAATAATCCAAGGTTTACCGACAAGTGACCCCAGGCTCCTCGACAATAATCTGAGGTTTACCGTTTGTAGTACGTGCGTATCTGGCGTCTTTCCCAATGAAGGAGGATTGATTCCCTCACTGGTTCAGACACGGTCTCGTGCTTCTCCTTTAAGAGGAGCTTTCCCAGAGTACAAATGAAACAGTTGGATTTATCCTACCACAAGATGAGCTACTTGTTTGGTTTTACTGTCTTGGAGAGTTAATTACTCTCCTAATCCAAGGCACTAGCCTGATCTATATTGGTGTTTCAGAGCCCTAGTAAATAAAAAGTTACTAAGTTGATTTTTCTTTAAGCGTTAATTTTTATGGCTTTTCTTTAGGACAAAAGGTAGCGGAGATGAAACTGATGGTGTGTAGACTCGACTCAAATCCACTAAAAAGATGCACTTAGGATGATTTATACTAATTTTCTTTTTCAATGACTTCCCTAGCTAAGAAAGTTGGAGAATGCAAAACTGATATAAAGACAACTTTCTTGGCAATGAAAATCAAAGAAACAAACTCTTTATCTTTTCCAAAGCATACAACACATGACCACTAATTACGTCACGAAAATTCCTTTTCTTTTCAAAGACTCAAATGTTACTAAAGCAAACTTTTCTTCAAAAGAGTTTTTTGTATTTTTCCCTATATTAACAAAGCATGTAAAACTTACTTTAACAGAAATCAAAGTTAAAAAATCTATGGCAATCAAATCAACTCAATTTCACACAAAAACAAATCCAAGAGAAATGCACCTAAAAGTAAACCTAATGAGGAAAAAGCCTACTAAGTATGATTCCAGGATGTTTTACTCAGTCAAAATTTAACTAAGGACTAGTTAATGCAGAATCAAAAACCAGTCAAAAACAAAAATCAAAATCTTTTGTTCTTTTTCTTAAGAATAAAATTCAAAGTTCCATCAACAAACTTTTTCGAGATTCGGCAAAGAGACAACAAAAAGGTAGGTTTCTCACAAGGGTGGATTCTATGACAGGTCTGACTCCTAATAAGACTGAAAAGACCAGGGAGATCCAAGGTTTTACAACTTCTAAAGCCAAAGTCACTACAGGACCAATGCAAAAATCAAACCCTAGGGCAAAATATCTATGAATTTCACTAAAACTCTTGACACTGATGAAACAAGCTTAGGTGAAGATTTATGACAGGTAACCAGTGGATCTGGGCAGAAAAAAAAAATTAAAAACAAAATCTAAGAGGCAAAAAAGGAGAAAATTGAAATTTTCTCAATTTTGACAGGGTACGCAGGCAACCTGTTTGCACAGGTGCGTGTACGCTCTGTGCACAAAGCTGCAGTGCGTACAGGTACGCACTGTGCTTAACTCAGAGGTTGCGTACTCCTAGCAAAACCAAGAAAAACTAAAATCTAATTTAATCCTAAGCTATCCTACCCAAATACACAGTCAAACAGCCAAAAACGAGAAAACAAACGACTTTTCTCAGATCAAAGTTTCACACAAAGGAAAAATCATTCACATCAATGGAGTCCCAAGTGGAGTCGCCATTTTGTCATGTGGAAAGAGTCGATTTTGCGGACAAAACCGACCTCCGTAGAAGCTAAGGCTTTCTAGTGACAAACAAGACAAATAAACACTACCTTTCTCTAAATATGCATTTAGAATACAAGTAATCAGGTGATTATAACATACCTTTAGTCCAACGCTTTGTAGTAGTCCAGCCTCGCTGACCTGGATGAGCTCCTCCTTCTCTTCGAAACCTGCATTCACTAACAAGCCAAAAGATCAAAGAGCACCTGATAAACTTATAAAATAACACATATCCATCATACAGACCAAGGAGCATATGAAACAAATCATGAATAACAATCTGTTGAGAAAAATGAGTTCATTTGTATTAAGTGGAAACAAAAGAAACCATTACAACCTGAGCCTTGGTGTTGTGCAGGTCCCTCCTAGGGTCCAGCAAGAGTTTTCCTTTACTTTGATCAGCTCACCCACTTCCAAATAAGGCTAGGAAAGGATGGGAATCTCTCCTCTCAAGCTTTACAAGGGAGTCCTAATTCCAGCAGCATCTACCCTTAGGAATGTTCAGCTTTCAACCTCCCCTCCCTCTGGCCCAATGCCTGTATTTATAGTGCTCTAGAGGAAGTTAATCAGGTCCACCATCAATGGGATAATCCCCTCTTTCAATGGGATAGCTCCCCTCTTGATGGGATAAGTTCCTCTTTCATAGGGATACATGAACCATCTGGAGGCGCTCAATACACGTTAAACAAGCTTCTAGAATGCTCTAGAAATGACCACAAGTAACATTTTTGGAGTGAAACTTGCGCCTTTTGACCTTTACAGGAGTACGCACCCAACCCTTTACAGACAGATCGTACAAGTACGCAAGTAATGTGAACTTGAGGTGCGTACACGCAGGTAAGGCTAAGAGAAACTGCATACCTAGAGATATATAGATTTTTAAAGACTTTCTCTCTTTCTTGGAGTTTGACATGAAGAGCAGAGGTATGAGACTTTCCAAGGAGGATAGTATGACAGTTGATGGAGCCATACTAACTGCAAATAGTCATGGTGACAAATTTTAGTGTAACAGGGTCACTTCTTATCGACATCAGCTCATTATCCAAGAAGTTGACTTAGAAACAACCCTTTCAGTACTTTGAAGCTTGCATGCCTCAATGGCAAGTTTCTCACTTCTGACGACAGGTTGACATCAGTGACCTTCGACCGAAATATTTTGCATGGTGTTCGACATCAGATCATATTTTCACACCACGTGAATTGTACTATAGTACCTTGAGGGTCATTATCATTATCGGTGATTCCTCTCGCGTCTGTTAACAGCTCACATTAGTGGTTGGTAATCAGGTGAAGTCTTTCCATGTTCGACTTCGGAACATATCTTCACATGGATCGACTTGTACATTGGGTGAAGATTGAACAAGTTTGAAGACCATGGATCTAGTTTCATCCATCCGTGCTGCAATATATTCAGGGATATAAAGACATCAAATGTACAAAAAAGCTGCACAGATGGTCATCCAAACCAAGGATGATGACTCTACATTTGAAGAATCATTAGTCTGCATATGCAGACGATTATCTTTTCTATGTACATGAAATGAATTTATAAAGTTGAGCGTGGGAGTGCCCGCCTTAGCTAGATCATGAAAATTATATTGTGATGATGTATTGTATTGTATCTTATACAAGTCACCTTCTAGTTCGAAACCTCAGATCCTCATGATAAAGCATTTCACCCGACATCAAATATTTACAACTTCATGCTTTAGGGGGCAACTGTTATAGACATATTTGGGCACTTCAACCCCAATCTTATATGTCGATAAACTAGGGCTCTTCAACCCCTAAAAGTGTTGTTTCATACCCTAAAAGAACATGGTCAACTGATTACATCATTCCCCAAAAGTTCCACCTGAAAAACCATCCAGAACTGGCCTGAATTGGACCATACTGACTGCTCCACTATCAGGGTGCGATGCATACTGACTTCTACACTAGCCAGGTGCAATGCACACTAATGAGGCCTTCTGTAGGGTGCGATGAGCGAGGATGGACAAATCTCCAAGACAGTTTGCTAAGTGGATACTCATGGAACTTTCTAGAAACTTCTCCTATGACACTTGCCTCTCTGAGTTCGCCCAGGGATGAGTAAGAGATCCAAGGAATCTCCAAGTGGAATGACACTAATCAAAACCCTAGATATGACTCACACCCTTGCACACATCTATAAATGGATCCCTTGTCTGAGAGATCTGGGGGTTGGAATATTGTAATTTGCAAGGAAGTGTTGATAGTTTGTATTTGAGAAAGAGCATTGTATTGTTGATGAGATCTTGCTTTTCATGAGGTGAAGAGGGCTTCATGCTGTGAGGATGATGCTGGATCAAACAACTGGGTTGTAATTCTCCCTTATATTTAATAAATTTCTTTGAGTTTTCTTCCATATAACTATGTAATTGTGAATGTTATTATTTGTGAATGCCATTGTATGTTCATTACATTTCTGAATTTGTAATGCTTATGATATAATAGATCAAGATGCTTTGACGATTCTTTGTTACTGTGTTTCTACAGGTACTCTCCAAGCGGGATAAGTACGGAGAGGAGTTGCAAGCTCTGTCAAGGGGGAGAGAGATCAAGCAAGGAGTTAAGCGGAAGATCCAGGTTGGTTCCTTTGACTTTCTCTTATCTATTATACATAGAAGAAATCATGAATTGCTTTAAACTGTTGTTTCTACGGTAGTTGCCAAACCTAGACGGCTAGTTGATCGAAAAGACACTAGTTTTTCCAGAAACACCTATGCCATTGACTACCATTGGGTAGAGGAAATATCTACCAATAGAAGAGGTGACATATTGAGGCCTAGATATTCTACAATACCCAACATTACAACTAATTTGGGAGCAAAGAATTTCAAGGAGGGGGGCAATTACAATACTTGATACTCAACCTCAAAAGTAATTATAATGGAGACATTTTAAGCATGGCCATATTCTAATTGGTTCAAATGACACACAAATATGTTCATGGGACATTAATGCACCTGCCAAAAACAAAGTGTTAGAGGCCCAACAAATATATAAAGTGATTTATTTTGACAGATGTTATTCAAATTAACTTTGTGTTTGACTGGAAATAAATAGACCCATCATAATTCCCTCTTATTTTCATTAGGTTGGAATCTACATATAGTTCATGAGTTGGATGAATTTTCCATATAATAGGAATCGTTCATATTTTTTTGTCTGTCAGTTCTAGCTTAGCAGAGGTTTCTATATGAAATTGAACACACACAGGTTTTTAGGCTTCAAAAGTTATTTTCTTTCAGTTTGTTAATGTTTCATGCTATTCAATTTGTGTCAAAAGCCATTTTCATCCTAAAGTTCATTAGTTTTACATTATGGTAGCATGCAATAAAAAAGGGTAAATACATTATTAGGACTGAGCTCACAACCCCATAAATGTGACCCTTAAAAGATGCCAAGATTATTCTTAATGTTTACTATGAATTTTCTTTTGTAGAAATTTGATGGGATTTGTTGGTGAGTTTCTGTTTATGTGTATTTTTTACTTTACAATCTAAATTTTGTTATCTTTGTTGAAAAGGTTTGACGACCTCATGTTGATGTAGGTCCATGATGGTGTCGCGGAAGATGTTGCATGGAATTTAAGGCATGAGTACCTATTTGATCTGTTGGATACGATCACCATTTGTTGATATGGGACTTTTGTACATCTGCAACTAATAAACCATTCTATTCAGTAGTAGCTCATCAATGTGAGGTAAGTCAACTTAGTGTATGCCTAATTATGAAATTTTGGTATTAGATGTAGTTTCAATATGTCATTTTCCATGTTTTCTCCATCTAAATGCTCCTTCCTATGTTACAAATTTAACTTTTCATTTAATAAAAAAGGAAATACATACTCCTGCATGTTTGATTTTTGTTACAAATTGGTTTCCTAGCTTTTTGTTTGGAAAAATGCCAACTACAATGATTTTCTTCTTTAATATAATGTGTGTAGAAGTTTCTCAAAATATAGAATTCATATTAGTTTTATGATGCATTTCTTAATATATCTTGTTTTTTATGACTCTTGGTCCCCTCACTCATCCTCAGCTGTAAGCTCTAACAGGGCTTGTTGTCCTTTCTTCTCTTGCTCAATACTGATATTTTTAGAGCTTTTCAGTTTATAACATCTATATTTGTAATGATATCTTAGCTTATACTCTCTTTTGCTAGATATTTAATGTCCAATTTGTAAATGCCTTGGCACTCACACTTTGTACTAACAATAGATGTACTATCTTTGTTCCTTTGACATACTTTTGTGGTCATTTGGTGGACACAAATAAAATGATCTTATCTTATACTTGGAACACAACCTGTATGTGTATTTTTCCATATTTGTTTTATGTTTTCTTGTTGTTGGGTTAGCCCTAGGATATTTTTTGTCTCTATAATGAAATCTTCATAGAGTGAATGTCTCTTTGTTTCTTGTCAAGCCCAGGGACATTCTGGGACCCTACCTATGTGTTCTCTGATTGAATCTTTAGAATAAATGGGTTAAATGCAAATGTTTAATACAACCAATAATTTATTTATGGATAGTGCCGCTCAATCATATAAGTTTGAGAGTGTGCGCCCTCATTTACCATTATCAATAGATGCATGCGTCTCTAGATTTACCAATACCTCGTAGTTTTATTTATAACAGCCTCGAAATAAAAACATGTAATTAATTAGATTAATCATGTGATTTATAATCAACATACAATTTATCAACTAATTAACATCAAATTTCAGAAATATGATTAGAGACAACTTACCTGTGGCGATGATGTTTCTCACTTGTGATTTCAGGGTTGAACGCTAGTTGAATTTTGCTAACTACAACAAAGTCTTGGGGGGGGACTCTGCACCAACCATTGGCTCAATTGCACAAAATCTTGCTACAACTGGACACCCCCGAGCCCTCAATCAACATACTACTGCTAGGGAATCCATTGTCTCACAACACTGTTCTCCTAAGAGAATGGATGATGGAATGCCTCTCATCTTCCTCACCATCTATTAAATAGAGCAAACATTGGAAGGGGAACCACATGCACATACTCCATGTGTCAACATGCAACTTTACTGCTTTCTTGTTTTATTTCTTTTGTTTTTACTTTTTGATAGCTTTAGTGATTTTTACTGCTTTCTTGTTTTATTACTTTTGTTTTTACTTTTTGATAGCTTTACTGATTTTTACTATTTTTCTATTTATTTATATTTATATTTATTTAGAGCTTTAGTATTGTTATTTATTATTCTAGTATTATTTATTATTTATTTACTATTACTATTTTTTATTTATTGTTTATTATTAATTTTCGTGTATTTTATTATTATTATTATTTATAATAATTTCTATTTAATATAATATATTATTACCTTCCAACTCATGTTTTCCATAGTATAAATAATATAATATATTACTATAAAATTAGTGGTTACTCATAATTTATGGTTTAAGTATTGTAATAAATAAATTATCAATAACCACTAATATATAATATATTAATAATAGTATATATATATATATATATATATATATATATATATATATATATATATATATAGTACTTTTTGATAGATTTACTGATTTTTACTGCTTTCTTGTTTTATTTCTTTTGTTTTTACTTTTTCATAGCTTTACTGATTTTTACTATTTTTCTGTTTATTTATATTTATATTTATTTAGAGCTTTAGTATTTAGTTGTGCTCCCATAGATTGTAATAAGCTTTTCCAAAATATGGAAGTAAAATGTGTGTCTCTGTCAAATATTATCTTTCAGGGCACTCCATGAAGGCGAATTATTTCTTTTAGGAAAATTTGAACGATAGTTGATGCTTCAAAGGTGGTATTAACTGGAATGAAGTGAGCACTCTTAGTTAATTTATCAACAACAACCCTAATGCAGTCATGTCTTTGGAATGTCATAGGTAAGCCTCCAACAAAATCCAGTGAAACAACTTCCCACTTAGTTTCTGGTATATCATGGGGTTGTAAAAGACCTGCCGAGTGACGATATTTAGCTTTACCCTGTTGACATTCTAAACATCGAGCCACAAACTTTGTTATATCCTTTTTTAATCGTGTCCAAAAAAACAGTTGTTTTAAATCCGCGTACATTTTTTGGACTCCTGGATGTGTAGCATATCACCTAGAGACAGATGGGCAAATAGAAAGAGTAAACCAAGTATTAGAGGACATGCTAAGAATGTATGTCATGGATCAACAAAACCAATGGGAGAAATACCTTCCCTTAGTGGAATTTGCATACAACAATAGTTATCACAGTTCAATTCAGGCATCTCCCTTCGAAATATTGTATGGAAGACCATGTCGTACTCCATTAAGTTTGGATCGATTAGAGGATTGAGTCATGTTGGGACTTGAAATGCTCCAAGAAATGGAAGAACAAATGGCCACAATTAAACAGAGACTAAAAGAAGCTACGGATCGCCAGAAAAGTTATGTTGATGTAACGAGAGTTGATAGAAACTTTGAGGAAGGAAGCCAAGTTTTTATTAGAATCAAACCCTTTAAAAGTCCCTTTAGGATTTCTAAGGGAACAAAGTTATCCCCTAGATTTGTTGCGCCATTCACGATCCTAGAGAGGATTGGACCAGTTGCTTATAAGCTTGAGCTTCCATTACATCTAAAAAGGATGCATAATGTGTTTCATGTTTCTATTCTTAGAAAATATGTACCCAACCCATCCCATGTCTTGAAATTTGAAAATTTTCAGGTTTCCGAGGAGGGAGACCTTCAGGTCAAACCATTTTGTATACTAGAACATCGGGCTCGTTGACTCAGGAATCATGAGTTTGAGCAAGTCAAGGTCCAGTGGGACCAATATAGCCCAAGGTCAGCTACATGGAAAGATGCAGATGTTATTTTTAATGACTTTCCCTATTTACTTGATTAAAATGTGTGCTGAACTAATTAGGAGTGCTCACTTAGCTAAGACAGATACTTTCATGGAGCATCTAAATCATGTTTTATTGTTTAAAATTTATGATACATCTAAATTGTACACTATGATTTCAGTTTAGTTTAATTAACTCTTATGATGTTGAGTATAATGTTACATGAGGTTTCGTGATATAATGGTAGGAGGATAATGATGCACATGTGGTTCTTATAGTGATGACGTATCCTTATGATGATGATGATATGCATAGGCATTATGATGTTATGTCGAGGTATATTGACATATTCATTTACTACGTGATGATAGGTATTTAATGTTGAATTCTCATTATGGATATGATATGCATAACATGGCATAGGAATTATGATGCTATAATATGAGGTTTATTGACATGTGTTTCATTTATTATGTGAAGTCATGATATGTATTTGATGCAAATATGTTGATGTTATAACTTATGATGGTATTACATGAGGTGAAGCATGTGATAGTTGCATAAAAATTTATGACATGCATGAGCATGCAGTTCGTTATTATTCATAATGTTGCGATTAACAATGATGAATGTTCTCATGATGACATGCAAGACTTGGCATGTGGATTATTTTCTATGATACTATGATGGTATATCTAATGCATTGGTTGCATGTTGAGGTGTGATGATTGACAGGACTCCACAAATGGGCCGAGAGAGCTGGTTTATTTGATGATCTCGTGCGAGCCCATATGCACGAGGGAGAATAAGTAACACCATATGGGCTGGGGACAAACTCAATCAACACTACATATGCCAGTGGTTCCTTTGTCTTATATAGCTCTTGATGGATAGCTCTTAAGGGCTATGGGACCATCTTGAGGAGGCCAAGTGCCTGATATTGAAGGCTAGGTGCCTAGTATTGTATTGGGATGCCGAAGTCTGGTAGGGGTGTAAGGACTTCGATGCCTGGGGTTGTGCACCTTAGTGAGTTGTGGAGGGAGTGGGCCAACCTTGCGAGATGCCCAGAGACATTAAGCACTGTACCGGATGCCTGCCTTGGGGCAGATGAGGTCTGAGTCAAGTGCGAGCCTTGGGGCCAGCCTTGGACTAGGATACAGACCGAGGAGGCTTATGCCTGGTTCCAAAAGTGGGAAAAAGGACAGAGATTCCTTGGGATTTCCTGGGTGTTGTGAAACTTTTGATGCCTGCTGGTTATACTAGTTCAATAGAGGGTGTCGGCAAACATGAAGTAATAAATAACAAAATAAAATGTTAAATAATTCAACTTAACTTCGGGATGAAGTTCCTTAAAGTGGGGGAGTATGTAATGTCCCTTAATAATAAATAATAATAATAATAATAATAATAATAATAATAATAATAAATAATATTATATTATATTATATTATTATTATTATTATTATTATTATTTATTAAGGGACATTACATTATTTTTCTGAATTATACATGAATTTCACTAATAATGACATGGATTTATATATTTATTTTAGCACCAAATTGACATCAAGGTAAGAATACAAATATCCAATTATCTATGAGCTAAAGATGATTCAAATAATCTCACCTTTAGCCTAATCATGTGGCAGAGTAATTTCTGAGGTGTGAAGTTTTATTAGAGACACTGTTTGTTTGTTTTTTTTGGTTAGAAAATGGTCTGCACTTGGTTTTATGTGACTTTCAATTTATCATTTGTAGCATGTTGAGAAATGGGAAAGAATAATCTGTGAAATTTATCTTGTAGGAATTGATGTTCAATGAAAGAATATAAAGTTTAACCAAGTTACAATCTCCTTTGGTAAAGGAAGAGGAACATATTAAAAAGTTGCCTAAGAGTACGTCATATATGAGTTTGAACACAAGTAATATATGGGTTTTTCTTTTGCAGATATGTTCTTTTTTCTACTCAAGATATCATAACAAGAAAAATATTGATATTGCAGGAATTGTTTGAGGACCTCATTGAGGTAAATTTTTCTGATGTCCTACTTTATTAATACCTTCTCATGACTAGATGACTCTAAATATGAATTAATATGTCCTTAAAACAAATTAGATTCAAAGTTTATAGATATAAAAGATAAAAACAAATGTCAATGTCTATGTTTGATTGTTACTTTCTCTGGTGTGGGTAGGTTATAGGAAATGGGATTGGAAAAAGCTTGGGGAGACCATGTATAACATGTCTTGGATATGATTCATTTGTGGTTGGAGATCCTTCAGGCATATGTTCCATCAACTTTGGAAACGTTTCTAGTAGGGATTCCTATTGTTTTTAATGTTGTGATTCTTTCAACTCATGGTTATTAAATTATTTTGGGAAAACAAATGTTATATGAATTCCAAACACCAATGGAAAGGTAATTTTTTTTGTTATAATTGCAATGTCCATTCCATGATATCCTCTCTTTATTGTTGATTTTATTTTGAATGTTTCGTTGAAGTTTTTTTTTTTTTAACTATGAAATCGAAAATATTTGGTATCATGTTCATTTCAACAACATCGAAATTTTGAAGATGAAATTAGTATTACACAATATTGATTGAAATATTTTTAGTTGTTTTGAGTTAAAATATTTTCATGACTATTAGAAACATTTAATTTCATGTTGTTATTTGAGCACATGATGCATTAGAGAATGAAATGCTATTGATAATAAAATGACAAGGATTAAGCATCACACCTTATATTATTTGTTTTCACGAGTTATCTACAACCTAAGACTTTTAGCATGTAAATTAGTTGGCATGATTGTGCCTAAAATTATCCTAAAGGTTCAATACTAAGTTACTTAGGTGTTATTTTGTATGGTAACATTTTATTTTCTTTGTTTATACAGGTCATTTGGCCACATAGTGGCCACTATCACCCAACTGAAGAAAACTTATTCGACTTTCTTGCTTTTCTCGGGAAATATGGCATTGACATTGTTGATGTTAGGTATATGTCATATAAATCCTTTATAGTTTACTTTAGTTTATATTCCAGTGGTCATCGTTTTTTATGTCTTATACTCTACATTGTTACTTCTTTCGTTTTCAGAAGAGGAACTCAATATTGATGGTAAAAAACAAAAATTGAATAAAGAGGAGAACAATAACACTAGAGATACAAATGTAGAATAAGGGAGAAGAGAACCAATCTAGTGATCCTTTAGAGCCAGTATCCCCCATGAGACGCACACATAGAGATTGATGGTCAAATCTTCAGAGTTGGCGAATTCACCTGTAATGCTTTGACAACACAATTGTAATTTTTTTTTTGTGATGAAACACTATTTCATGTGTAAATTGTAGTCCAAACAATATTAAGTTGGGAACTCATATTGTAATACTTGACAGTTCATATAATATAATTTATGGGGTTGAAATTATTTATAGTTGTATTTAATATTATTTAATATTGTAATTAACATATGCAACTTTGCGTTTTCATATTAGGTGAACATTGTATGACATTTTTTTAATTTAGTCACAAAACCATACTAATTAATCTATGTTGATTAATAATGAACACAAATAAAATGAATATACAACTAAATTAGTCATTTATAATGATTATTAATGAAAGTAAATGACATGAATATAAACTACTAAATTAGTCGTTTATATAATGAATATGAAACTACCAAAAAAAGATATATGACTACTATAAATGATAAATTTGTGATTACAAATAACGACTAAATTTTGCATATATACGACTATTAGTAGCTAATTTACAATATCTTATAACACGACCAAAATTTAGTCATATTTATTTGGTCATTAATTAGTTTCAAATCATGACTAAAATTTGCATATATATGACTATTAGTAGCTAATTTACAGTATCTTATAACACGACTGAAATTTAGTTATATTTTTTTGGTCATTAATTAGTTTCAAATGATGACTAAAATTTGCATATATATGACTATTAGTAGCTACTTTACAGTATCTTACAACGTGACTAACATTTTGAGTCATATTTCTTTAGTCATTAATTGGTTTTCTGGGATGATCATATAGTAGTATATTTTTTTGTGTATTTGGTCAGTAATTGTGCCAATTAATGACTAAGCTAAAAATGATTAAAATTTGGTCGCGTTATAAGATACTGTAAATTAGCCACTATTGGTCACCGACTGAAAAATGGTCATTTATATGCAAATTTTAGTCGTTCTTTTAGTAATTAATTAGTCATTTTGTACTAGTGTACAGACTAGAAATTAATATAAATAATTATGCATAATTTGACAATAAGATTCAAAAGTTTCTTATATATATGCACCTGGTTTGTGTCACGCAGTCCATGTACCCTTCAAGTTGAATGAATGGCATTATGATACATACGTGTGTTATGTCCAAAGTTGGTCAAATGGTAAACTCGCGATAGATGCATCATTATTTAAGGGAAATGGCAGGTCATGAAGAAATGGTGGCGGCCTCCCAATCACTCCATCTAATACAACATGCACAGTGACCAATGACATGTGCATCATGTCTTCAATAGTCTCCCTAGTCTCACCACTGAGCTGTGGAAACTCCTCTGGCTCTGTAGGTAATACCAAGCTCTGAGAAGGTAGTGGAAAGAATCTAGGAGGTGGTGGTACATGCCTAAGGTCCCTAAGAGCCCCGTCATGCTTGTATGTCCCAATTCAGGACCATAATAATGAGATCCGATATCAGCATAATCCGGCCTCATATGTAACACAAACTCTACATATAAATGCTTGGAAAAATAACTCGAGACCTGGTCATGGTGGGTGAAATTTCTCCAAGCTCCAATGAATCTATCATACACAAAAGGGGTTACGTCAACATTCCTAAAATATTTCAGTGGAATCATACCTCTATGTCTAGCAGGGTGATCCGAAGGGATGTCAAACAACTCCCCACAAACATCAATGTCCTTGATAGCCACTTTCACCACCTCCTAAGTATTTGGGCCTCTAACCTCATGCCTCCTAATCCTATGTATAGATTGTAGGAGGTGACTTTGTGGTCCCGACCTTCAGTATGCATCGATCAAACTATTAGTGTTATCCAACGTCAAAGAAAATGCATGACGAGTCAATGAATTTGTAGGGATGTTATTTATCTCTATTATGATCCATGTATGATGGGTCATAACATCCTGCAATGTGATATGACTTGTAGCATCATTCCATAGAGGGATAAATGTTGCACTCTAATCCTCAGCTTTGACCTGTCGAGTGCTTGCAAATCATAAACATAATTTAGCATATATAATTAATAAACTAGAAGCTTAATAACATATACAATATAGTTATACTTAAATAATTATATAGTTACATAGTTATGAAATACTTATAGTTATGTTACATGCTATGCTATATATGTCTGTGTTATGTTAAAAACTTTATGTTATGAACTAAATAGATATAGAACCATGCTATTTTATAAACTATATATATATGTGTGTGTGTGTGTGTGTGATGTTATAACTAAGTTATAATTTAGTTAAATATATATCATTATATAGATATATAGTTATGTTATGAACTATAGTTATGGTTATGGTTAATCTAGTGAAAATAGAAGATGATGGGAAAGTTTGTGAAAGAAATGATGATATGAAGCAAGAAGTTTTGAGGAGGGATGATATAATTAACTCTCAAGTGAATGTAATGAAAGATGGTTACTTTCATTGTAAAGGATCTAAAACAATTCCTAGGAAAGATTCTTTAGAATATTTTCTAGTGAATATTCCTTGAATTGCATATTTTCCTAGTTGCTATATCCGACCTATCATGGAAGGAGGAAACAGATAGAGGTTAGCCCTATGCCGTTCATACTAAATGAGAAGGAAGTGAAGGAAGAAGTCAAAATCTAGATTAGTATTAAAATCATGGCCGCAACACAAGGACTTGTGTTCTTGTCCCCAAAGAAGACGTTGCAACCGATATATGAGGGTGATTTTTGTGAGGTACTCATCGCAAGATCCAAACTCTTTGCCATAGCAGACAAAGGGGACATACCCTCATCTACAAATACTTTAAAGTAACTCCAGCCATATTTTGAATATTGTTGCAGGGGCTTATGCTTCTGCTTAGGATGCTAGCTAATAAATAATTATATGTAAGTGAATTCTTATTTGTAGGCATCAAGTTGTACAAACAAGGTGGTATCTATTTCTTTCTAATATTAACCTAAATTTTATGAGAAAATTTCCTACATCCATGATTGAGGCCTCTAACTATTGAGAAAATCTTGCAAGTGGTCAATTAAGAAGATTTTGTAAAGGAATACACCTTCAATACCTCCAGTTCTCTGGGTGCCATGAAGTAGTTTGAAACCTATAATTAAAATCTATAAGGTTGAAGCATCCCCCTTCACTATATAAAGTTGATGCCCTTAACAAGAAAAACTATTCTGTCAAAAGGAGAAATAAATCCTGGTAGCCTGAATGTGTGTCTCACATTTAGAATTCTGGTTATTTTCAACCCAAATTGCTGAAATACCATAGTAAGTGGCTTTGTTGGCACCTAAAGACACAGATGGAGACTTTGGTAACTTTGTTTAGAAGATTTATATTTCATCTTTGTAATGACTAGACATGTTTTAAAAGAACAAATATATCAAGTGTCTCTCTTTTGATTTATGTTACATTTAGACATATGGTTATATCTTTTTTCAACTTTTGTAGGTTATTATTTTGTTTTTCTTCACCATAAAATGGTTTATTATATGTTAATATTTGAATCAAAATCTAATCAAAGGTATATATGAATTTGTAAATGAATATGAAACGTTTCAGAATTATTATGTAACACACCAAAATAAGAAAGGACATGTATGGAAACATAACTGTTTGAATGCTTTTTCATGTTTCTAAGGAAATGTATAAGCTAGATTTAATTGAATGTTTTTAATAACATTTAAATACATGTTTTTTTCATCAAAAGGATTTATGACCAATCATTCAATGTATATGGCCTAACCATTTACCAGGTGAAGACTCTCTTGTAATCAGTGTTACAAGATTCACTGAGTCTTTAGTGTACTCAATAAAGTTTACTTGCCTATATTGTTAGTGAGCGAATTTTACATGGGTACTAAATGCTTGATCCATCTTGGTCAAGGTCATTAGAGAATATGGTATGGTATGGCCCTAAGAATTACGTAATGTTGTTAATGATGAATATAAGGGAGCAACATTTCTATTATATAATATATATCTGAACACTAGTTTCAGGCTTGGTCACGACTTCGTTATCATTATACTTGGGTGGATAGCGGTAGACCTCAATCATGCTTGGCAGTTGGAGCATTCACTTAACGAGTTTGAAAGAATGGGAAATGTAAATCTTTTCCCATTAGATATACCTAGTCTATATAATATTGATTGATCGGCTTCGCTCAAATATTTCCTTCAGCATAGCCCTGCAATGATTAAATCTTGCTACCATTTTTTGTCAGTCGGCATAATTTGCATACCTAAGCAAGAATTCATTCTTATATGAGTTTAATGTGTAGAATTTTGCAAGAATTCAGTGCTATATTGGTAAGTAAGTAGCTCATTTTTTCCATTCATTGTATAGGTATTGATGTTGTCTAACTACTATATGTTTTGGAATTACATTCTTTCCTCCCCGCAATGATCACATCTTGCTACCATTTTCTGCTGGTCAGTTTAATGTGCAAACCTAAAAAATAA
Organism: Pinus tabuliformis; assembly: GCA_031772625.1. NCBI lineage: Eukaryota > Viridiplantae > Streptophyta > Pinopsida > Pinales > Pinaceae > Pinus > Pinus tabuliformis. The sequence goes on along the minus strand of CM062820.1, from coordinate 639,547,012 downwards.
TTCATTGCTATATCACTTTAATGTGCAGACTTGAGCAAGAATTCAACGTTATATTGGTAAGTAAGTAGCTAATTTTTTACATCCATTGTATTGGAATTGGTGTTGTCTAACTATTATATGTTTTGGAATTACATTCTTTCATTGCAAGTGTCTTGGGTTGTGGACACCAAGGCACCTTTAATTCTTGTCGTGGACCCAAATTATCCAATTCCAGGTTATTATGCCTAATCATATCGCTAATGCAATTAAAATCCATATATGCCATAACAAAGGACAAACAAGGAAAAGAACTTCCACACCAGTGTGATTTATATTTTTGTTGGTAGTCTAGAATTCCCCAAGGATTTTTAAGATAGAACTCAGTTTTAGCATGTGTTCCATAGGGTTGTACATATAATTCAGAGTGGAACATTATAGCATGAGTTTTCAATTGTGTATGTTTATACACTTCATATTCCATATGCAATGCAAGGGTTGGAGAAGGAACATACTTCCATCTGATTATTTGAATTTCAGTATCTGATAGATCTTGATGACATTGTTTTTCTGCATATAGCTGTATCTACTAAGAAACATTCAAAGCATGACATGGTCACTAGTTACTGTGAAATGGGGAATATATCAATTAAGTAAACTAATATGCAACTTTTCAAAATTCTTCATGTAACACAACAAAACAAGAAAGGACATGTATCAAAACAAAATTGTTTGAATGATTTTTCATGCTTCTAAGGAAATGTTGAAGCCAGGTTTGATTGAATGTTTTAATAACATGTAAATACATATTTTTTTAATCACAAGGATTCTTGACTAGTCATTTAATGTACAAGGCCTGGCCCTTTACTAGATGAAGACTCTCTTGTAATCATTGTTACAAGATTCATTATGTGTTCAGAGTACTCAGCAAAGTTTACTTGCCTAGATTCTTAGTGAGCGAATTTTACATGGATACCAAATACTTTATCAATCTTGGCCAAGGTCATCAGAGAATATGGTATGGTATGGCCCTAAGAAGTACGTAATGTTGTTAATGGTGAATAGAGGGGAAAAACATTACTATTATGTAATATATGTCCTAATACTAGCTTCAGGCTTTATCATGACTTCGTTATCATTATACTTGGCTGGATAAAGGTAGACCCCAATCATGCATGGAAGTGGGAGGATTCACTTAACGGGCTTCAATAAATGGGGAAATGAAAAAAAATTCCCATTCTATATACCCAATCTATAGAATATTGATTGATCGGATTATATCAAATCTTTCCTTCAGCGTAGCCCTGCAATGATCACATATTGCTACCATTTTCTCTCAGTCAGTTTAATGTTAAGGACTTAGCAAGAATTCATTTATATATCAGTTTAATGTACAAACTTGAGAAAGAATTCAGAGTTATATTGGTAAGTAAGTAGCTAATTTTTTCCATTCATTGTATGGGTATTGATGTTGTCTAACTACTATATGTTTTGGAATTACATTCTTTCCTCCCCACAATGATCACATCCTGCTACCATTTCTTCTAGTCAATTTAATGTGAAGACCTAAGCAAGAGTTCATTGGCATTTCAGTTTAATGTGTAGATTTGAGCAATAATTCATTGTTGTATTGGTAAGTAAGTAACTAATCTTTTCCATTCATTGTATTGGTATTGACATTGTCTAACTATTGTATGTTTTGGAATTGCATTCTTTCATTGCAAGTGTCTTGGGTTGTGGACACCAAGACACCTTTAATTCTTGTTTCTTACCAATTTTATTCCCAAGAGAGTATATGCATTTGAATGATTTGAAATTTAATAGGGCACGTAGGACAATCCCAAAGTGTAAGAGGCTAAATTATCTTGTGAGACTGGGTAGGGCCAAACATGTCACCTAACAGGTGCATATATTTTATGAATTTACTAAAAATGTCAATCTTTCTTGGATTGAGATCTAAGATGCTGACAACTATACATATTTATCTATATTAAAGATCCAAGAGGTTTACTCAATGAGGATGAGGTTCAAAATTCATATATTGCAATCTAATATTTCAAGCAACATATTGGGATTCTTTTCATTTTATATGTGGTGTGTTTATTATTTTGTCCACAAAGAATTCCCTTCATGATCAAAGTTAACTTAGAGATGCTTCACTCTGTATATATGTTCACTAAATAAGTTGAATTAAATGTTTCTTAGTTTTTAATTCACATTCGTACACTGAATTATCAAGTCCTTTGAGTGGGTTTGATTGAGTAAATAAATTGCAAAAAGATTTAAGTAGTGTGTAGAGTTACCTCGAAAGGTGAAAAAGATGTTAAATAGGCATGTATGTAATAATAACTCACAATAAAACCCTGTTTCTTTTTATGCCTATGTTGTCTAATAGAATCACTTGATAGGATTAGATGGATGAGTTTCCATCCTATAGCACTGATGGGCACTATTTCTCACTTGGAAGAGGAGAAACTAGCTCAAACAAATAGCACAAAATAACAAAAATTCTAGAAAAAATCACCATTATACACAAACTAGCCCCATAAACATGTTGAACAGAGACAAGGACCTCTAGAAAAATCTATGACAAACCAATTTCATGCTTGATGCAAAATTAAATTTGATTATTCTCAATATCCTTTGTTATTTCTATTTTCTAGGGGCTTTCAAGGAAATGGAAAATCTCAAACAAGGCCAACACCAAGAGATTAAAAGTTGATGGGTTTACAACTAATTATTATTGGAATTGTGGAAATACAAATTAAAGTGAATATGGAAACCCTTGAACACAAAATTAACCCACTTAACCAACCAATTGGTTTCAATTGAAGTCCTCCACTCCATCTCTACAAACCATGAAACTAAATATACACCCGACCAATGCGTCACTATTGAACCAAAATTGAATATCAAACTACAATAATTTACAAATTGTCAATCTAAGTTTATTTTAATTCACTTTAATTGAAAGGTATATTATAAAAACTAGACTATCAACTTATTGTAAAGTTAAATTAATATATTACATGTTGTTAGAGGCAATAATTTATGTAAATTGCACAACATATCACATTTTTTCTCGTTTATGTTATTCTTCCCTACGCTACTACCTTACCGCGTTTCCTTTGCAACATGTGGTGAAATTTCTAGTGATGTTACTTACTATGCCATGCTATGCTCTATGTGTGTGTGTTATGTTAAATAATTTTATGTTATGTTAAATGTTAAATAACAAGTTATGTTATGTTAAATAGTTAAAGATTTTTGTTATGTTATAAACAATATATATAGAACTATAATATATTTAGCTATATGATATGTTTTAACTTTATAATCTAGTTAAATATATATAGTTATTTTTTAAATAATTATATAGTTACATAGTTATGAAACACTTATAGTTATGTTACATGCTATGCTATATATGTGTGTGTTATGTTAAAAAACTTTCTGTTATGAACTAAATAGTTATAGAACCATGTTATGTTATGAACTATAGTTATGGTTATGGTTAAGCTAGTGAAAATAGAAGATGATGGGTAAGTTTGTGAAAGGAATGATGATATGAAGGAATAAGTTTTGAGGAGGGATGACATAATTAACTCTTAAGTGAATGTAATGGAATATGGTTACTTTCATTATAGAGTATCTAAAACGATTCCTAGGCAAGATTCATTAGAACATTTGCTAGTGAATATTCCTAGAATTGCATCTTTTCCTAGGTTTCTTGTTGACTCTTTTGGTGAATTCAACACAGGTGTTGAGCCACCCAAAATAATTATATGGAACCCTTTTTAGTGAAGTGGGATTGCTTATGGAGACAAATATAGATATGAATTGTAGGGACCATGTGTTTATACTTCTTATACGCTGTAACTAAAAGATTGGTTTAGACAACTACAATGTCCTAAAGCATCTTTTGTTGAGTAACATTAGCATTATGTTGATATTTTTATCTTGGAAGGTGTTAAGCATGTCCTATTTTTTGGGATTACGATACTTGTATTTCAAACTACATGAAATTAAGGAAATGGTGTCATAAATTTTGAATTAATGTAAACGTACATCTCAATCTATGAGTATGTTCTTGAATCAATAAATTTCTTGAACTTGCAATTCCAAGGGATGGAAAATTATTGAAACTAGTGGCCTTTTCAAAGAATTTTGTTTTTCTTGTCTATGAATCAGGTTATATGTTATGAATTTTGCAATGAATTATGAAAATATGAGTGCATGTTTTAATATTTCATATATTTTTACTTTTGAGGTATTGGCATGGGTTTATGCTTTATTTCTGATTCATAAATATATGGTAAGTAACCCAAATAAAATTTGAATATATTTGATATAATATTGATCTATTGGATATTGTAGATAAATTCATAACCAACTAATGTCTTTTTGAAATTTTATATGAATACTCTTATTTTGTGATCTAATGTGTAATTATCTTGGAAGGAAATTACATAATTATCTTGAGGAACAATCCAAGAAATTCTAACCAATTAATTTAATTGCTTTATAATTTGTAGAGACATAATGTATTTAATATCATTAAATAATCCATTTCATATAAACAATCTGCAACGCAATGCAATAAACTAATTTCATGGCATTTAAACTTCCTACCAAGCTCCTTGAATAATTGATGTAATAAAATGAATGTAGGACACTTCAATCACCTGCGAAGATCCCTAAGTATTCTAGAAAATTTAGAAGCACCATATTTAAAATAATATGTCTCTCGATTAAGTAATATGTATTTAATTGTTGGTTGTAAGAATTTATACGGAATGTCATATTTATCAATTTTCCTTTTGCATATATTCATTCATTTATGTTTCGACATTAACTTTTTGTAAATTTGCAGGTTTGGGTATAAGGTTGATTACCTGACCTTGCACCATGGCTTCATTGTTGTAAGCCTCCATGACATCAAAATTCCTTTTTCCATTTCATCTTTGTTAGGACCCAATTCATGTTATCAATATTTATATTACAAATAATTTTCTATCGAACTATATAAGTCCATTTATTTTCAGATTGCAAATTCAATTTTCATAAATATATCAAGAGGTATTTGGATGATGACTTCAAGAGGGTGATGGAAATGAGGTGGTAAATATTTGTGCATAAAAAATTGGTCTTCATTACTAATTATGGATTTTCTTCTAGCCTTTCCCTATGGTCAGTTAGTTTTTTACTCTTGAAACTCTATGAGCTTGATTTTCAGTAACATTCACCCTCTATCTATAGTACCCCCTTGTGGGATTGCTATGTCCTTTTTGCTTATCAATATGTATAGAAAGTCTTCATTATGTTATCTTTGCTCCCAAATTTTCTCCATTTTTGTAGCCATTAGGCTAGCTTATGTTTTATGATGGAATGTATTTATCTGTGAGCAAGGCAGAACACATCATTTTGGGTATCCTTTGTACCAGTAATTGTAAGTGCTTGAAAATTTAATAAATGTGAAATATTGAAGTTGTGAGTTAATGATTTTGGAAGTATCTTCGAATGAATTCCCAAGTCTTATCACCATTACATTACCTATATGTGTAGATAGTTTTGTTTTAGAATAAATCTACAACTAATAATCATAGAAGTCTCTTCAGAATTTCAAGAGAGATATTATGTGGTTGAAGTAACTCCCGTAGTGAAACTAACAAATATATTTTTTGATTTGGTCACCCTGAACTTGTGTTGGTCTAGATCTATTTCTCACTTTTCCAAATATCAATTCATTTACCAAGAGAAGTCTCCTTATCAAATTTTACTTCTTGAATCCTATAGACAAATATTGATGAGAATAACAATGGATTGATAGTTACCTTACAATGTGAAGAATGATTTCCATTTCTTCTTGTGGATATGGGTAATCACTATGCCCATTCCATAAGGAACATTTTCTTGTCCATGGAAATATGGAATATGAACATTCCTTCAATAATAATAAGTTATTATGTGTAGAATCATTGGATGTAAAATGGTAACTGTTGCACCACATCTTAGAGAGGGAGTTTGGATTGAGATCTTATTTTCACGACAAGTTTTATGGACTCATCATGAGACTTGTCAGTAACAAAGTAAATAATTTTGTAAAAGGAAAAGATTCCAAACATCCAATCAAGCAAACTGACATTTTCTGGATTCACATTTTTGGAATAATGCACATTTTCTTTTAGGTTTTGTAGGAAATTTGGTCGTTCCTGATTTTGGAGAGGGTTTATTTTAGCTTTCATAGTGCATAACATTTGAATTTCAGGTATAGGATGAGGATTCACATTAGATATTCACTATTCTACCCCTATAGACATATGGTATATTGGTAAGAATTTTAAAAACAGAGTACTTATAGGTCTCAATTTGAGACATAGGTCGAGTAGAGTGTCTCATATGGAAATGGTTCTCAATTTTGTAGTTGAAATGTCCAGAATGTCTAATATGGAAAGGGTTCTCGATTTTGCAACTGAAATTTCTGAAATGCAAGCTATGTTTATTGGAGATTCTAAATTACAACATATTTTCAATATTTTCAAGTTAACATTTGACAAAAAAAATAAACTTTTTAACTTTATTCATAGGTCTTCCTTTCATGATGAAAAATATAATTTTTCCTTATTAATTTAGTCTTTGCATGCAACATTTTTGTAGGGACTCCCAATGAAGAACTTTGGTCAAGAGTGACTAAATTCAAGGACTGGCATACCCATCTCAATAGAAACCCCAAGATATAAAATTTGTTGTTCTAGACTTGCAACCAAGTGGTGTAGACTTCTTGTTTGTAAGAGTCCTTAATCTGTATTATCACCCTCATATCTCGTATGTCTTTCTTTCTTTCCTTTTTTTGAGAAATGGTGCACTAAAGAGAGTTGAATTCATGTATTTTGCATAAAATGTTGGGTTATGATCCATACTTTGATGATCTAAATAAATCTCAATTCTGAGATCTATTTTAAGGATTTAAGCAATTCAAGATAGTATATATTACTTTATGCATGGATTGGTGATGTTTTTGACAATGCTGGTATCAATTGTTGCAATTATCTCTTGGAAAGGCTCTTATCTAGATGCCAAAGGTGTCAAACAACCATTCCCAACCTGATAACCCTCTTAAGGTTCTCGATGCAACTTTTAGTTGTAGTACTGAAGATTATCAAAACGTCTACTAAATATAGTTAGTAGTCCCTGTTCTTCCCATTCTATACCTAGGAAAACGAGGATTACCTAGTGATTCATTGCATGCTGAAACACAAAACCATTTATCTTATCATAAGCATGAAATATTTAATGACCTATCTTGGTGCAGTTCTGTGAATAAAATGGTTTCATATATCAAATTTTTTATGTTTTGGATCAATGATAATGACAACCTTTCTATCTTGATCTGTGAGTTGCAAAGGGACACTTAGTAAATCACAATTTTTAATGTGGACATTGAAAACTACTATATTGACATTGCTATGTAGTGATGGTTCTTGAGAAGAATAATAGTCTACACAAAGGTTTTGATAGATGTGGGTAGTAGGTTTGAAACATGTCGATGCAGATGAACTTTTGCCACTATGGTTGGGAATTGGTTTTCTTGGGTCGCCTTCAACTGTCAAAAACTTTCATTCTATGCTTAATTTATTCACAAAACTTGCTAGAAATGGACTAGACACTTGGTTGTGATATGGTTTATTAGTGTAATTTAACCAAGGACCAATATTTTTTATGTTCCTCCATATTTTCTTCAGAATGCAACAGTCATTCACATAGAAAGGTTGTGACAATGTAATTCAATATAAAAATTTATGTTAGTTCCCCCTAGGTCCTAAAATTATAAACGTAATTGTCAAAACTCTACAATTCAATTACAATAGAGCAACATTTTTTTTCCAAGTATGTGCAACAACAAAACTCCTATCTTCCTACATATTCTTATTTTTCTATGAAGATATGGTGGATGGGGTCTTAGTCATGAACTCTCAGAACATTTCCTCATTTAAGAGTTAAAGGATATATTTACCTTTGTAATCTTATTCCATGAGTTTGTTCTAACATATACAATAGTAGGTTTATCAATGATAATGTTATCCCTATTTTGAAATAAACGTTTAAAACTTCAGCCTATGTTTATTTTGACACATCAAAATGTTTAATATCCATTTTGGTGTACCCATTAATGTTATATTTAACTTGGATTTGTTATAGCATCGATAATATGGCTATGATGTCTATTTCCGAGGTTATGTGAGGGTACGCCTCTCCATGGTTTCGTAATAATCGTATAGGTTTTAATGATGCCACCAACTTAACACATAGCCTATATTAAATGTCCACATATTCATATTTAACCATTCTTGATATGTAATTATACGAACTCCAATCATTTTTAATGCTACCTGTCCCTCTCCACCATGGGAATTGAAAGGTTTAATCCACTTATGCCATGTTTACCTCCTTCACATAGAGCGCATGTGACCACTTGGCAAATGTTTTAATGGATGGGACAATAGAATATCCATCAAGGGTTGAGATCTCAATGCATAACCCTAATCTTCCTATTTTATAGAAATTTGGTCATTATGTTGCTTCCTCTACTGCCTTCTACGCCTGGTGTCTTTGCAGCATTATTATGTAGTCATTCTTTAGCGTATGAATTCTTAGTGGCATACAAAGATCATGGAGGCAAGGTTAACTTCGCTCCCCTCACACTTTTCATTTCCCCACATTCTACAGGTAATTTATTTATTTATTTTCTTGGTTAATTGTGTTTCCATTCTTATGGGGTTCCTGTGGAGGATTTTCATAGCTCTATTTTCCATTTTGATTGTTTTCCTTCCCCAGTCGATGTCACTCTATGTTTCTTTCCACTGGTTCTAGGTATATCGTTCATAAGGAAGTCTTTTCTTTCCATTCAACTCTCTTTTGTCTCTAGGTAAACATTTTCATTTTTATCTTACTGGTTTTGCTCTCATCGGTTCTTCCTATTATGGTGAGATGCAAGTTCTCCCAATAAATTTGATGGACTCCATAATTTTTTTCCTTTCTCGTGCAGGGGTTTTGGAGGAAGAGGCAAGGTAACTTCTTCAAGTTTACTTTGGGTTTACCTTACGACGCGATGTCTCTCTGGATTTCTTAGCTTAAGGTTCTGTAACGATACCTTTCCTAGTTTTCCTCTTTATCCTGATCATTTTTTTCTTATTATTATCTTTCTTAGTTTGTTATTTTCTTTGAGCATTTCACCCCTCACTAGCCCTTAAAAAAAAATTGATTCATATGTTTATATTCAGATGGGCGCTGACACCTTGTTTTTTCTTCAGGTATAAGCAGGTAAGGGTTGAGTTTTTCTTGAATTAATTTCATATGTTAAGGGAGACTTTGAACTACAATATACTCATACCCTGTCACCCCATCTTGCAGGTAATAAATACTCTTTACAATCATGCTCATGTGGGCAGCAAGGCCATCCAGTTGTCTCTGATATTCCGCCATTGTGATTTTCCAAGTTGGTTAAGTTTACCTTCTTAGGGTTCGAGTTCGTACAAGGTTCTGTTATTATTTATTGGCAACTAGTGGATTTCCCATAACGCATGCTTTATGTCCATTCTAGGTATTAAATTCTCTAAGGTTGAGGGAATTTTGTCTTTGGATTTTCCTCATTTACTCTGTAATTACCAGTCTTGGTGCAATTGTATTTTTCTACTAAGTTTCTAAACTCTTAGGTCTGTAGACCCTAATTACTAAAGGCGCAGACCCCTGGTTACTGAATGGTGAGGCGTAAGTCCTTGTTTGATGAAAGGACTTATGGGTATTCAGGCAATTGAATGATTTGTTCCATCAGTGCTACTCAACACAAATTTCCTCCTTAATGAGTTGTTATTTCAGCATGTTCCATGCGATTTGGGTTTCTTACATTTTAGACCAAATGAAATCTATGAAAGAGGGAAGTACCTATATTTATATAAATGTTTATCACATTTATTTTCAAATGTCAAATTGGTGTACTTATTGTTTCACTATCAGTGTCATAATACATCTTTCCAGTTATTCTTTTTGCTAATACTTCTCGATATTCTTCTACTAGTCAATGGATTTTCTGTACAGGTAGAAGAAATAATCATTCCTGTTGATACTCTTATATACTGCTTATCTACTAGTCTCCTTTCAGAAACTCTCAATTCCTTAATTTATTTTCAAATGAGTAATACTAACGGTATATAGCATTAAAGACCTCGACTAGTAATACTACCTATTAGGTGAATAACAAATGAGTACATGTTTGACCGATTTCCTACTGTATTCTTTTGATTTTTCACTTTACCACTAGGCTTAAATCTTGGTAATTATACCGCGCCATGATTATAATTTTTCTTTTGGTTGTATGCTAAAATCATTATTCTAGGAAGTTTATATCTCGGTTTTGATAGTGAATTCATATTTGTCCTTTTCCGATTTAGCAATTATTTCCTATCATATATCCCTTTTGTTACACTCTTCTAACGGTTATTGATTATACCTATAAATATCTCATATGCACAGTTCCCTGACCCTTTTCATACTTAGGATTATCTATTGTAAGAAAATATGAGCCCTGTAGGTGTTGGATTCTACCCTTAACACGCCCGTTTACAGTCTTAACATAACTGTTTCGACTTTGACTCCCCCTCAATATTTTAGCTTATCATCCAGAGTCAACTAATTGTAAAATCCACACTCTCTCTTAACACTCAATAAAATTTCTAATAATATCTTGTATGAATCTTAGCAATAAAATCAAATTTCATGCCAACTAACTTATAAAGATAAATTATGTGCATTGTAACAATAGAATCAATTTTCAAGCCAGCTAAATTTATTATCACAGTGTACATGCCTCCTAGCTGTAGAATTAGTCATTACAATAGAATCAACTTTCAAGCCAACTAAATTTGTAATCACATAGTACATGCATCGTAACTGTAGAATCAGTCGATAAACAACTAAATTTATAATCACTGAGTACATGCATCTTAACTGTAGAATCAATTTTTAAACAAACTATGTCAAAATTCTGAAAACAACATCTACATATAATTGTTCCCATTAAAAAAAATAAAATAAAATAATAGATAATCTAACCAGTATCACTATTAGGGGAACACTTGAGGGAACACTTGAGAATTTTACACCTTTACCACCCAACCTTGAACTAAGATCGTCTAGTTCACCCCCGAGTTGAGATGTATTTACCAGGGTATCAACAACCCCTATTGATCCCTTCAATAGGTATTTTATATATGTTCTTTCATGATTGATTTTTCCTTCAGCGGCATCCCACTTTTATGGTTCTCAAAATCCACTTGCCTAGGATTTTCTTTTAAAGCCCTCTTTTCTCTCGAGCGATGCTTTATTCTTACTCATCTTTAGCAACTTTCTCCAGCTAAAGGATTTAATGGTTTTTTCTATTTTATCCATTAAATCTTATCTATGAGTCCTTATCATGGAAGATTTTTATCTCAATCTCATTCTCTAATGATTTTTTTTTTTTCCTCCCACAACAATCTCTTACTCAATTTTCTCATTCCAAAGTAATTTCAACCTTTTTTGTTTATTAATAAAATCACTTATTACACAAGCATTTTAATGTACTCCATGGCTTACTTCATGGCTTTTCCGCCATCCATTCTAACATAACTTAGTCTTCACAAAGAAAAACCATCATTACATAAACAGAGGGGTATTACAGTGATGGATTTCATAAACTTAATCGATTTCATTTTTTCATGAGAAATTTATTGAAATAGTGTTTCTTAAATTCATTCATTTTTTTTTTTTTAAAGAAATAGCACTGATACAAAACAATAGAAAAAACTCGAATTTTTTTCTTGCAATATTACGCTGACATACATAAAATAAAAATACTTATAATTGAACCAAAATTGGTGTCTTGAATTCAAAATTGAACTTTTTTATACAGCAACTAAATAAATGGAACTAAAAATCCTAATGATACCAAAAAATTAGGGAAGTGGAAAGAAATTTTGACAATATTGTGGTGATGTAGATAAAATAAAATAGTTGATTTAGAATTGGTTTTGATCATAAGATTTCAAGTGATTGAACCACAATTGGTGTCTTGAATTCAAAATTGAACATTTTTATACAGAAACTAAAGAAATGGAACTAAGAATCCTAATGATACTGAAAAAATAAAAATCCTAATGATACCAAAAAATTAAGGAAAGTGGAAAGAAATTTTGACTATATTGTGGTGACGTAGATAAAATAAAAACATTGATTTAGAATTGGTTTTTATCATAATATTTCAAGTGCATTTTGCCAAACTATTAATTGGTTTTGATCATAATATTTCAGGGGCATTTTCCCAAACTATTAAATCACATTGAAGTTAGTATTGGGGCATTTTTTAGGTTCTTTAATTCAAGTTTGTATTTTGTATTTTATTTCACTTTGAAGTTTAGACCAATTATTCATGATCATAGCCTTTTGGTTTTTATCTTTTTAATTTGCCATTATAATAAATAATTAAAATTTCAAATGAGAAACAAAATTATATTTTAAAATATATTTTAAGCAAATAACGTTTTCAAATTACAATTAAAATACATTTTGGAGGAATATCTTAAAAAAAAATAAGTTATAATTTTTTTTTGAAAATTTTTGGGTGCGCTTCCTCTCTGCTACAAACTAGGTCTGCTCTGCGCGCCCCCTGTGGCTAATGCGCACATCTCTTGAGCCCCTCGGCTCTCCAATGGACTCCAACAGGGATCCGCCTCCGGGCGCCCCCCCCCCCCCCCTCACTCCCGAGAGGTTCTGGCTTTCAAAATGATGATAGAAGCTTGCATTAAGAGAACCCCTTCCGCCATGCAACAGAATTGCGTGAAGAAAATGGAAAGCATACCCTTTGTTGCACTCCTAGAAGAAGAAACGTGAAGAGTAGTTCTGAATCTTGCAGAGAGAGACCTCATAGGCCATTTCATTGGCCTCTGGCATTCACCAAAATCTGTTGAAGAGTGGGTTCAGAGAAACTAGATCCCGTTAACCCAAGAGGCCATAAAAAGCTACTTTGTGGGCAAGGGCTACTTTGTTTTCATCTTCGAAAGTATAGAGGATAGAAGCTTAATCTTCAGGAACGGACCATATTTTATGGGTCCACAAGGATTATATTTGAACAAATGGTCACCCGATTTTGACCCTGCTCAAGATGTTCCATTAGCTGTTCCCGTCTGGGTGTGTTTGCCCCATCTTCCCCTCCATTGCTGGAACCAAAAGTCTCTCCAGCTAATCGGCAATGCTCTAGGAAAATACATAGACCAAGCAATCAAAAAAGATCAGTATTCGTGTGCCTACATATGTGTCGAAGTTGATCTCGAGGAGGGACTGCCAGAAGCAATCAAGCTAACTGTCATCGGATGGACGCATGTTCAAGAACTGGATTATGAATAGTTCCCTTCTAAATGTAGACACTGCCATGATCATGACCATTTCGCAAAACACTGCAACAAAAGGGCTGAGGAACAAGAAGAGATGTACAATGGCGAGCAATGGAACCTAGTCCAAAAAGCATCGCATAAAAAATAAAAAAATAAAAATAAAAAAAAGTAGGGGGAAAGTCACTCAGAAGGAGGCCCCCAACAGCTCCAAACCCACTGAAGAAAGGGGACCAAACCCAAATGAAAATAAAGCAGTCAGGCCCAACCCTCAGAAACAATCCCAGAAAACGTAGACTGCGAAGGAACATCCAACTCCAACAAAGAAGACGAAGAAGCAGGCCACCCAGAGGCTTCCAAAGATAGCCCCTCCAATCCCTCGTATGCAGAAGTCACAAGGAAAAAGCCAAAAGATAGCTCAGGATCATCGGAGGATGAGATCCACGAGCATCCGTCAAAAAGAGCCAGAAGGAAATCCCATAAAGAAGCAAGGGAGGAGGAGGCTGAAAGACTTAAAACTCAAGGCAGCTAGCCCATGACAGAGATGTCTATTGGGAGAAATACTAGAACAAGGACTCCAAAGGGAGGATCCCTCCCCCCATCTGGTAAATAATGCGTCTTGTCTCTTGGAACTGTAGAGGTCTGGGAACCCACATGAAAATAGAAGCAGTCAAGGATCTACTGAAATTTGAACCACCAGATATTCTCATGCTCCAAGAGACAAAAATCGAAGGGCAAGCCCTCCTCGACATCAGTAAGGTGAAGTGGAAGAAAAACACAGGCAAAGTAATAAGCTCAAGGGGCTCTTCAGGGGGGCTGGCTACCCTATGGACAGAAGATCTCTTCCACTTGAACAACTCCTTCGAAACTCAGCACTAGATCTTCATAGAATTGAAGCATTGTGCATGTAAGTTGACTATTTCACTCTTCAATCTTTATGTTCCAGTTCTTTACTCTGAAAAAAGAGAATGTTGGAATTCCCTCCTAGCATTCTTAGAGCATCATAACCCCAATAACATAATCCTTGCTGGAGATTTGAACATAGTTTTGAAGCCCAAAGAAAAGACAGGGGGAAATAGCAGTAGAGACCATTTGTTGCCTTTTGTGGAAGATCTCATCCAGCAATGGGATCTCCTTGATTTTATCCCAATAAGAGGTCTCTATACATGGACAAACAACAGGATAGGGGAGGAACACATATCTTCTCATCTAGACAGATTCTTAGTTTAAAGCTCGCTGATGATGAACAACAAGATAATCAATACAAAAATCCTCCCCAAATTAACTTCAGACCATAAGCTCATTTAGCTGCTCCTAGAGGATGAAGAAGATTTGGGTCCTCTTCCTTTTAGCTTTAGCCCCCTCTAGATTGAAAGGGATGGTTTCTTAGAAACCGTGAAAGAAGCTTGGGCCAAACCAATTTCAAGATCACCATGTTATGTTTGGGAGCAAAAGCTCAAGGCAGCAAAACAAGCCTTGAAAGAATGGATAAAAAACCTGCTTCAAATCCAACTAGCCAAAGGAAAGAAATAGTGCAAACTTTGGAGGACATACAAGTTTGATGACCCTGAAAGCGCTGGGCGCACTCCTCTCTACTATTGCTGAAACAAAAAAATGATGATTATCCTTGAAAACGCTGGGCGCACTTCCCACCTATTGCTGAGCGCAATCCAATAGCAGGGGAACAGCAATTACCAATTCACAATATAAATAGGAACATTGTTTTGTTTAAACACTGAAACCGAATTCCTAGCCTCTTCCAAAGACAGCGCAGCCAAGACAATACTTTAACAATCATATAACTGTGTTAAAGCGCTCGTTACAAACCTTTGCAGGCATATCTATGTTGCATTTGGATGGAAAATACTCAATGACCGCACAAATTCCCCAAACTCTATAACTTCATTACGCTTGATGTCAAAGAGATCAGAAAACCCTGTCTGCAAAGAGGTTCTCCCTTTGAGAGTTTCTAAAAATCCACCCATCGTTAAAGAGAGCACTACTTAATTTCTTGAAAAGCTCGTGTAAGGCCTCAACTTCACTCACAGTGAATGTTGTTTCTGCAGCAAGAACAACAGGGTCTTCGTTTGCAGGTGATTGCTTAACAGTCTTAGTCTTGGATCCAACACAGCCCATAACAAAATGTGTTGCATAATCCAACAGTGCAACTGCCACAAACTTTCCTCCGAGTTCAGAATCTCTCAATCACTATGTGTATGTATGCGATATATAAATTCACAACTCCTGCGACTGGAACTCCTCTTTTCTCCCTTTCCCCGGTCCCGATAGCAGGTGCTGCCAATACACCATAACTACACTTACCGTGATCGACAGTCATCCCCATTAATCTCGCAATTGAATGCCACAATACCGGATCCAGATCACTCCGATGTGATGGATCGGTAGTCACAGTTTGTCCCAACAATTGATTGCCACATTAGTAGATCACAGATCCGCTCCGATGCGGAGGATCGGCAATCACCAGGACAGATTGTCAATTATTTATTGATGATTTCATAACGCCAATGCGGATTTCTCTGATCCAACTCAGTTCAAACGGTGTATTTCAGTCCCACATCTATGATTCGATAGGAATTTACTCCACGTTCTCTATGTTAAAGACTTCCCAACTCACAAAGGGCGACAGCGCTCTGTTTGCCAAAAGAACCACAGATTTTATGCGATTTTTAATACAAACACAGATTGAATTTACTTAAATTCATTACGCAGACATCAGTGCGCAACCTCCAGTATTTGTCATTCGATTTTGGAATATAATCACGCAAAACAGATAAAAAAAACACAGAGCTTTGGATTGGTTTTTTTTCTTTATTATTCCAGAACTAACAAAAACCATATACACGTTGTCACATTCTCAGTCTAATACACACTGTCACACTGTCACACTAACTACTCGATACATACTCTTCTAATTATAAGAATTCTAACAATAAACTCCTACCTATTTGGGCTCGCATACACCTGTTATAACAACCTTAACAATAAGATAGACACGCCTATTACAGTAATAGCTAATTATTTGTAAAGTCGCCTTCTTTAACAAACTGAACAGAAATGAATTCCACTTTGTCAGGCCACAACATGTGGGCAATTTCCCACATTGCTGGCCCGTTCCGATGCTCCTGCATCAGACTCCCGGAGAAGAAAACTGATCTTGTAGTTGTTTGGAGTTGATCCCCATTCTCTGGAGCTCTGCTGACGTCCTCTATTGGTTCCTCTTTCCACTTGGTCAAATATTGATAATGAGTCTAACTCCTGGTTCGCTTTAGCGCTTTCTTTTTCCTTTTTCCAGCTTTGGGCTTTCGTCTGTTATGGCGTCTCTTTGTGGTTCTTCTTCTGGCTTTTAGTATAGGTACCATTCTGCAATACATGACTAAATCACCTGTTTGGAATTCCTTTTTCCGCCTCCTCATATCTGCTCGCTGCTTGTCTTTGCTACTGCATTCCTGCCATCTGCTTTTGACATCTCCCTCAAATATGCTTCTAGGAGTTAGCCAATTCACATCTACTTGGATTTTCTTCGGATCCAATTTCAACTCTTCTTTGGAGACTACATATTCCTTTAAATCTTCATTCTTCACCCTGATGGTGATTTTATATAAGGCTCGAGAAATTGAATTCATTCGCCATTCAACTTCTTTCTTCGCACTGAGTGCTATTGGCACAGCACATGGATTAAGGCTTTCACTGATTAGCCATTTATCCATCAACTCTTTCACTTGTGTTCCAGCTTCGACATTTTCCTGCATTACCCTGTAGGCTGCTTTATTCGACACACTGACTCCCGATATTAGATCATTATGTTCACTAATACTCCTGATGGGTAACAACTCATCCACAACAATATCAGCACAATCATTCAAGAAATTCTGAATTTCTTCAGGTAAATCTTCTAAATTTGTAGAAGTTAAAATTACCTTGGGTTTGCCAACACTAGCAAGATGCATCTCCTTACCCTTCTCATCTTCCTGCAACAGGATCTTTTCATTCACCAATGTAACACTGTTTCCAGCTGCTTCTTTATCAGCTTCAGCTTTCAATGGCAGTAGTGTATGCTTATGCCCATCTTTCTCCAAAGTATAAGTATTTCTTCTGCCATCATGTATGGCATTTCGGTCAAACTGCCAGGGCCTCCCTAGCAATATGTGGCAGACATCTATCGGCATTACATCACATAAAATGACATCCTTATAAGTACCAATCTGAAATTCAACTTGACATTGTTCAGTTACAAAAATTTGATGGCCTTTCTAAAGCCACGATACTTTATAAGGAGTGGGGTGTACTGTTCTCTCCAACTTCAACTTGTCCACCATCTCTGTAGAAACAAGGTTGTCAGTACTACCGCTATCAATTATCAACTTGCAACACTTACCCTTGGACTTACATACAGTTCTGAATAAAGTCTTCCTTTGAACTGGTTCTTTGGCTTCCTTAGCTCCTTCCAGTAATACCCTTTTCAGTAATAGGGACTCTCTGTCTTCTGGTGGTTCCTCTTTAGCTTCACGTTGAGGAATCTCTTCCTTGGCTTCTGCAACATTCACGTTGCACTGGTTTGCTGATCTCTGATGAGGACAATCCCATTGTACATGTCCCCATTCACCACATGCAAAGCACCGGAAATCTCTTCCTCGGCCTCTGCCTCTGGGCACGAACCTTCCACGTCCAAAATCTCCCCTTTGTGGTGCTCTATTGCTCGCACTCCCTGCCTCATTCTGAGAGTGTTGAACTTTGGATTCAAGTATCCTTCCTTCTTTTGCTGGATTCTTACCTCTGTTTCTCTGGTTTTGTTTGCGCAACAGTTTTTCCTCTGCCTTCAAGGCTGCTTGATAGGCATCCTCAACAGTTTTCAAACTTAACAGGCTAATCTCATCTTGGATCTCATACCTTAGCCCATTAATATACCTGGCTACTTTCTCCAAATCATCTTCTACATGCCCTGTTCTGATATTTAACCTGTAAAATTCTTCAGTGTATTCTTTAACAGACATTCCTTTCTGCTTCAGATTTTGCATCTGCTTAAAAAGATTCAAATGATAGTCTTTAGGCAAAAACTTGGCTTTGAGTTTGCTTACCATTTTATCCCACTGCTTGATCTTAGATTTCCCCTTTCGCGTTCTTGATGTCTGTAACTCGTCCCACCAGATGGCTGCATGGCCCTTCAGTCTAGTGACTGCAAACTTCACCCTCTTATTCTCCTCAATCTCTTCATAATCGAAATACTAATCTATGGATCTGATCCAATCCATGAGCTCCTCGGCATTTAAACTTCCTTCATACATAGGAATTTCTATCTTGGGTTTGCTTCCAACTTTTACCAGCATCTTGAGGACTTTGGCAGTTTCATTTTCTTCTCCTGCTTCCGCTTCTTCCTTAGATTCTTCGGAAGAACTCTCAGCTCCCTCATCTGGTGCTCTTCTCTGGGCTGTTTCCATTGTCTCCATTCGTTCATGCAGTCTTCACACTTCGTCTATTAGGACTGCATTTGGTTCTGGTCTTCCTCGACCAATTCCTCGCCTTGGCAGCATCTTGGTTGCAAACACCTGTATCTTTTGGCTCTGATACCAAAAATGATGACCCTGAAAACGCTGGGCGCACTCCTCTCTACTATTGCTGAAACAAAAAAATGATGATTATCCTTGAAAACGCTGGGCGCACTTCCCACCTATTGCTGAGCGCAATCCAATAGCAGGGGAACAGCAATTACCAATTCACAATATAAATAGGAACATTGTTTTGTTTAAACACTGAAACCGAATTCCTAGCCTCTTCCAAAGACAGCGCAGCCAAGACAATACTTTAACAATCATATAATTGTGTTAAAGCGCTCGTTACAAACCTTTGCAGGCATACCTATGTTGCATTTGGATGGAAAATACTCAATGACCGCACAAATTCCCCAAACTCTATAACTCCATTACGCTTGATGTCAAAGAGATCAGAAAACCCTGTCTGCAAAGAGTTTCTCCCTTTGAGAGTTTCTAAAAAATGCTAGCCGAAATTCTTCCTTGTGAATCCACTCATCGTTAAAGAGAGCACTACTTAATTTCTTGAAAAGCTCGTGTAAGGCCTCAACTTCACTCACAGTGAATGTTGTTTCTGCAGCAAGAACAACGGGGTCTTCGTTTGCAGGTGATTGCTTAACAGTCTTAGTCTTGGATCCAACACAGCCCATAACAAAATGTGTTGCATAATCCAACAGTGCAACTGCCACAAACTTTCCTTCGAGTTCAGAATCTCTCGATCACTATGTGTATGTATGCGATATATAAATTCACAACTCCTGCGACTGGAACTCCTCATTTCTCCCTTTCCCCGGTCCCGATAGCAGGTGCTGCCGATACACCACAACTACACTTACCGTGATCGACAGTCACCCCCATTAATCTCACAATTGAATGCCGCAATACCGGATCCAGATCGCTCCGATGTGATGGATCGGTAGTAAAAGTTTGTCCCAACAATTGATTGCCACATTAGTAGATCACAGATCCGCTCCGATGCGGTGGATCGGCAATCACCAGGACAGATTGTCAATTATTTATTGATGATTTCATAACGCCAATGCGGATTTCTCTGATCCAACTCAGTTCAAACGGTGTATTTCAGTCCCACATCTGTGATTCGATAGGAATTTACTCCACGTTCTCTATGTTAAAGACTTCCCAACTCACAAAGGGCAACAGCGCTCTGTTTGCCAAAAGAACCACAGATTTTATGCGATTTTTAATACAAACACAGATTGAATTTACTTAAATTCATTACGCAGACATCAGTGCGCAACCTCCAGTATTTGTCATTCGATTTTGGAATATAATCACGCAAAACAGATAAAAAAAACACAGAGCTTTGGATTGGTTTTTTTTCTTTATTATTCCAGAACTAACAAAAACCATATACACGCTGTCACATTCTCAGTCTAATACACACTGTCACACCGTCACACTAACTACTCGATACATACTCTTCTAATTATAAGAATTCTAACAATAAACTCCTACCTATTTGGGCTCGCATACACCTGTTATAACAACCTTAACAATAAGATAGACACGCCTATTACAGTAATAGCTAATTATTTGTAAAGTCGCCTTCTTTAACAAACTGAACAGAAATGAATTCCACTTTGTCAGGCCACAACATGTGGGCAATTTCCCACATTGCTGGCCCGTTCCGATGCTCCTGCATCAAAGTTGAAATGGAACACAAGGATATCACCTCAGAGATGATAGGAAAAGAGGTAGAAGCCCAACGCTCTTCCTTCCACTCCTTTAGAATTGAAGAAAAGTACTGGAGAATCAAATCCCGTAGCCTATGGTTGAAGGTTGGGGATCGAAACACCTCTTTCTTTCATCACCAATATAGAGCTAGACTCTCACGTAATCATATTTCAAAAATCACAACTGAAGAAGGGCAGATCTGCAAAGGGTTTGCACAAATAAAAGAGGCAGCAAAAAGTCACTTCAAAAAGCTTTTTACTGCAGGGACACAAGGCAGCGAGGAAGACTCAGCGGAGCTCCTCTCAAACATCCCTTTCCTTGTCAGCTCAAAAGACAATCATGCTCTCATCAAAACCTTCACGGAGGAAGAAATAATTAATGTTATTTGGTCTATGGAACTTGATAAGGCTCCTGGGCCTGACGGGTTCACCATTCACTTCTACAAGATCTGTTGGGATACCATTAAATATGACCTCCAGAAAATGATAAGAGGGTTCCAAAAGAAATCTAAGATAGGAGGAGGAACCATTTCCACCTACCTCACACTAATTCCAAAAGAGGCCAACCCAGAAACCTTTGCCACATTCAGACCCATATCTCTATGTAACGCCTCCTACAGAATTTTGGCCAAGCTGCTGGCAAACAAAATTAAACCATTACTCAAAAGGATCATCTCCTCCTCCCAAGGAAGATTTGTTGAAGGTAGACACATCTTGGATAATGCCATGCAAGTGTAGGAGACAATTCACTCAAGTAAACAACGAAGAGAAAAAGGAATGTTGATAAAAATAGACATGGCGAATGTTTTTGATAGTGTTAATCACACCTTCCTCATCAAAGTCTTACGCTCCTTCGAGTTCTTGAACCAGTTTGTGAATATTATAAAAGCCTGTATTGACAATCCTTGGATTGCCCCCCTAGTTAATCGGCGCCCTACTGGATTCTTTCATGCCTAGAGAGGCCTTAGGCAAGGTTTCCCCCTCTCTCCTTTTCTATACATTATGCTAGCTAAATCTCTGAGCAAAAAGCTCACTGCTGAGAGAGACGCTGGGTCACTACCTGGCCTCAAAATTTCCCATGGCATAGATCCCTTAAACCATTCCTTGTTTGCGGATGAATCTATTCTTCTCGGAGGAACCTCTCTTAGAATTGCAATGGCGTTTGACTCAATCCTCAAATGTTATTGCAAGGTAACAGGAGCCTTAGTAAGTGAAAGAAAGAGTGAAATTTATGGCTAGAATATGGAACAACAAGAGCTCATGAGCATATCGTAGATCCTAGGCTTTAAAGCCTATGCAAAATGGGACAAGATCAAATACCTGGGTTTTCCCATTACAAATGGAATTAACAAAAGGGATCTGTGGAGCGACATTATCAGCAAAATCAAAACAAAGATCTCATCTTGGGGAGGCTACTGGTTAACAAAAGGAGGAAATGTAATTCTTATTAAAACTCTGCTATCTACGTTGCCAATTTACCAAGCTACTTTTCTTCTTGCTCCTAAAAATGTGATGGATCAAATATCTAAACTCCTCAGAGATTTTCTATGGCAAGGGGGGGAAGGGAATTAGGAAAAAAATCACCTGATCAACTAGGACACAATCAAAAGAGACATCACAGAGGGCGGTTTACAGATTTGCGATCCTGCGATGGTTAACCTTGTGCTTGGTGGCAAAATCCTGTGGAAACTGCATTGTGATCCATAGCACCGAGTCAGTCAATCACTCTTGCACAAGTACGCAGATGGTCTTGCGCTACGGAATCTGTAAGCCTGCATCTCAGTTAACTGCTCCCAAACCTGGAATTTATGCCAAACTTGGAATTTATGCCGAAAAAGTCTACACTTCTTGAGAGAAAAGGTGTATCGCGTGCCCCGAAATGGAAAGAAAACCTCTCTGTAGGACGATTGCATTATGGATCGTGCTCCGCTATCTGAGTCTGAAGACATCGTAGATATAAAGGAGTGGCTCCAATGCACTGGCATCAATAGCGTCTACGATCTTTCTAGGTGGGACAGCAAAGGCAATTGGTGCTGCTCGGTTCCACGGCGTCCGTGTTAGACTCTTGCAGCAATAAAATCGACTCATCAAATTTCTTGAAGAGGTAGCACCAGTTCACCAAAGCATGAACAACGCATGGGGATGGGGACACTCAAGAAGGTATACCACAGCTGTTGGTTACAGCGCCCTTCACCCAACAAAAATCAGCAATCATCCGCCCAGTTTCTGGAAAAAAGTATGGGATCCTGGAGGTCTTCCCAAAGTCAATTTTTTTTCTAGATTTTGGTGCATAACAGAGTCCTAACAGGAGAAAATCTGGCCAAGAGAAGCTACGCAGGACCGCATAGATGTGCCCTCTGCAGAAGCAATACTGAAACAACTAAACACCTCTTTATTGACTACTATTTTGCTAAAGAAGTATGGGGCTACATTCTCCATGAACTCCAAATTGCCCCCCCAGGCCATGATTCTGTAGCAGAGTTATTTGCCTCATGGAGCCACCTATATCCCCACAATATTCCCACTAAATCTCTATGGAACAGAATTTGGATTGCCATCCCCAAATACGTATGTTGGCAAATTTGGTTGACCTGGAATGAACAGATTTTCAAAGAAATCTCTTATACTCCCTTGAAAGTAGCAACCAAAGCAAAATCCCTCCTTTTAGAAGCAGTCCAGCAATCTTACTTTAAAGAAGACCTCACTCTCCTTCTTGAAGAAAAGAGATGGTTGGATTCTCTTTCCCCTCTGCCTCAAAAGCTCCCCTTGGTCCCCCCCATTGCAAACCCTGAATGGAGAAAAAGAGATTCTGACATCACTTTCCAAGATTGGTGGAGGCAACAACATCTAACCTCGATTTTCTTTGATGGGGCTTCCAAAGGGAACCCCGGTGCTGCTGGAGCAGGGGGTATTATGTACTCTCCGGATGGCTCAAGAAGGGATTGCTTTTGCTGGGGTATTGGGCAAAAAACCAACAATCAAGCAGAGATTCTAGCTCTCCTCAAAGCATGCCAAATTGCAAGGGAAAGAGGCATCAAAGACTTTCAAGCATTTGGAGACTCAGAAATACTAATCAAAAAACTCAACACGGAGGAATTGTTCAATAATGCAAGCCTCAACAAAATTCTCAGCAGATTAAAGAGAACCCTCCTTGAATTCGACACCTACAAATTCTACCACATTCTAAGGAATTCAAACAATGAAGCAGACCTCATGGCAAATAAAGGGTGCGCTCTTCAAAAAGGACAGCTGAATATTAATGACGAGATATCATACCAATTTGGCTTCTCTTGACAGAATTGTAATCCATCCTAGCATAAGAAAGAGGATAAGGAGAACTGTACTTTTGGTTGTTTAGGTTTTGGTCCAACCATCTACCTTCAAATAAATAAAAAACATACCCGTTTCAGTGAAAAAAAAAATACATTTTAAACAAATATTATTTTTAGACAAATAACTACTTCAAATTACATTTAAATAATAAAGTAAAATTACCTTTAAATGATTTATTTTATTATTTGATAAAAAATGTATTATCCAATTTCGATAAAAAAAAATCAGAAAAAAACAAATTTGATTAGTCTCTAACCAATTTATTTATCCATGTCCTTTAAATTAATTGAAGTCTTTTGCATCTAATGATTGAAGTCTCGCGAACTACGTTGAGATGAGCAGATTAATTAATTGGAATCTGTCTTTGCATCTACTGAATTGAAGTCTCACTGAATACATTGAGGAGATGTAACAGATTAATTAATTGGAGTCTCATCCACTTCATTAGTCTTTTATGAAGCTGAGTGATTTGGCTATTCTGGCCAAAATTTTGATAGAAAAATTAACAAACAAAAAATCTAAATCTTCTGAAATTTAACAAAGATCCAAGTGTTATGAAAGTTTCAATGACATGGTTTCTTACTCTTTAAAGATTTCCGAATGTGTTTGATGCTAAGAGGCATAGTTTCTTACCTCTTTAAAGACTTCTGAATGTGTTTGACGCTAAAAATCTTAAACATTTACTATTACATCTCGGTTGGTTAATCACTTTGTCCAAGTAATGTTCTTTTAAACGTTTACTATTTCTCATTTTGATAGGTTGTAGTTTATAATTATCTTTTAGAGTGGTTATTCATTTTGTTCAAACTGTTAGAAATAATAATTATTCTGACATGTGGAGTTTGACTAAACCTAAAGAGTTTGAGTATTGAGTAAAGTGAGTTAAGTGATAAATGATATTGAGTGTGTGGTTGTATGTCAAAGATTTAAATACTTTTCATTAAGTTCATTGTAAGAATCATATTTTGTGTCATCAATAGAAGAGCAACAACTCATGTTTTGTGTGAATTCATATTTTGTTTCCTCAGTTTTATAACCAGAAAATTTTGCAACATCAGCTTGCAAAACTGCACTGTGTGATTAATAACTCAAACCAAGAAGTCGGAAGTATTTTTCCGCTGCGCCAAAGCACAGTCACGAGTGTTTTAGCCGATGGGCAAAGTTGTCATCCTCAAGCAAGCCGCAAAGATTCTGCATTCAGCGTAGTATTGTTGCCGCGGCCATTGAGAAATACATACACTCTGACTAGTCAAAGGCATCGATAGTCGAATAGCGCCGAGCTTATCTCGATTGCACATTGCTCAATCTCGTTGACGTGGCCAGTGGACCCATCCGTCTCCGGTGCCAATTCCGTTAATACTTTCAATATTCCGACCACGCCACAGCTATCCAGATTTCCGGCACTTCTGACAGCTGACACCTGGAAGCTAATACAACTGGTGATAAGACATGAACACAAATGCATTTACTTGATTCCATTTCCTTTCAATTGATGTTACTTTGCAGCGGAGGATACGCAGCAGTAGCGTTGAAGGTAGAAAGTAGAGGATTAATTTGAGCAGAACCAAAACAAGCCATTGATACTATTACTAAAAAAGGTTTACGGATTACCATATCCTGGAAGAAGATCACTTAAAAGGTTTACGGATTACCATATCCTGGAAGAAGATCACTTTAGTGAGAACTTACCATATCCTGGAAGAAGATGACTTTCGTGAGGACGATGTAGCTGTACAAAACAAATATTCTCTAGGTCAACTAATTCCAACTGAGTACAATTTCAAATATAAATCTTTCATGATGTCTAAGTCCAACAAAGGCTCTTGTTAGGAAAAGATGTACTATGAATGCATTTACATATCATTTTTATCATTTTACTAATTATCAATCAATGAAGTGCTATCGAATTTCTGAGTTTGAAGTTGTTTGAGATAAATTGCATTGTGTATGACAATATTACACTTAATGTATAAAATTGGCTTTAATTTTATAGGTTGGTTTTCAAAAGCCAATTTTTGATAATAAAAACATCTATTTTTTTAATTATATTTTAAATTTCTACAAGTCTTTGGACAATATTTTTTGAAATTGTAATTTTTTTAATTATATTTTAAATTTCTACGAGTCTTTGGATATAAATTATTTGACAATATTTTTTTAAATTGTTGCTTCAAATTTTGTGTTAATTCTTTTGGTCAATAGACTACTTTTAATATGCCCGATGTTATAGTGATTTCGATCAAAATTAATTTCACATGAGTAAGTCCTAACTTCCTTGATTCAGAACTTCAAAGTAATTTTTTGACAAAATAAATATACAATAAAAAAAATTATTCATTTACTACCAAAACTAACTTAACTTTTAATAATAGTAGTACACACTTGAATGTAGAGGGTTCCAAAATGCAAAAGTTCTCTCTTTCCTAAAACTTGTAAGACCTTTCTGTCCGTAAACAAGAGAATTTTTTTATGATGAAATGGACAAAAACAAGATGAAGATTTCCTATATCAAATAATTTATATATTACTTATTTGGAGTCGGTGGTAATTTATATAGGATAGTTTTCCTATATATTAATCACACAAAGAATATGTTGTCAAATATATTATTTTGAAATTGTCTTTCGAAATTAAACTGATTTGTTTTAAAGATCCTATGAATAAGAATATGTTGAGTTAAACTATTTTTTTTAAGGATCTTATTACACTATGCGTAGTCATAAGAATATGCTTAGTTAAATTTCTTTAGTCTCCCCATATGTTTAGTTATAAGATTTACATTATACCTAGTCATAAGAATAACAAGGTTTTTCACTAAATAAAATAAATGGAAAAATAGTTTAACTATTAAAGGATGGATAAATAGTTTAACTATTAAAGGAGGGTAAAATATTTATCGATTTTTTATTGTAATATGCCAAGTCACTCTATAATACTCAATTTATTTCTTTTTAGTTTGACTTCAAAAAGAAGGCATAAGTTCAAAATAACTTAAAAAAAAAAAATGTAAATACATTGTTGTATGGCAAGGTTCTATGTGGCGATGGAATTTAAAGCTCTTGTTTGGTAATTAAAAACTCTTCATTTGGTTGGTATTTAAAATAGTGAAGTATTTAAATCATGTCTGTAATATTGTTTAAAAAAAAAGTATTGTGAACTATAATTGCTTTAATTGATGAGTTTAAAATCTGTAAAAAAAATTATAATAATTCAAATTAGTATAAAACTTAGATAGCAACACACTTTCCTCTTGAAATCTCCAAGACAAATGAGAGGTGGTATACTGAAACTTTTAGATTTTGAATTTATATTTGAAATTCAAACAAACTGCCCCATCAAATTTAATATTTAAACTACCTTGCCAACTCACCATATCACTTACTCAACCATTTGGAAAAATGGATGACCAAAATATGCGAGGAAGAGGAGGTTGGAAAAGTGCCAAGAATATCAATACCATACATACATACATCTGGATAACATAGTCTTAAGGACTCTTTAAGGACTCTTTATCTTGGTGGATAGTTGTCATCATTCTCCCATTGCTCATCAGTTAAATAATGGATACATTGAAAAGATAGATTTTGGAATCAATTCAAGAAAAACTATGACCTTAATAATTCTAGCCAATAGGAATTGTAACCCATAGTAACTCTAACTAATGAGAACTATTATCACAATAACTCTAGTTGGCAAGAACTTTGATCAATGAATAAATAAAATGATTATAGGTCGTTGGTCATAATAGTTCCCTCATCAAGAAATTCCCTATAACTACGACTAATAAACATTGATTATAGTTCTTGTGAGTCAAGGTTCTTAACTAACAAAGGAATTATTCCCTAGGACTATGACTAAAAAACATAGATCATAGTTTAATTTCATAGTCAAAGCTCCCACATCATAATTCGTGTTGTCATGATTCTTGTAAAATAAAGTCATAGTTCCTAATTGACAAGGGAACTATGAACAGCAAAGGAATGATTCCTAAGGTCATAATTCATGAGGGTCAAAGTTCTTGAGGCCATAGTTACTATGCGTCATAATTCATAAGGGTTAAAGTTCTCAAGTTCATAGTTCTTATATGTCATAGTTATTATGCTCATAGTTCTTGTGGGTTGTGTTTTCTATTGGTTAGAGATCCCAATGATAAGAAAGCTCATAAAATTTCTTCAATGCGAGTCGATGAAGTTCCTGTTGGAAAATGAGAGAGGGAGGGAAATATAAATAGAAAGAGAGAAAGACTAGAAAATGTGTAAATGGAAATAGAGAAATAGAGTGTTGGGAATAAATTAGTCGTAATGGTATAAACAAGAATTACATCCATACGATTCCATTCCATCAAATTCCACAATACGAGAGTTTTCAAATTCCACAAAAGCAATGTTTTCAAATTTCACAAAACTAAGGTCTTCAAATTTCACTTCAATATACATCGACAAACATCGCCAAATTGTGATGCATGGTCAATATGGTGTGTTTACTCACATTTTCTAATTATGCACTCAAATTTGAACTCAATATGTTTGAGTTTCCACATTCCACATTGCTATGGTTTTCAAATTCCACAAAGCAAGGGTTTTCATAGTGCATATAACTAAGTTTTCCAAATTGCATAATTATATTTCCTAATAATGCACACACACTTTTGAGCCATGCTAAGCAGGTAGCCTTGTTGGGGTCCTAGTTGGTACCTTGGGCCTTATGGAGCCTAAGCGACTAGGAACACATGTGAATTCCTAAGAACAAGCACACATTTTTGTGGGCATGCGTTCCTCATGACAGCCCCATTTCCACTTCTTGGGTCACCATTCTTGCGCAACTGCCCTTAGTTGATTCTCACTAGTTTTTTCAACTATGCATAATCCTTCTCAAGCTCTCATTATAGAATTTCTCACAAAATTCCTTCATACACTTCATGTTAGGTGTTTTCTCATTAGTCTATATAGTTTCTTTCTTTTACCAGATATGAAGTCATTTCCACACATATGTGCTTCCACAACCACTTGCTGCATGCTTATTTACAATATAACAATAGAATGCTAAGTTATTTCAACATGATTATTCCATAATTAAAAAAGCCTCCATCATGTTCTAGTTGATTTCTTACACTTGTATGAGAAACTTCCACATATTTAAATTTATGTATCTATATATTACTATTTTATGTTTATCTCATCATTATAGATTGGCCATGGTTATGAGCACTACAATAGGTTATCATCATTCATTTCTTAAAACCCCCATTTATTTATACTTATTTTTCTATCTTCTCATAGGTTTGTATTCTTTGAGGGGTAAGTTTCTTCCAATTTTGACTTCATTCATATGTAATTTAGGGAATTGTGATACTATTTTCCATTTATAATTTATCGTGTTTCAGAGTGAATTATTATGGTGTTCTTCATCTATCTCAATGTTTTCATAGTGAAAGAATTAAATGAATCGACTTGTAGAGTCTTGTTTATCAATGGGCCCTAATTTGGGTATGAATTCTTCCAAATCCATTTTGAGGCATTAAAAGTTTTTTTTTTTTTGGGTAAAAAATTTCTTGTTTTTGTGAGATTAGCTGGTACTTGAACTTTGTATGAAAAATTTATGCCTCTCGCAAGTTTATCTACCATATTGACCACCATGCTAGAAGTCGATGTCACGTTAATCCCTGTTACTCATGCATATGGGGCTAGCCATGTGTGTAATTTAAAAAAGACTTGAGAAGGTCCAAAATCGTAACTCTAGTTGAGGGTTGAGGGAGTCACACATTTTATATAGTTAGCTATTGTGTTATGTTAAATACTAGGACGCTAGGAGGAGTAGGGGTTACATTTCATATTAGTATATTCTCCTCATATTTGAGAAAAGCAATTGGGAGTGGGATGTTAGAGAGAAAAAAAGGGCTTAAGATTTTGTAGCAACTTTATAAGCCATAGGTATTAGGTATCTCTATAGAGAGTGCCTCTTTCTTTTTATCTACACATTTTTCCATACTAGAGAATAGAGATCAAAGCAACCTCACATTCTAGCTAGGTGTCTCCCATAAGGGTTTCCCAAGGGAAAAATCGTGCTTACTTTGATTATTGTGTGTATTTATTTTCACTATATATTGGTTGCATTTCAAAAATTTATATTTAAGCATACAAACAATAAATAAAGAATCTGATATCTAAAATAATTAATATTCACAGTGAAAAATTCAATATTTATCAGATCTATTATGATGAATTGTTCCAATGGAATATCCACGATAATTTACTGGCCATCTCCACATCTTGTCTGAACGAATAGTGTCTTATTTACTACCACATGTTACATCGATCAGTTGAACATATTATGTGATTGTATGTTACTTCATCTTTGATGTTCTTTTCTTAATGTCCATGGTTAGAATTTTATCTCCATTCTTCCCATCTTCAAAATGCAACATCCTCAAAGAAAGAAATTCCAATAACCATTAATTAGGAATTGTTCTCAACAATCATCTTGAATCCAATTTATATTTGAACCCATCATTCATATCAACTAGAATTGCATTTTCAAACTCTGGCATGATCATGAAAAGTAAGAAAATGTTTGGTAAAATCACATCATTATAGTTTTGTTGATGTGTTTCGAACCATCCAGTGTGGTTCATCGCTAGAACAAGATGAAGAACCAGATCTTGGCATCACGTTAAATAGGTGGAGAGAAAAATTTTGGCTGTTATAATATAACAGTTAGATATGACTAAATAAATAATATTTTAATATAAGGAAATAATTGTTAGAATATAGTTGTTAATATTGGCCATGATTTCCAAGTTGTTACTCTCATTAATTGTATCATAAGATTCTATTATGAGGACAAGTATAAAAGACAAATAATACATAAAATAATTTCCAAAATTTATTTTCCCGCACATTACAATTGTTTATTGGTCGTATCTATATTTCATTGCCCTTGTAGAACTAAATAAGGTTCCAAATTCCTTTATCCTCCCTTAATTAACCATATAAACCTCATTGTGTCTAAAATGTAACAATAAACCTTTATATTCACATAAATTTACTCATGTTCATGAAGTCGTATAATTTCAATTTACTTTTATTTTTTTAATGGTTATACATATTTATCGATATTAACCAAAATATCCTCATCATAACTTAGTCCACCAGTAAAATTAATATTTATACAAAAATATAAATCACAATAAACATTAATGTAAAAGTTTTTCCCAAAAATTTCATATGAAAACATTAACTTCTTACATATTAACTTGTTGCATGTCTTACTTTTTTGAACTTGTTATAGAATATTTGAATTCATTTTAATCATTCTTCCGAACTGTGGAATATGCAATTCTCTAACTTTAAAACGTTGTTAAAACCATTACCAAAATTATATCTTAACAAATATCATATAATGACATTACCAATTAAATAAAATTAGAAATAAAATAAATCTATTTAAAAATATTATTAGTTAAATGAAAATTAAAATAAAACACAAAAACATTACCAATTATACTTTACCAAACGTATCATGAAAACATATAAATCATAATCATTGGAAAATCTTAAAATAACATTACCGGGTGAAAAGGTATCACAAGAGATCAATAAAAAGGGACAATTCACCTTATAAATAATTTATTTTCCTCTTTTAATTTTGTTTCAGTACGTTATTTAATCACTAGGTATCTTATATATAAGAAGAAGTTATACAATATGGATGCAAATGGATTTCCTAAAATTGCTTCTAGGTTTCCTAAAATTGCTTCTACCTTTAGCCGAAACCTCCACCTTTGATTGAAGTGAGGGTGGCATAAGGATGCCCAATCTTCGCTAGACCATTGGGGAATATAAAGGAGATCATCTTACATAATTAAGATAATATCAAAAATAATATTGCTTCAAAATTTAAAGAGAAATTGTTGGAAAATAAAGAGTTGGAGGGAAAAAAGGAAAGTGCAATATTATAAGGAGGTGATCAACCCCAATCGGGAAAACAATTGCTTCCAAATTTAAAGAAAAGTTGTGGAAAAATAAAGAGTTGGAGGGAAAAAAGGAAAGTGCAATATTATAAGGAGGTGGTCAACCCCAATCTGGAAAACCAAAATTATCTCTCTGTCTTAACTAGTGTTAAGATGAAAATGAACATTTCCATTATTAGAACCAATTCTAATGAGATTCATAATGAAATTAGGCATTGGTGAATTCTCAAAACACCGTGGGATGAAATAGTTTGCCACTTATGTAGGCACTGGTGAATTCTCAAAACACCTTGGGATGAAAGATTTTGTCACCAATAATAGGGGGGTTGAAGATAAAAAATGTTTTCTCTTAGATTTTCCTTCTTATGTTTACATGAAAGAGTTTTCCACCAAGCCTAGGAGGGTTGAATCTTGTACTTGCATTAAAAAACCTTCTCTTAGACTATCTATCTTATATTAAATTCACCTTCTCCTAGATTGTCCATCTTATAATCACATTAAAGCACTTTCTCTTAGATTTTCCACCTTATACTCAGATTCAATCCCATTCAAACTTATAGGAATTACTAGTCAGGCATTCAACTTGTTCAAAATTTCCCATACAGTCTAACATGTCTTCAAATACTAGAACTCATGTGGAGGGGGATTTAAACCCTCTAGCTACCACTAGAGCTATTGTCCTTTAGCAACCTTCTTAACATTTTAAGTCATAAAAACATGGTGATTTGGAAACCTTCTCCCACTTATTTTTTCTCATATAAATAAGATGTTAAAGAATCATATTTAATCTATTACCTTATTAAGGTCTGATAGACTATATAAGTCTTAGTGGGCATTAATCATCATACTCATCATCATTATACATCCAAATTATCATTTCACTCCTCTTAACATTATTATAATAATACCATAAATTTTTAATTTTATTTTTATATATAATAATTCAAACACTATATAATTAATATTTTATTTTTTAAAATTTTATATTACTTTTAATTTATCTCTAGATTATTACTTTAATAATAGTTATCACTACTTTATAACAAATTTTACTAATTTTTAAATCCTAAACTTTCAAGAAATTAAAAACATATAAATTAATTATTAACCAAAAATAATTACATAATATATATAATTTATTTAAACGATTTTTCAAATTTTTTTAAATAAGCCAATATTTATAATGAAAATATTTGAAGTCATTGTCATGAATTTTACAGCATCTTAATCACATAATTGAAGTCAATATTTTCATACTCGCCAACTTATAACTTCTTTAATCATATATATATATATATATATATATATATATATATATATATATATATAGTATTTGGTTATTTTTCTAACTGGACAGTATCATATACACTGAAATTCCCATTTTATAAAAACTTAAACCATGTTTTTACATGGTAATAAGGTTTACACTCTATTAACACTTCAGAAATAACTTTCTCAAACCTAACTTGCTCCATCCTCGATTTATGTGTTAGCATAGGACCCACAGATAGTCCAAATTCCATATCTTGAACTCTGCATTAAATGGAGTTAGGACAAAGGAGAAATATTAAATGCCACAATATATCGGGTATAGAATAAGTTATCTATTGTAAAAGTTTTATAACAATCAACAATTCTCGTAAAAACTCCAACATCTGTCTATTCAAAGAGTGACAAAAACAGTGGGCCCAAGCATCAATGTATGCAGGTTCAGAGAACCCTCAACCGAGATAAGGGTTGCCCTTTTATACAAATACAACCACTTATAATAAAATTGGAATAGGACCAACTATTAAAAAATGGCGAAGAAATATATGGTTCCCTTTCGCTTTAACACACTCTAGTGGGATGGATTCTCAACTCTCGACAAATTTTTGTATGTTAAACAGAACACAGAACAAATTGATTTAAGTGAGTTGCATCTTTATGTTTTACAATTATATATTTGAATTCCTCAGTCTCCTGGAATGCCTAGTTGTCCCAATTTGGGATCACATCCCTAACTACCTCCATCATTGGTTTGTTGTGCATAAATTCCTCAGAACCCTTCCATTTTTTCTCTTATGGGGAGTCTCGAGAGCACCTAATGCATTGATATTTGATTCCTCCCAGTCTTCTGTCTACAGAATCAACTCTTCGATCGTGGCCCTCTTTAAAGAATTTTCTCCTAAGCCCTTCCCTTCTCCTCACCTCTCTCGCTCCTCCTTTGATATTTGGTCTTCCTTTCCAGTTGGCTTCTTTGATGGAGCCAGTTCCTTTGGGTCATGTGGTTGTATAATGATCATTTATCTGGAACCTCATCACCTCTTCAGATTCCTTTGGTTTGGTGGAAACGTTTCGAATACTAGGGCGAAGCTTTTGGCCCTATGGGGCACTCTCTAGTGTGCTTCCTGGATTGGATTGACAAGCATTTCCATATTTGGGGAATCTAAAGTTATTATCGATTAGGCCAACAACCGTTGTAATCTCTAGAATTTGAATCTTCTCTCCTAGCAACAGCATATCATAACTCTATCGCAATCATTCATTCATATTTCCTTCTCTCAAATCTATCATGAGCATAATAAGGAAGCTGAAATTTTGTCCAAAAGCGAATGTTCTACCTCGCTGGGCTCGATCCACTTCCAAGAATTCATCTCAAACACTCTTCTTCACTTGGGATAGATCACTAACTAACTCTTCTCCTAATCCATTTTTGAGCTAGGCCTCCTACTTTTTTGCCCTTAGCATTTTTTATTATTGGTGCTTTCTCTTGATGTTGCTTTCTACTACATGTTCACTACAGTATTATTTCTTTTTTGTCCAGACATTGAATGTGGAGTTGGTTATTTCATTGCATGAATAACTCTGCTATTATTGATAATATTCATGTCTTTTGTCAGACCAGGCAGTAACTCCTCAAAGAAAAAACTGATTCGTGCGTATTATTCCATTAGGTAGGTCTTCATTATATAAATGAGGGAGAGACTGTTCAGTTCATCTCCCGATGACTGTTCATATTTCTAATTTATCTATTTACATAAATTCACCCAATCACAAGGATTAGGTGTCAACATTCCCCCCCTTAATCTGAAGGGATGTTGGTGAGTCTAACCATCATTCTGAATCATTCAAGCTTTTCTCTTCCAAGCGCTTTGGTGAAGATGTCTGCAATTTTCTCATTTGTGGAACAATGACGGAGATGGATTGTTTTGGCCTCAACATGATGTCGAATCAGATGATATTTAGTATTGAGGTGCTTCGTTCGATCATGGAACTTTGGGTTCTTCGGTTTGAATTTCTAGTTCCTATCTTTCCAACCTCATCAGGATGAACACTTTCAAGTGTTTTTGTTAGCCACTTTGGGGGACCTTTCTTAGATGGTCCAGGCTACTCCGTTGATTGAGTGGGACTGAATCAAGATTGAGTCTCCCAATTCTATCAATTACATCACTTAAAGCATCATCCATTGTTGGAGTTTCATGCAGGGGAGAGTGTTCTTCAAAAGAAGATTCCACATGTTGATCTAGTAGAGGAATCCCCCCTTCAAGATGTGGAATCTGATTATCAAATTCTTGAAATGATTTGTTTTTGTGAATCTATCCAAGCGATCAAGTTGCCTCTCAACAACATTGTCAGTTTTGGATGATTCAAGAAAAATTACATCTCTAGATACAACAAACTTCTTATTTACTTCATCATAAAGACGGTATGCTTTGGAAGTGTTTGAATACCCCAGAAAGATACACTTACGACTTCTAGCACCAAGTTTGTTTCTATGTACCTTTGGTATCAAAGCATGACAGATGGAACCAAAGACCCTGAGATGTTTTACTGAAGGAACATGTTCATACCACATTTCATATGGGGTTTTGTTTCTTATAGCATTAGATGGAAATCTATTCTTTATATATGCAGCACATAGAACAGCATCAGCCCAAAACATTATCTTTACATTTTTGAAGAAGAGCATGGATCGTACCATATTTAAGATTGTCCTATTCATTCTTTTAGCTACACCATTCTATTGGGGATTATAAGGCACAATTGTTTGATGTTTGATCCCATGTTGGCGAAGATGTTAGGAAATTATATATTATGGAGCAATGGAACACATAAAATATTGCAGAAATATAAACACAGAAAACGCACAAAACAAGAGAGACACAGATATACGTGGTTCACCCAATTTGGGCTACGTCCACCCCGAACAACCAGTCCTTCCTTTCTATTATCCAGCAAAATGAAGAGATACAACCTACAACAAATCCGCTGTAATATCCTATGTTTTCTCTCACAGTCTCACCTCTCTATTTCTCGCTCACACTGAATACACATCTACCACACAGCCTCAAATACAATACCCTCATACAAAGAGAGGGGTTTCCTTCTAGGGAAAAAAACCCTAAACAAACATAAGCTCTACCGTCAGATCATCCGCCTAATGAACGGCCCAGATTGACTAGAAATTACTATACTTTTACAAGGCAATTTTACATTTATTTTTGGCGAGCGCCCCCGAGCCCCCGCTGGGGGACTGCTGGCCCCCGGACCCCCCAGCCGGGGGGGAAAAGTCCCCCCCGCGTGGAGGGGTGTACAAAACATCCTGGGGTATACATCCGGCTGAAACAAAGACCTCTGAACAATCATGCTCCACACACAACAGAAGATAGTTTTCAAATTCATTTGATGTGTATTCTTTTCCATTATCAGTGCGAATAGACCCAATATGAGATTGTGCATCATTTTCAATCCATCTATGAAAATTCTTGAATGTTTGAAAAGAATCAGATTTGTTCTTCAATAAATAAACCTAACACATTCTGGTGTAGTCATCAATAAATGTCATGATATATTTATTTCCATTTGTAGAAGGAACAAGCATTGGACCACATAAATCTGAATGAATGAGTTCAAGTTTTCTATGTGCTCTTAAATGTGAATCATGAAAATATTGTTTGCCATGCTTTCCTAGAATGTAAGCATCACATTGCTTAAGCTTTCTAGGAATTGTAGGCAAACCAGCAACACCATTTTTCTTCAACAAGCGGAGACTATCATAGTTCAAATGTCAAAATCTAGCACGCCATAATAAACTTGATGGAAGTGTACCTTCTTCATGATGAGAATTGTATGAGAAATGTTGTGCACAAGCAGAGGTTCCTTGCAGCTTGAGAAGCCTTTCTTCTTCTATTCCCCTCATGACAAGTGAGTGGTCAGATGCTTTTCTCACCTCAAGCTTGCCATCAAACATATGAATGGAGTGACCTTGCTGGCGGATGTGGACCAAGGACAACAAGTTTCTCTTGAGCTGTGACAGATATAGAACATGATGCAGAAGAAAGTCTAGAAGACCAGGCAGTTTGAGCCTGATTGTGCCAAGCCCTGATGGCTTGATTTTTGATTTATCTGTAAACTATACTGCTCCATCAACATTGTCAGTGAGATCTTCAAAAAAATA
Organism: Pinus tabuliformis; assembly: GCA_031772625.1. Lineage (NCBI taxonomy): Eukaryota > Viridiplantae > Streptophyta > Pinopsida > Pinales > Pinaceae > Pinus > Pinus tabuliformis. The sequence goes on along the minus strand of CM062820.1, from coordinate 639,509,633 downwards.
TTTTCTATGATTCATGTGGCAGGTTGGTCCTGAATCAAGAAACCAATCATTTTTCCAAGAAGCAAGTGAAGCATTAAATAAATCTTCATTTACTCCAATGTTACATTGTGCCACAACATAGTGAGCGGATTCAGGTGCTTTACCTTTGTCTGTATCATCAGTTTTACATTTCTGTTGGTATCTTTGCTGCTCAATTTTGTCCCATGGTAGCTTGCATGTAGAGGCATCATGTGATCCATTTCTTTTGCAGCGAATGCAGTGCAAATCTGCCTTTTCTCCTTGAGAATGTCTACCCCCCTTGCCTCTGAAATATATTCCTCTTCCTCTTCGACCACCACTTCCTCTTATAGAATCTTGAGTAGGATGCTTTTCTTTATGAGCATGGCACACAACCTCTTTAGAAAATTCAGGGCTATCTTCTTTCTAAAAGCTTTCTCTCTTTCAGCAAACTTTTTCACAAGAGAGTCAAAGGTTATATCTTTGAGATTTCCATTTGCTTGCAATGATTCAAGATAATTGGAGTAAGTAGGATAAAGTGCCTTGAGAAAAGAAATAAGAGGAATATCCAATTCAACCTTAGTGGATTTGATATCATGTATTATATACTTTACTTCAGATGCAAGAGAAAGAGGATCATTATTTTGCAGTTCAAGAGTGAAGAGTTTAATCATGAGTTGAACAACTTCAAGTGTAGAATGTGAGTCATAGAGTTATTTCAACTTTTGTAAGGCTTCAAAGGCAGTTGAATATGACGAAATATGGTGACTCACCTCTTCATTTACAGATGCTGTGATTAATGCATAAGCTTTGCTGTTCTTGTTTTCCCAAATGAGAAGCTCTTTGTCTAAGGTAGGCTATACTGATTCATTGTCTCCGTCTCCGACACACACTCTTTTCCACAACTCATTGAAAATGAGGGTGTCTTTTATCATTTGGGACCATTTAGGATAGTTCTCCTTGCTAGTGAGAACTATTCCCACCATGGATATGATTGAATGAATACTGTAAAAAAAACTTTTGCTGGCAAAAATATGTGTACTGTAAAAATACTTCTGCTGATAGAAAAATACTTCTGCCAATATACAGTAAAAATATACTTCTGGTGGTAATTTTTAACAAATTACAATTCAACGGGGCATTCTCTCCATATAGGGATTTGTACTATCTTTGTCTTTAATGAAAATATAAAACATTTCCCAAAGAAATATTCAGATCAGGAATGCACTCTTCAAAAAAATTTCAAATCTCTTCCTCATAATTTTTTTTTCCTTTTGGTTCCTGTGTAGCGCATTTCACTTACTACTAAAACAGAAAGAATTGAAATTTTGTGTACAACTTTGCGTACTCTGCTTCATAAAGAAGATTCCACATCACACAGGCAGCTTAATTCATATTACAAGTAGCGTAATATCATATTCAAGCAGCGTAAATCACACAGCATTCAACACATATGCCATGATTCCACATCACACAGGTAGCTTAATTCATATTGCAAGTAGCGTAATATCATATTCAGGCAGCGTAAATCACACAACATTCAATGCATATGCCAAAAACAATGTATAGCCAAAAAACACTCAACATATATATATACCAGCGTTCTTCAAAACAAGAGCAGTGTTCTCCACCGGAGCAGCGTTCAAATCAGCGGAGCAGCGTTCTTCACAATCGCTGCTAATCTCATATGCACTTTTAAATCACTAAAACATTTCCAGGTAGGAAAATTTCACTTTGATTTACTACAACATCGATGGCAACCTCATGATGGCTCTTGGGGCCATGCAGCAAGAGCTATTCCATTGAAACTTCTTCAAAAAATATTCCAAAAGTCATCCCTCTCTCAACGCTTTCTGAATTTAGGCAGTAAGAACAGTGAACAGACTATGAACACACTGCACAGTAGACAAAGAGGACAGAGGGCACAGTAGACAGTGGACAGAGAGCAGTAGACAGTGGAGTTACAACTATTTTGGGAGCTGGCTCTGATACCATGTCAGACCAGGCAGTAACTCCTCAAAGCAAAAACTGATTCGTGTGTATTATTCCATCAGGTAGGTCTTCATTATATACCCGAGGGAGAGACTGTCCAGTTCATCTCCCGATGACTGTTCATATTTCTAATTTATCTATTTACATAAATTCACCCAATCACAAGGATTAGGTGTCAACATCTTTGTTTCTACTTTTTGCTATTGTTGTTATTTTTAGGAGGATGCATATATGTTTCTTAGGCTGCACCTGAGGAATTTCACAAAATAGCATCTATTATCCAATGGGAAGGATGACTCTTGCAATTTGTTATTCATATTTTAGATGCATAATTAATTAGCTAAAATCTAGAGAAATGCATAATCTTTTAAGAAGGACCTGGTCTATTAGGTGATGCCTTGAATTTCTAAACATATAGTGGCAGATGGCAAGCCAATGGTCAAATCAAATTTAAGGTTCCTCAGAATTTATGTGGATAAACAAACTTTTCTAAATATAGGAACCCATTCAAATTTAAGGATAAAATCTTAATAGAAGGAATATCCCTGATAATAAACACTTTTTAATTGAAAAATATACAAAAGGACTAATTTTTCCTTGTGATTTCAATAAATCTCATCAAATTTAAGTAATCTTCTTAAATTTGAAGAAGGTTTATGTAGTATACCTAAAGTATATTATAAGAAATATTATCATAATGCAGTAAATAAATATAATGTAACAATTGTTCTATAATTAATCAATATTACATATTAATGATTATATTACATAATAACTACCATATGACTATTGTTACATAATACTTATTTATTACATTACAATCATAAATTTAATAACATATCTAAAGTATATTACATTTTTTGAAATAATTAAATTGTAGCTAATGGTTAAGGACGTGTTTTTTTAGGGAAGTCAAATATTCAAATCTAAAAGGGGTTTCCTATATTCACATTTATTTTATAGTAGAGCCAAAATGATTGAAATATTTTATTTATAATCCAATTTTTTATCTATTTATTATTAATAATCTTTAAATGCCACATATTAATTTTATATTAAGAATTAAAAGAATTGCACACCTCTCAAATATTCAAATCTAAAAGGGGTTTTCCCATATTCACATTTATTTTATAGTAGAACCAAAATGATTGAAATATTTTATTTATAATCCATTTTTTATTTACTATTAATATTTTTAAATGCCATATATTAATTTTATATTAAGAATTGAAAGAATTGCACACCTCCCTTTTATTGTTTTTATTAGGAATTCATGTTAAGAAATTTTTTCTTCCACTTTCAATATATATAATTATTTTCTTTGTATAGATATTTAAATAGTTTATCTAAGTCTTGTATTGAAATATTTTTAATAAGTATAAAAATTATACATCTTCCACACTTTCATTTGGAAATATATTTATTTTCTGTACTTTCTTTTTTAATTGATATAAAATTTTGTTATTTCACATTAACATCTAAATATTTTACTGAGTGTGAGACTAAAATATTTTTACCTTCTAAGTTGTAATGTAATTTAAAGTAATCAAATAGGTATATTCATTTTTGTTTTTAATTATAGTTGACATTATTTTTTTATTTAGAAAATATTTCATTTTCGTTTTTATTTTATTTTTTTCACTTTTAATTGTTTTTATCATTTTTTTTGAAGTTAACCACATTAAAAATATTAATTTGATTGATATAGATGAACACTTCATAAATATCAACTTTAACTTAGGAAAAAAAATTATAAATGAATGTTATAAATAATAATGAGGAACTTACATGGAGGAAATTATTAGAATTGAAATAATCTCAAATCCCTAGGAAATTGGTGGGTGGGGAACCACTTGGCACAAATATAATTTTTTAAATTTATTAAAAGTAAGGGACCATTTTGCTAAATAATTTTTTCTTATATATAAATGAATGTTATAAATAATAATCAGAAACTAATCATGGAATAATTTATTAGAATTGAAATAATCTCAAATCCCTACGAAATTGGTGGGCTATGAGCTACATGACAAGATTATAATTTTTAAAATTTTTTAAAAGTCAGTACAACATGATGAACTTTATAATACACTATAACCAATGATAAACATTAAGTCTAAGCATAAGCTCAGCATATTCCGTTGAGAATCAATCTAGGCCCTCAATTAAAAAAAATCAACAAATCCTCATCCACCTTAAGCTAAAATAAGAAGCCTTCAACAATAATGTTTTTAATTAAAACTAACCACTAATCAAATAAATATATTTATTTTTGTTTTTAATTATGATTGCCACCGTTTTTTAATTTAAAAAATATTTTACTTTTATTTAAAAAAAAAAAATTACACATTTCCTTAAATATAAATTTTTTACAACACTAACTTAGGGAAAATTGAAAAGAAAACATAATTTTTTTTATAAAAAATAATATATATTTTTTAAATAGATAAATTTTAAAAGTATAAAATTATTTAATAATCCTAATATTAATAACGGTTAAATTTTATTTTATTTTTCGAAGGTGGCAAAACCTATCAAACTCAGGTGTCAAACCAACAGTGAGGACAACCATCTCTGGCTGCTATCCGCGAATGTCGGTTTGACTCATCACTGTTATCAAGGAAAACCACGCCACCTGTAATAACCCGCTGGTGGTCCGTAAGGGAGCAGGCTTTCACTCCTGCAAGATGCCTCTGGGTCTTGGGCCGTTAACCTGTTTCCTTACGTCCGAGGAAGACGAGCTCTTAACCAAGCAGAAGAAGTTTTACAGCATACTCCACATTATTAATAATAATCATATTTATAATTTTATTTTTAATTTAAATCGAAATTCAACATTAAAGGTTATTTAAATTTTAATAACTAAAAACAAATTAATTGACTCTACCCGCTGAGTACCGCGAATGAGCGAACAACTTAATCGTGTGTGATAAATATATTTTTTTAAAGTAATTTCTATGCGTCAACCATTTTGCTGTGCATTTATTCCATTTGATTTAATTCAATTCAATTCCTCGAGCTTATGTCAGACTTAACACAAGTTTCTAGTTGCAAAAGGCTTTCCGAGATAAATAATTCCGATAATGAATATCAACATAAATGGGCCCAAATAGCCAGGTAAGAATGTAGAGTGAATCTGCAATGGAGAGATAAGGGCTGCCGTCGAATAGCCATCCGATTGTGTTTGGTGAGTCGCAAACCCCGAAAGAGCTACTCGAACAGCCGTCCCATTATGTTTGGTGAGAAACAATGTTATCGTTAACTGTAGTCGCAATAAATAAAGTGATCGTGTGATCGTGAGTTTTAAGGACGAGCTTTTTCGATGGCTATTTTACATAGTTGGGAGTTTTATTTGTTTTATTAAAAACAAATTAAATATGGTTCTTGAAATTTAGAGCGGAAGACCATCCGTGCGCAAAGCCCATGGTATTAAAAGAGGTTTGTTTTTTTTTTTTTTTTTTTTTTTTTTTTTTTTTTTAAGTTTTTTAAAGGTTTTTTTTAAGAAATAAGTTGCATGGTATTAAAAAAAAATGGGAAGATTTGCAAAAGTTTGTCTATTTGTATTTTTTTTTTGTCAAGCATTATAGTGTTTTGGGTGAAGATTGTGTCTTAGGGGGTGTATATTGAAAATCATATTTTTTCCGGGGGTGATATGGAAGAGAGCGTCATGTAATCAGCAAAGCGCAACTGAGTCATATGAAAGAAAGAAAACGAAAAGAAGAGGCAAAGATCATTGCCATGGTTAGAGAGGTTCGAGCCGCAGCGAAGGAACTTAGAAGTCTAGGAGAAGACAAAGAAGAAATCAAGGGCGATTGGTGTAGCTTTGATTCGCTACCACCTCTTATGTTTATAGGTGAATATTTTGATCATTGGGTTATCAAGATGATAAATTTTCTTCAAGATAGAGAGTTAACTGAATACAAATCTAATAACCCATATGACGAAGTATGCGATGCTTTAGCATTGAATTTTATAAAACCCGCATTGGATGAGAAGTGTCACTCCCCTACACTTGCGGTAGTCTTCCAACCACATGTAGCGAGGTGCGGCACCACCGAACGCTTTCTTTTCAACAATACTAAAGTTCGTGGAATACGCCTACTCCAACATTAACATACTTAGTTTGTGTTTCGCAACCAAGTAAAAGCATTATCCTTTATACTTAATGAAGCCCATACTCATTCATTATCCATATGCAGTTAACCGAGAACAATAACAATTGCAAACAAGTATAAAGGGAGGGCCAACTCCCGAAAAGTCTGCCCAACAATTTATTATAACAGTTTCTTCAATAATACATCATCAAGTATACTTGGCAAAACTCCAAGTCTATACTTAGAATAATTTACAACGCAGACTTAAACTGCCTTTACAACATCTGTGCCAACCTTACACGGTAGGAGGGTGCTCACCCGAGACACCTAGAACTCCTCCTTAAGTCCTGCAGAAACTGCTCGTTCATCCACCAACACACGGCACACCTTTCCAACCATCGACCAAGATATAAGCCTGCGCAATTTCTAAGTCAATGCGCATGAGTGATGCGCATGTCTCAACCCAAACTGCGCACTTCCTCTCTTGCGTAGATGCTATGAGTGAGTGCGTTGTCGAATTCGATGGTTTGAAATGAATCGCAGTCCATTCAATATATATGCGTACATGGATGTCGCCTCCCTATCTGGCCGACCTCCAAACTACATAATATCTCGCCCACCAAACGCTCTTCCTCATCGTCGGCTCGCCCGATGTGTGGTTGCGTCCTTGGTCGGCTTTAACGCACAAGTGAACCGTCTATCCACCATACAAACATGCGAACGCCTCTCCGTAACCGCGCGCACACTTCGTCGTTTCATGGAGCACTCGCACCAACGTCCATCGTTCACCCATCGCTCGGAGGCCTTACATTCTCCTCCACCTAAAATCGTTATCGTCCTCGACAACATACCATCTCGGTAGCCATCTACCAAGGCCATCGTCATCCACGATGTCGACCTTTCCATACAAGGTAAACATCTCTACAACATATGTAGAGACTCTTTCTCCACTATGTCCCGACTTAATGACCAGCTGCCACCAAGCTCTCCATAAGATGTCATCTCGATCCATATGTCATCATGTGAACCTCTGTCATGATACTCCAACATAATGCCAACACACCTCTGTACACTTCCGGACCTCATGTCTGAACTAGTTGGGTAGCTAATCCAACCATCACGCTCAATCCATTAGAGTCAACATCCTCATGCCATCATCAGCTGTTTCTCAAACATCTGCCACATCCTTGACTCATCAAGAATCTATCTCCATAATCCATGCTCAGGTCCATGGAACTCCATCCATCTCATCTGCAACATGCCATCATCAATCATACCTGCTCCATATGCTTAAGGGCTCACTGCCATGAGCAGCTAACAATGAGCCCATCCTCTTACTCATCTAAGAAGATGTGGAGGGAGTAGAGCCTGAAGGCTCTCCCTCACTAATCAACTCGATCCACCTATCAGGATCCTCAATCTCCATCCTTTGTAGATAAGCAACTCGGTCTTCCTTCTGGACTTCCGGTCTCACATACACCTCATCATCATCATCCTCCACCAACTCTAGCCTTCTTGTCAAATACAAGATGCTATCTAAGAGTGATCTAATGACCAATGACTGCTCCACAAGCTTTGCCTCAACAGTGGACAACCGCTTGTTCACCTTCTCCTTATCTTCCATTTGCATTGCTCCTACTTTACAATCAGGTCTCATTGCACCAATGGTAGGCACACCGATGGGCACATCTTCCCTTCCATCATAAATGTAGAGCTTCTTCAAATGTGGTACGATCATAGCATCGAATTGTTTCATAAACTCCATCCCCAATACAGCTTCGTAGTCATCAATCCGCACTATAGTGAAGTCCACCTTTCCGGTCCATTCACCAAGTGTAGTGTCCACCTTCTCAGCTATACCAAGAATGTCCATAGGAGGAGAATTCACTGTCTTCATTTGTGTCTTTGCCGGTACAAACTTCAGCCCAATTCTTCTTGCAGTATCTTCTCCCATGAAGTTGTGAGAAGCCCCACTATCCACCATAGTGAGTACACTAGTACCTCCCACCTTCATTCGAACATACTCCAACTTGTTTCTTTCCGGGTCCCTTTTAGAGACTACTTCTGTAGTAGCAGAAGCACCAAGTATCTGCATCATCCCCACAGAAGCATCATTACTCTTGTCATCAGATTGTGCAACCGCAGCCACCTTTGGTTTAGAGGGGCAATTCTTCACCGTGTGTGGTCTTGCACAAATCCAACACTTCAAAGGCTTCTTCGTCTTCGGGCCATCATCCGATTTTGAAGCATCATCATCCTTCTTTTCTTTTGGCTTTTCGGACTTCTTCTTCTTGTCATCAGAAGTCTCATCAAAGTGGTCCACCAACCTATCAACCGCAACAAAAGCTTCTTCAAGTGTTCTAATCTTTTGCCTCCTTACCTCATTGCGTGCCCAAGGCTTCAATCCCATAATGAAGTTGAACACCTTGTCTTTCTCCGCCATGTCAGGGAGTTCCAAAGCTGCACTTGAATACTGTCGCTGATATTCTTGTAGGCTTCCGGTTTGCTTTATGTATTTGATCTTTGTCCTTACTTCCCATGTATCGTCTTGAGGACTAAAGTGGGTCTGCAAAGCCTTCTTCAAGTCACTCCACGAAGTGATGTCATCAACATTGCCATTGACAATCTGATCCACCCTCCTTCGCCACCACATCTTAGCATCTTTTGTTAGGAATTGAGTAGCCACCTTGACTTGTGTTTCACCATCAACCATGTTCAACCTCTCCAAGTACTGCTCCATGTCCCACAAGAAGTTGCCAAGAGTTTTTGCCTTCTTTGTACCATCATAAGACTCCGGTTCTTTGACCTTCATATGAGGCACTCCTCCACCTAAGTTATGCCCCACGACCTTCTTCACAACCGCAAGCTCATTCTTTGTATCTTCAAGAGTCTTCTTCAAGTTCACGATCTCTACAAGACCTTGATCCCTTGATTCCTCAACCTCTTTGACCCTTAGTTCAAGTTGTGCACACCTAAGATCAGTGTACTCATACTGTATCTTGAGCTCATCGTTCTGTGTTCGGAGTTCATCGAGTTCTTCTTTAAAAGAAATCTCCATACTCTCTATCTTTTCCGACATCTTTTCAATGAACCCAATAGTAGTATCCTTCTCATCATGACTAGACCCAACCTGAGACCCAGCTGCCATTTCGACCAGCTTCTTCTTCCTTTGCGATCTAGTCTCGACCATTCAACAATTCCACCGAGTATCCTGCAACCTGAACCAACCCTTGTTCCACTTCGTGTGAAACGGCTTCCTTCACCTGCAAGTACCCTTATCACTGCTACGAGCAACCTTTGCTCTGATACCAACTGTCACGCCCCTACACTTGCGGTAGTCTTCCAACCGCATGTAGCGAGGTGCGGCACCACCGAACGCTTTCTTTTCAACAATACTAACGTTCGTGGACTACGCCTACTCCAACATTAACATACTTAGTTTGTGTTTCGCAACCAAGTAAAAGCATTATCCTTTATACTTAATGAAGCCCATACTCATTCATTATCCATATGCAATTAACCGAGAACAATAACAATTGCAAACAAGTATAAAGGGAGGGGCAACTCCTGAAAATTCTGCCCAACAATTTATTATAACAGTTTCTTCAATAATACATCATCAAGTATACTTGGCAAAACTCCAAGTCTATACTTAGAATACTTTACAATGCAGACTTAAACTGCCTTTACAACATCTGTGCCAACCTTACATGGTAGGAGGGTGCTCACCCGAGACACCTAGAACTCCTCCTTAAGTCCCGCACAAACTGCTCGTTCATCCACCAACACACGGCACACCTTTCCAACCATCGACCAAGATATAAGCCTGCGCAATTTCTAAGTCAATGCACATGTCTCAACCCAAATTGCGCACTTCCTCTCTTGCGTAGATGCTATGAGTGAGTGCGTTGTCGAATTCGATGGTTTGAAATGAATCGCAGTCCATTCAATATATATGCGTACATGGATATCACCTCCCTATCTCGCCGACCTCCAAACTACATAATATCTCGCCCACCAAACGCTCTTCCTCATCGTCGGCTCGCCCGATGTGTGGTTGCGTCCTTGGTCGGCTTTAACGCACAAGTGAACCGTCTGTCCACCATACAAACATGCGAACGCCTCTCCGTAACCGCGCGCACACTTCGTCGTTTCATGGAGCGCTCGCACCAACGTCCGTTGTTCACCCATCGCTCGGAGGCCTTACAAGAAGTGTTTGTGCAAGGTAGCAAAAACTACAACTTCAAGAAAATTCAAAGAAAATTCAAAGAAAAATTGCAGCAACAACAAGTAAAGGAACATGGAGTCTACATCAAGAAAGTTCAAGAGAGAATGAAGCAATTTCGAGGATATAAAATCTGGAAGCGGAGAAAAAGAAAATGCAAAATTGTAAAATTCTTGAGTCATTGTAAGCTTAGCTGAGACATAAACCAGCAGGCATGTTTGAGTCATAATCGAGTCAAGTTAAGTTATGTTGAGTCATACGGTCATAATTAATGGGGAGTGTTAGCAATAGTAATTACTTCTGTATGTGGAGTTGGCTAAACATAGAGAGATAGTTAATTGAGTGATTGAGTGTTTGAGTATTGAGTAAAGTCGGGTTAAGTGATATATGACTTTGAGTGTGTGGTTGCATGTGAAGATATTTTAGGCGAGTCCCTATTAGAAAAAGATTTAAATACCCTTCATTGGGTTCATTGTCAAAATCATGTTTTGTGTCATCAATAGAAGAGGAGCAGCTCATGTTTTGTTTGAATGCATGCTTTGTCTCCTCTGCCTTTACAACACAATCCATGTTCTTTTAAACATTAGCCATTTCATACTTAAATATGTTTTAATTTATCATAATTTTTTTTGCCAAGTTTAGACCTTTTTTGAAATTATGAACAAGTTTTAGTTTATAGGAATTTTTTGGAAATTTAAGATATATATTAAGAGAAGGAAAAAATAATAATAATAATATTGTAAAATAAAAAATTATTAATTATTTATAAAAAATTATAATATTTAAATTATATAAATTTAATAATTTAAAATTATTATTTTTTTAATTTGAATAAATTTAACTGAAAAATCTAAAAAAAATTAATTCTGATCATTATTTCAATTTTTTTCTACGGCGCCAAGTCTAATCTCATAGCCAGGTTTATTTTCAAGCTTGGATGAGATTAATTAACACTTTTTTACCATTAATTTATTTTCAAAGAAAATAAAATTATTTCTATTTGAAAAAAAAAACTCAATCTTATTCTTAAAAGTTAAACAATGTTAGCGAAAAACAAACGTCAGTAATAACATCCCCAACAACAATATTAAGAATTTTTTTTCCAATCCTACTATACGTCATATCTGTATTTATCTGTACATCTATAAGCTTCTTCCATATTATACTATTCACTTATAATGTTTCCTTTATAGCTTTTCCTTTACAACATCTACTTAAAATCAATTCTCTAAATAGCCAAAGGCTTTTTACGCATTTTATAATCAATCAAACATTCAACTTATCCATGGACCTAATAATCATTGCAATTATTCAAATATATTTTCCGACCAGGCATGCTGATTTGAAGATATACAAATGATAGTGACGAATCTGAAATGAATCAGCCTTATCCACTACCCAAATACAAAGTCAAAAAAAAAATAATGATATACTCTTCGATGTTTGTGCAGCAGTCTTTTGAGATTGAAAGGTGGGATGAAGGATGTATTCCCTTGCCAAATCTGGTGAGAAACCATCTCATAGATTTTCTCAGTGGGATGGGTTCCATCCCAAAATACGTATTTCTCTGGACGTTTGCAAAGAAAAGCGCTGTATTCGCCACGCTCCTTCTTTGGAATCTCCAACCCACAAGACACAGCAGTGTTAAATGGCCCCGCTCCACAGCACGCAGACGTCGTGTTTTTAAAACCTACAACCAAAGCCACGTCCCATATTGCATTTAGTCAATTCGCAAACCAAACCACCCATATAATGTTTTCGAAATTTATACTGCTTTTTCAAATATCACTGATTTTTACCATAGGATTCACCGTGCTGAATTATATTTAATACGAAATCATAACTGTTAGCTAACAGGATCGTTGCTCCATCTAATTTTTTATTCAGCTGGTTGACGAGCTGCCTGAGACCATTATTATATGCCACAGCCAGCTGATTTGCAATTTCCACACATCCACCGTTATATGCCTTCATTCCTGCGAGCCTCGAATTTGGACTACATCCTAGAGGGCCGATATCTAATACAACCAAGTTTCTTGCCCCATTTTTGTAAAGTGCCTGCAACATCCACATATAGAGAATACCCCAACAATTATGAGAATTGAAAATCAGGTCAATAATTAACTGGTAAAAATAAAATATGAATGCTTTATACATACCAACAAGTGTTCGTTATATTTACTAAGCAGCAGCTTAACAAAATCCTGGGCACTTGTAGAGTTTTGGAAGGTGGTATTCGCTAAATAGTTTAGGCCAATATCATTGCCACCACTGGTAATGCTATACAAGGACTTGGATAGATATTCTTTTGCATAATAATCTCCTCCAAGTTTTTTCCCTAGACGCGAAGAATAGTTGGCGAATTGGCGTATCTGGAGACTTAAAGGGATGATATTCTGCATAGCGAAAACACCAACCACGTTTAAGTGTTTATTTTCAACATGTAAATTCTTCTCTATCAATTAGGTAGAACATGTGTTTATTTTGGGACTCACCAAGTAATTCCCCGTGGAATCCAGTATTCCGCTTCCTCCAGATGCGAAATTAATACCTTGAGAGAAGTTAGACCGTGGGTTCAGATATGGAGGTGGAAAGGGCAACCTTAACCGAGTAGCCGCGGATACAAATATCATACGTATATCATAATCTCATGAAAAAATCAACCATATAATTATCACTAAGTTGGATGAGGTAGATAAATAGGTGAAGAAAATACCGATGAAATCGGATGCAGTTCGGCCATTAGAGAAACGAACAGTGGGGCGATGGAAGAAGGTCTCTCCGTATGGCGGAAAATTAGCTTTAGCAGTTGTGTTGGCAATGAAATTGTTGGTACCAGCATCTGCTAGAGAATCCCCAAAAATGAACATGGCAGGGACATTATGTAAATTAATGGCCGTAGCTAAAGGAAAAGATAAAAGCAACAAAAATAAGAACTCCATTATAAACTTCCCCTTCCCCTTCACGGAATTGATGGACATATATACATGAAAACGAAATACAACGGCACTCTCTGTGTGATCCGCATCCTCATTTATGGATAAAATTGATACACTTTGGGAATAAAATAAGAAAGAGTTCGGCGTAATGTAAAGTAGCTGAGCCAAAGCTAAAGGTTAGTTTATTCAAATATCGAGGAGTTTAGTTCATCTATTTAGTTAGTCATTGGTTTTATATGACTAGTTAGAATATGGAGTCGTGTTGTGAATTCATCGGTAGAAATATGGAGCAGTTATGTGAATTTTTATATTTCCTTTTAGGATTACTTAAAATCAATCACATCATGTGTAATGATATTTATATACCAGAGTGATGAGATGCGTACTAAACAAGTAACGAAGAATTTTAAAATATATTACTTGTGAAGTAAGGGAAACTTCAAAATTATATTACTTGCGAAGTTCGAGGCGAGGTTGAAGTGGGTGGTTTTTCAGCATAGTAATACAGTGGGGGAGCTTAGTGGATTGATATGTATGAAACAAGTAAACCAAAATTCAATACTATATTACTTGTGCCTGTGGAGGTGAAGGTGAAGGTGAAGGTGAAGGTGAAGGTGAAGGTGAAGTTGAAGTTGAAGTTGAAGTGAGTGTTTCTTAGCATAATATGTAGAAAAGTTGAAGTTGAAGTTGAAGTTGAAGTTGAAGTTGAAGTGAGTGTTTCTTAGCATAATATGTAGAAAAGTTTTAGTAAGGAAGGTAGGAAAGTATTTTGTATCTCTAGGCAATGAATGAATTAATAAGCTTTTTTTTGGGTAAGTCAAAGGTTTTTATTATATTAAAAGAAATTATATTATTAGTGGATTGATACGTATGAAACAAGTAAAGGAAAATTTAAAAATATATTACTTGTAAAGGTCAAAAGTTTTTATTATATCAAAAGAAATTATATTATTAGTAGATTGATATGTATGAAACAAGTAAAGAAAAATTTAAAATTATATTAATTGTGAAGGTCGAGGTGAAGTTCATTTGAATGTTTCCTCGTATAATATTGTAGAGAAGTTTTAGTGGATTAATGGCAAAAAGGAAAATAAGGAAGGTATGAATGTATTTTTGTATCTTTTTTGTAATTAGTAAATTAATAAAAAAGAAAATTATAGAGATTATATTACTAAATACAATTTTTCAATATTTTGTTCGTTTTAGTTTTATTAGATTTATTGGTTACAAGATAACATTTAAAACAAATAGCAAGTTTTCAGTACAATCTTATTAACCAAAGTTGAAATAGCCAGTGAAACCAAAAAAAAATTAAGACCATAATACAACCCACAACCATCAGGGATCATAAGAATTGATGAGAGTAGGGTTCCTTGGTCCAACACCACGTGATGTGTGAGGTCTAAAGTCATAGTGCACATTCTTTTCCATGTCTGCAAGCCTCCCTTCAAAGTGTTCCAGCTTCTCATAAATTCTCCTTTGACTCCTCTGCAAGCTGGCCAAACGATCTTGCATTTGCTATTGATTACAATGGAGATTGTTTAAAAGTTTGATGACCACATTCTTGTCGTCATGACAGTCCATGTTGAGCTGCTCTAAGAGGAGGGTCACATGTTTGAGCTAGTTGTGAAATATGTCTAAAGGGCGGTGAGGGGGTGCGGGGGAGGGGGGTAATTCCACTATTCTAGTTGACCATGTAGGGATTGGGTCCACTACCTCAAGAAATTTCTACAATTCTTCCTTAACAATATCTTTAAGTGTTGGGTTCATCCTCCTTTGAGACTGCCTGACTGGCTTGCAATCTTCCTTGATGTATATATGATGAGTACATATTGAAGGGTGCACTCCCTTCATCTCCTTATAACCCAGGCGAAGGCATCTAGACATTTTCTCAGTATGTTGCATAGCTCCTTCTCCTGGGAAGTAGATAGGGATGGATTGATTTTCAATGTTCTTTCTAGACTGAACTCTATATTTTTAACATGGAGAGAAGTGGGGTCGGCCACACAAAGATCAGTTGAGGTGTTGTTTTTGGTTTCTCTTACTATGTCTTCCAATGTTGATACACTGGGAGGTGGATTCTGAATCAAATTTTCAATCATATCATCCTCATCTTGCGGTTTCTCCCCATGGCGATTTCTAATGTACAAAGTGGTGCAGAATAAAATTCATCCTCATCCTCCTCCTCCAACCAGAGAAGTAGATCATGTTCTAGCAAGGGTTGGGCAGGAGGATATAGGATTAACTGCTTGGACATGTGCCTGTTCTTTATGGTTATGTTCCTACTGAGCTTTGCCTTTGGTTGGAGAACTAAGAAATTAGTAGGGTACTCCCAAGAATCAATGGAGACCATCACATCTTCCACAATCCCCTCAAGGGTCACTATGGAGCGGTCTGCTAGCTGCAGCACTATCGTGGTATTCCTCAAGGAGCCTTGGAGGTTAAGTTTGAGCATTGTGTCCTTTGTCATCACATTAATGGCAGCTCCCAGATCAATCAAGGTATGTGGGACCATTGTGCCATTGATGTGGACAACAACTATTGGGCTTCCAGGGTCCAGATATTTTGGACAAATTATCTGCCCCAACATCAGGTTGGACAATTGTCCTATGACATTGATGCTTGGGGCATCTCTCTTGCACCTTCCTCGATGCCTAAAACACTTCTCTTCGATCAACTTAGTGTAGATAGACACATCTTTTATGGCTTGGAGAAGTGGTAGCTTCACACATAAATGTTTCAATTCTCCTAGGTGTTCAGTCTCCTTTGGGGTAGGCTGGATTGTCATGCATAGTCTCTTAGGAAAGGGTGGATTTGCTTCAGGTTCCCTTTCCTCTTTATCTTCCTCAAACTCCCTGGGTGGAGGCTGGCTATCTGGGAGAACTTTCTCGGATCGCAAGTTAATAGATAGGATATTGGTTTCTAGGAATTGCATGATGATTGAGTCATTGTCTTGTTTACAAGGGATGGCTTCTATCCACTTGGTGAAATAATCTGTGGCAGTTAAAATCCACTTATGTTGGTCGGAAGAGGGAGGGTGAATTTCTCCAATGAAATCTAAACCCCATTGTTGAAATGGTCTCTCAGTGGAGATGGGTTTTAGGGTTAAAGGTAAAAGCTTTCTCTTGCCTTCAAAGATTTGACATTTATGGCAAGAAACTACAAATTTCTTTACATCAGCAAACAGGGAGGGCTAATAAAAACCAGCTCTTAGGATCTTATTAGCAATTTACTTCCAATACAAGTTTCCACCACAGTCCCCTGCATGAAATTCTTTAAGCACTTTGTTAGTTTCATATTTTGTTAGGCAGCTTAGTAACATGCCATCATGATTTTTCCAAAATAGAACATTGTGTGCAATACAAAACTTTGAAGCTTTCATTTTCAAGAATCTCTTTTTAGTTCTGGATAACCCTGGAGGAGCCTGTAGGTTTAACAATACATAAGTTATATCAGCATACCAAGGTGATTGTAAGAAGGCTTGATTGATCTGTGTAGTCGCCATCTCCTGTTCATTATCCAGTTCATTGATGTCAAGGGCTTGAAAATTGGTTTCCGTCATCAATTTAGCTAATCCTTGTCCTTTTATCAGCTTTGTTGGTTTGATTTCAATGTCATATTCCAGAATGTTAGCTATCCATTTGCCTCTTTTTCCTTCAAGTCCCTCTTGAGTTAGGATATCTTTGACCACGACATTTGGGACATAAGCTATTACATGAGAGTACAAGATATAAACTCTGAAATCCTTGATGACCTTTACAGGGGCATAAGCCTATTTTTCCATGATTTGATATTTAAGTGGTGCATCTCTAAGCGCTCTGTTGAAAAAAGAAATACCCCTTCTCTCCCTTCCATACTGATGGTGCATAGTCCATTGAGATGGGTCCTAAAGAAACCCACAATTAAAGTTAAACCTCATTGGCCTACAACAATCTACATAAGTATATCGACAAGTCTCCACACTCAAACCACGATGCAACCAGAAAACCACAAACCCATGGTGTTGGCTCTCGTCGTATCCCCCAGTTAAACAACTCAGACCGACTAGTAGACAGGTCAACCACCCACCTGACACCACTAGAAGGGAAACAAGAAACTCCCTACCCCTGTGCCAAGCCCTCAACTTCAAATAGAAAGAAATAATCACATGGCCTCCAAGGTGATCGACAAACATATTGACCTTCTAAAAAAACCTTTGTAACTACCCTAGCTGCAACAACCATGTGAGGGAATTTCAACAACTCCACACCAGGGCATTGAGAATCACCCAACAACAAAAGTCGACACTAAGTGCAACTAGCAAGGGTGGAGGATGAGCTCAAACTCTTCTATCCAGGCCCTTTAAAACACCACCAGAAACTCTCAATGCGACTGACCAAACCTTTATTATGACACCAATTCTCAACAAAATTCACATAAATAAGCTAGGACTCCCCAAAGAAGGAATAGCCACCTATAACATTGACAATTACAACAGAAAACTGCTCATAAAAACCATAAATCCTTACCAATTTCTTGGCCAAAGATGTATAGTCCAATTCCAACTAGCAATCCACCATGCAAAGACCCCGCATTGTTGGTAACTCCATAGACTTTAGAGAAATTCTCTAGTTGATACTCCTTATGCTAAGTGATGAGTCCCATCAATAGGTACATTTTGAAGATCATTATGCCATCCTCCAGCCTTAAATCTATCCTTCTCTGACATTAATTCACATTTTATTGTTATATTATGCTTAGTAAGAGGAGTAAAAGGTGTTTGTCATAGCATGTGGTCCAATGTGGTTTAATTGTAGGAAATGAAGCATTTTTTAAGCTATTACTAAGAAGAGGCTTGAGGGAGACAACTAGGAGAGAGTCTAGGGCGTTTGTCCACCTCCTTAACTCTGTAAAATCAATTTGGGATCACAATATCCTCTCTCACCAATTCGAATTCATTGGCAGTCGAGTGACTCCTAGTTCAAGTGAAGACCAAGAGGGACAAGATCCACCATTTTCGAGATCAAGGAGGGAACCACTCCTACTTTCAAGGGAGTTGTTGCCCTTTTGTATAAATAAAATAGAAGAAGATCTCATTAGGATTCAAAGTTTTTGTTCATCTAAGGGTAGCAATTGAGCTTAAATATTGACATTGTTACTTTAAACATTATGTGATGTATTAGACCTGCAATTTTTGATAATGAGAAGTTGGATTTTAAGTTGCATCTAAGTTAGTTTTAGAGGGCTGGGACCCTTGGGTTTGGGCCAAACCCAGAGGCTTTAGTCCCTGTTTTTTTTTACTTATGTTTCTTCTTGATTCTAAGAAGTTCATAGTTTCTTGCATTTCAGTAAAGATTAATCTATAAAATCTCATGGTTGCAGCCTCTACATCAACTCTCTTATGGGAGCATGAGTCGAAGGATTCACAACCACAGTCCAAAACAATTTTGTTTATCATCTCTTACAAATAGATTAATGTTAGTTGTCCTGTTTTACATTTTCTTTCCGTAGCTTAGAACTCAGTTTAGTTCTTAGAGAAATGTTTGCATAAATTATATGTTATTTACATTCAACTCATCTTTTCCATCATAAGTTATCTAATTTTGGTAATGATAAATGGATGCATGCATGTGATTGACTGCAGGGCTATGTTGATCTATAGGGAAGGGAACCTTTATGCTTCCATCTTGAGTTCCTTCATATTCTCTTTCCACTTCCAAATTCTGTCCAAAAACTCTGTTTTATAAGTCACTTTTCCTAGTACACCGAGAGCACTCATCCTAATGCAAGATAGGCATATGAGAGGTCGTGAGTTTGGATAGGGGCTCAAACCAACCTCCCTTCATTTTCTTCAACTTCCATCCACCTATCCATACCCTCAAGACATCATTTTCACCTTCAAAAGCCACTCGGATGCGCTCCTGTAGCATTATAGGCCTCATGTAGCAATCACCTGTAGCATCACTTTCCTTCATTAGTTTTGATCCCCGCCGCAACTTTGACTTAATATAGATGAATAATGACCCCCAACTGTGATTTTATGGCCAGGGGAAGCTCCTAGGCCACTCCAACCCTCTCTTTTCTTCACTACAAAAATAGAGTAGAGTTAGTTTTTTTATCACAAGTATGATGCAAGTAGGTCAATGATTTACAAGCAAGTTTGAACTAGGTAGATGGTACATGAAATTATGACTCATAGTTTGATGAATTTGTTGGAAATAATACTGAGAGGGGGGTGAATCAGTATTATCAATTTAATAATATTTCATTTCCATAAACAGATTTATATACGCAACTTCAGTTAATGCAACTTGCGTAGATACACAACTATGTTTAGAGCAACTAGCGCACACCTTGTAAACTTATAATTTAGTCAGTTGATCTTTAATCTGTGTATCAGAACCATATAAGCAGTAACAGGTATAGTAAAAACAGATGAGACAATCATACACAAGAAAATAATATATAAGGTGGAAACCCAATGTGGGTGAAAACCACTTGCTGCAATTCGTCTCTATCTTCTTTTAATAAGAAACTTATTTTTACAATATTTCTGTACTGGTATAGTCTTATACTAGTACGTAGGATTCTACCTGCAGAATGCTACAACCTTCTCTTGTTCTCCAGCTTCTCCTAGAAGGGAGCTACAACCCCCTTAGCTCTTGTACTAGTTGATGTACTAGTACATAGGTGCTGACCTACAGAAGGCTACAACCTTCTCTTTTCTTCCAGGGACCACGTTTCATAAATTTTCATACTGGATCCATCAATAGCATCAATCAAACATCAAAATATATCTGCATCAATCAATCTCCCTTGCACTAACCAAAACTGAATTAAACAATCACTTCTCTGAATGCTGTAACCAGAATACAGTAATAGTACCAGAACCCAACTAGAACCTAGAACACTGCAACAGTAAACAGAAGTAGCTAAAAAATATTTTATGAGACGTACGTTACTTCAATATGTATAATCTGCGTGCATACGCCGCTATATGAAGGCAAACCTGCATATATACTGTTTTGAATTGTCGAACCAACGTGTATACGCGTCTTTTCTATACTAAACCTACGTACAGATCTGTAAAAGATGATTTACCCTTTTCAACTATTCCAGTTATACCCAGATCATCAGATTTACAGATCAAGACATGCGCCAAATATAAATGATCAAAATCACACAAAGATACTTTTCTTCAAGCCTTAAGATCTTGACCTGTTGTGGGGAAAAGTATCCGATGCGGATGACCCTATCCCTACTCTAAAGGTGACAGTGTTTAGCAACAACTGAAAGTAAAGCTTTGATGTTTTCCTTTATGAAAGTACAGAGAGGGGGGAAGAAATGATCAACCAACCTGGTATCCTTCGCTTAGTCGATCTTGATCCTCTCTCTTTGTCTCTTGTTCCCAGCTCCTTGCTCTCTTTGCCGGTCCAGCTACACACAAGCCCTGCACAAAACGAGAGAGGAAACTACAAGATACAAGTACTCATAATTGATGCATGGATTAGAGTGAATCAAATATACATGTAAATACAATACATCAATGCAATACAAGTATATAGGAGAACATGCAAAACTTTATTGATAGAAGTAACAGGGTTCTGAGAAGGTTACAACCAATGATGGCTCCAATCCAGCAGCACCTCCCCAGCAGCAAGAACTCTCCTCTTCACCTCTAGTAAAACAATCACCCAATAGCTCTAACTGTAATCCAACAACACCTCCTTGCTTTACACAAAATTCCAGCCTCCTTAGACCTCATAGAAGAGCTCTATATATAGGAGAGAAGAAGAGAGGATGAGTCAGCTTGAGGCTGGCATAGAGCTGACTAGTGTCCTCTCCCTCTTCAGTTAATCTTCAGTTCTTGAGTCCACTTGGAGATCCTTGGTTATACATGGTGATCAAGTACCTCTTACTCATCACAGGGCGAATCTTATGAACCAAGTGTCAGTTTGGAAGCTTCCTGGGCAGTTGACACCTTGCAGGATGACTGTGCCACTTGGCCAATCTCGCCCAGCGCAGGTAGCCTTCATTACTTTTGACTTCCAGCGCAGGTACAAAGAGGGACAATTGCCTTCCAGCGCAGAAGCTCAGTGGAGCAGCTGACATGATCCAAAATAAGCCTGTTTTGAAGTGTTTTCAGGTGGAGAACTGATTGGAAGTGCTGTTGTTTGATGACCTTGTTCTTTTAGGGGTAAGAACAACATGTTTAGGGACTGAGGATCCCTGTAATTATTGACATTTCATGCTCCATGCTGCGAGGCACAAAAATGTCTATAACAGTTGCCCCCTAAAGTATGAGGCCGTTTATCGGGTGAAATGCTTTATCTAGAGGATCCGAAGTTCGTTCCAGTGCTGAGGAGAGTGCCCTGTAATACAATACAATACAATACATTATTTTTCATTCTATTTTCATGATCTAGCTGAGGCGGGCATTCCCATGCTCAGCTTTTATAAATACATTTTGGTACATATGACAGACGATCGTCTGAAGATAGACTGATAATTTTCTGCTGAAATTATCATCCTTTGAGTAGGATGATCATCTGCTACAATGATGTACATGGCAAATGCTTTTATATCTCCTGAATATATATCGCAGCCCGGATGGATGAAACTAGATCCGGGGTCTTCAAACTCGTTCGATCTTCACTCTAAGTACAAGTCGATCCATGTGAGAATTGCGCTGAAGTCGAACATGGAAAGACATCGCTTGATTACCGGTCAATAATGAAAACCGTTAACAAGCGCGAGAGGAATCACCAATAATGACGATGACCCTCAAGGTACTGCAGTACAATTCACGTGGCGTGAATAAAGGACTTGGCGTCGAACGCCACACAAAATCTTCTGGTCGAAGGTCATTGATGTATACCTGTCGCCGGAAGTGAGAAACTTGCCATTGAGGCATGCAAGCTTCAAAGTACTGATGGGGGTGTTCCTAGATCAGCTTCTTGGATAATGAGCTGAAGTCGACAAGAAGCAATCCGTCAAAGGAGGGCCTTAATGAATCCCACATCAATGACACGGAACGGAGCTAATGACTTTAGTGGAGGTGAAAACAAACTGTGACATATGATTCAGGGTGGCGATCATGAATGGATGAAGGATAATGCATGGCAGTGGATGGGACACGGTTGACACTTTCAGAATGACCCCTCTTGAACATATAACGACACTGATGCGATGGATCGGTAGCATTACCCCAAATGTGGATGGTGTGGCGAGGACCATGGTGATGAGACCGGTGAATGAAACAACCCAACCCGATGTGATACGGAGGAAAAGTGTCATGTCCAAGAGTGACTTGCTACCATTAAACTTTGAATGTTCTCCCAATTTTTCCCCAGTCATTTCTGACCAGTACCTCTTTATTTTTGCCAAGCTTGAGGAGGATAACATATGCTTGTTCTATAACCTGCCCTTCGGGCAAGCCCATCGCTATGATTTAACGAGCCTAGCGATAGGGAAACTCGTTCTCATCTAAAGACAAGTTTGTCGCTATTTAATCATTTTAACGAGTCTAACGACAAGGAAAACTCGGTCCTTTTCATTTTTAGAGAGTCTGAAAAGGTACAGAAAGTCAACTCCATGATTCCTTTTTCGTCAGCAAATCCCTTAAGTCCGAAAAAGTATAAAACAATACAGAAGGGATGGCTGTTCGGTACTTTTAACGAGCCGAACAAGACAAGCGCTCGATCCTTTTGTGCAATAATCCCTCAGGTCCAAAAAGATTAAAATTTAGAGGAGGGATAGCGTTCCGGTCCTTTAACGAGCTGGAAGGCCAAAACTCGGCAAACTTTTCATTTTTTACGAGTCAGTGAAAAGAGCTGAAAGAAGACTCGTCTTTTGAGGAACGAGTGATAAACAGGGATAGCTACAGATTCCAGGTACAGGTTGGAATTTTCCAATCACGGCAGTGTCACAAGGATGGCTAGGTGAAATCACTCTTCGCAGCTGTTTCTCAAAAGAGGTAAACACACAAATGGAAGTGAATGATCGGCCAAATGAACGGTGGAGGTGATGGATGAAAACACGATCAAGGTTCTTATGGCTGATGAATTTACGATCTCAAGAGGTTATTTACCGGTTCATTTTTTCCATGAGCTTGAACTCTGAGGGAAACTTTTGCTCACACTTTTCTATTTTTTAACGAGCATAAATTCAGTCCTAAAACTGCTCGGATTTGCGTTTATTTTTTAACGAGCATGAACTATATGCTAAAAACTGCTCGATATACCAGTCATATGAAGAACGCCTCTCGTAAGGACCAATTTTTATAGAGCTTATGCCTTACCACAGCTGTGCTCACTTTTGGCAAATTTTACTTTTGCCCCACAGGCTTTTTTTCATGCAAGTTCGGAAACGGCTAATCTTAAAACCAGATAAATAACCGCCCCTAGCTTGCACTCCAGAAAGTTTGCATGCCCCCAGGTATAGGATAGGATTTCGAGGCTGCCCCTCCTCTCCCCTACTTCTGCTTTTCTTTGGGTGTTCACATTTATTTGTCATCTTGCTAATCTAATGCTAACGATACTTGTCTTCTCGTTATTTTAAGGGGTCTTACGCAGTACTCAGGCTTCCCGTCGGCCCACTTTTAACAAACAGCTATTTATGACAATAGAAGAACACTACCCAAAGATAAAACATTGGTATTATTGAGGGAGGCTTGCCTCTTTCTTATTATTCCAAAGACGGTTCGATTTGCTGCCGCAGATCAATCTCTTTCTTCGGCGGTGCCTATCATTGGGTTGTCCTAAGATGGTTACCCTCTGTCACAACAATACGGTCTCCTTCTTAATAGACTGCCCCTGCTTATCCTTCAAAACACATGTTTCGATGGGCGAGGCTTGAATTTAAAGATGGTGACTACTTGTTGTAATAAGGGAATTCCTACTCGGGCATTGCCCACTTTTTTAGACAAAGGTGAATGATTCCCAAACACATAACTTTAACAAAAGATCATTTTTCCAGAACAACCCCACTTCCTACGGACGGGGTACGGACTAGTCATGTTCTCCTGCGGAAATTCTGTCTTATACTTGGAGTTTCTTCTGCCCGAAGCAGACCAGGGTGCATGCCCCCTGGGTCCTAGTCTTTCTTTCCGAATCACTCGCGCTCATCGGGAAGGAGGACCGGGGGCGGAGGTGAATCTTGAGTGAACAGACCATTTAGGATTGGTATTTGACTATTTGCGATGCGAGATCCCGGAAATGAAAGTTGGTCTACGAGCTTGACCACCCTTCCTTCATGTGGAAAACACATTACTCTAAAGAGTGAGGAGACTATTGCTCCCATGCAATAAATATAGTCGCGTCCAAGGAGTAGGTTATAATCCAAGGGTCCTTGAACTACCAACACGTTCATCCTGACGGTCTTCCCCTTCAATGTAACAGGTACATCGGGGAGGATCCCTAATGGTCGACTGGTTCCTTTATCAAAACCTGAGAGATTTCTCAACTCAGGTAAAAGCGGCGGGGAACCCAGTGCTTTCCAAGCAACAGAGGAAAGGATACTCACAGACGCCCCTTCATCAATGATAGTACCAGCCATAATCATTCTATAGATCTGGACAATGATTCTGAATGGTACACTGGCTGGTAACCGGGGTCTGCCTAGTTGATTCCAATCAAAGGATACAACCAGGTTGCTTGGCGGTGGGACCGAATATACGGCCGGATATGACTCTGATGATGTTCCTTCCTGCGATAAAGGAATGGGCGCATTGCCCTGATGCTCATCGGAGTCGGTGCTGATGAAAAGAACCTGGATGGTGTCATCCTTGTTCTCATCAGTGAGGGTGTTGCATGAAGACGACTCTTCGGCGACGGTGTCATTTGAAGACGGGTCTTCAACGACGGGGTCATTGGACGATAGAACCTCTGAAGGAAGAACCGGGCCAACTGCCGTATCGACCTTTAGACTTTCGTCTAGTCTAGATTCAGTAGGTTCATTCTCAATGACCGACACTTCAGCTGACCACTTGAGTGGTTCAACCGGATTTTCAACTATCGAGGGATTAGGCGCGAGTTTTTGATATCCAGGTGGAAGTCGCACCGGTGACACCGGGCGATCTTCCAAAACTCTCTTGGCCTCATCTAAGAATGGACATTTTTGGATGGCATGATGACCTTCACACAATAGACAGGGTGATCTTGGTCCCCTTCTTCGTCCTTCACTCTCGCTAGTTGACGGAATGCAATCAACGTGACAACCAGAGGTTGATGGTACCGGATTGTGCAACCTTGGGGACCAGTCCCTTAGTATCCGGGGAATACAAGGACAATCACGATGGAAATGGATCCCTTTGCAAATGACACATGGCGATTTAGGCCCGGTCGGTGCAGTGTGTGGGTTTTTGTCAGCTTTCTTCTGCTTGCCCCCAGTCGCCTTCGCCAGAGGCTCCGTCTGCTTCTTTTCTTTCTTCTTCTTTTCCTTCTTCTCCTTGGGAGGCTGACTTTTGCCGGCTCTACCTTGCGAAGATGAAGGATCAGAGGAAGTATCATAAGAAGTGGAAGGCTGGTGGGTAGTTCTAGATTGTTCTGACTGTTGATTCGACTGCTCAGGATTAGTGGCGATCTGGACTACATTAGTTGAAAAGAGCCATACAGGGAGGCCAATTGTCAATCCTGGAAGTGACAATGTAGCCATATGAGGCGCACCAACATCTCCCCAAGAGGAGAAGGGGTTTGGACTCTCGCCAAGGTTACTTCCTTGGTTGGTGGGCTCCATACTTTTCAACTGAAAGATCAATGTGGGAATAATAGGTGATTATGTTCCGCTTAAAATAAATTTTATTAACGACGCTTTTAGACACAAACTTGCTTTTTCATGTTTTAAGAGTCGAGAAAAAGCTAAAGATGACTCTAGTCGCCTTCGATGTATTAACGAGCCCGAAGTGACAAATGCTCGGTTGGACTTTTTCAGTTATAGAGTTTGAAAAAGGCCAAAAGAAACTGCTCTGGAGATCTAGGCAGAGGGTGTGCCAAACCTTTCGCGAAACCACAGAATACGTTTTACGGTACGGGTGGTCGATCTTCGTGAATGCTGTGTTCACTGCATCGCGATCAGTAGGGCGGCCGACACGGTTTCCTAAGGATAAAGGATAAAAGCCTATAGGGGTCTCCCAATATACGCGACGGTACGCGGGAGCTCAAGTCCGTGTTAGTGCCACCGACTCTCAGGAGGAATCACCCACCTTCGTAGAGATCGACAGTCACTATGTTTAACGACGCCGGAACACGTCTCTACCTAGACCTCTAGATGTTTGCGTTAAATTCCAAAGCGTTGTTATGTAAATTGAGTTTATTTTAATGTTGATCTTTCTTAACAGTTTGCCTTTCAGGTTCGCCATGAGATGTATATATACAACTTCCTATATGCAATCTAAGAATGAGAAGCAAATCTTTTCAATCTTTCAACTTTGAAAACCTTAATCTACTTGAGGGAAAAGAAGGACACAACTTTTTCCACAGATCAAAGAACACACACTAAAATGCACATCTTCCTAAATCGTCAAGCATACAGTCAAATGCAAAATGCACAATGCATGTATTTCTTTTCGTTATCCTTAATGTTGATGCTAGACAAAAAGGAAACTGTTGTATGATTTTGAATCTAATTTCAAGTAGAAATAAACAAGCTTGTCCACAATCAAAAAGACACCTTATGATAGACTTGTTTAAAAACACAGGAAATATATAGATTCAAACCATGAAATGCAAATCGAACAAACTCAAACAGCTATGAACAGTAATAAAACTAGCTCTTAAGATCACAAAGACACTTTTACAGTTCAGGATCTAAGAGGTCACAGCTATACTGGTTCGCTTTTCACAATGGGAAACTGTAACTGCAACAAGAAATACTGAAAGAACATTCACAGTTTCATCACACAACTGAGGCGGAATAATGTCAAGGAGAAGTGGCTTACAGCAAGTACAATAACCAGCAAGCAATCAGCCAAAAACAAGTGCAAACAGGGCCAAGACACAATGGGAAAACTGAGCAAGACAAGGGCTAACTGGACCAGCGCAGGTTCTAGTCTACCAATTTCACTCTCAGCGCAGTTCCCGAAGGGAGTACCTGCGCTGTAATGCAGGCTGCCTGTGTACAACCTGCACTGACTCACGAGAGTTTCGTCTACAAAGTTTTCCGGGTCATAAAAAGCTCAAAAATGCACTGTTTTTGATGAAATAAAAAGCTATAGGTCAAGTACAGGCTAAGGTATGATCAAGAGGATGAAGATCTATCACAAAGAGTAAAGAGTCTTTTGTAGATAAGCTCTTCAAATATTGAATTTGCTCAGCAAATGGGCAAGAGTAGCAGTCCCTCTACTTCGCTTTTGATATAGTCAAAAGCTTTTCGATTTGGTACTCTTTTCTTCAAGAAATGAATAGAAAAATACTACAAACACCAACAAGATACTAGGCTCCCCAGCGGAGTCGCCAGTTTGTTGTGGGGAAAAGTATCCGATGCGGATGACCCTATCCCTACTCTAAAGGTGACAGTCTTTAGCAACAACTGAAAGTAAAGCTTTGATGTTTTCCTTTATGAAAGTACAGAGAGGGGGGAAGAAATGATCAACCAACCTGGTATCCTTCGCTTAGTCGATCTTGATCCTCTCTCTTTGTCTCTTGTTCCCAGCTCCTTGCTCTCTTTGCCGGTCCAGCTACACACAAGCCCTGCACAAAACGAGAGAGGAAACTACAAGATACAAGTACTCATAACTGATGCATGGATTAGAGTGAATCAAATATACATGTAAATACAATACATCAATGCAATACAAGTATATAGGAGAACATGCAAAACTTTATTGATAGAAGTAACAGGGTTCTGAGAAGGTTACAACCAATGATGGCTCCAATCCAGCAGCACCTCCCCAGCAGCAAGAACTCTCCTCTTCACCTCTAGTAAAACAATCACCCAATAGCTCTAACTGTAATCCAACAACACCTCCTTGCTTTACACAAAATTCCATCCTCCTTAGACCTCATAGAAGAGCTCTATATATAGGAGAGAAGAAGAGAGGATGAGTCAGCTTGAGGCTGGCATAGAGCTGACTAGTGTCCTCTCCCTCTTCAGTTAATCTTCAGTTCTTGAGTCCACTTGGAGATCCTTGGTTATACATGGTGATCAAGTACCTCTTACTCATCACAGGGCGAATCTTATGAACCAAGTGTCAGTTTGGAAGCTTCCTGGGCAGTTGACACCTTGCAGGATGACTGTGCCACTTGGCCAATCTCGCCCAGCGCAGGTAGCCTTCATTACTTTTGACTTCTAGCGCAGGTACAAAGAGGGACAGTTGCATTCCAGCGCAGAAGCTCAGTGGAGCAGCTGACATGATCCAAAATAAGCCTGTTTTGAAGTGTTTTCAGGTGGAGAACTGATTGGAAGTGCTGTTGTTTGATGACCTTGTTCTTTTAGGGGTAAGAACAACATGTTTAGGGACTGAGGATCCCTGTAATTATTGACATTTCATGCTCCATGCTGCGAGGCACAAAAATGTCTATAACATGACCCATCAATAGAACTTATCCTTCTTCTAGCACTCAAGTTCCTCCTTGATTCAGATCCAGCTATGCACCATAACCCAATCACCAGTATTCTATATCTTGCTCTTTATTAGATATTCAATTCTTGAGTACCTTTGCCTAATGATATCCACCTCCTTTTATAGTCTTAGGCCTTACTCAATACCATGGTCCAAAACCACTTTGAAGCAATACCTTCGACCAAATACCATGGACCAAAACCAAGTTTTCCAACATGTACGCACTTTTCCTTGCGTGAAAGTGCGCGTATACGCATACGCGCCTTTTGGTTTGCAATCCCGTGTGTATATGTAGTTTGGTCAAGGGGAACCTACGTATACCTCTTTTTCTTTCATTTTGTGATCCTGAACTATGATCTTTCATCTGAGTGAGTTGCCATCAAGGATAACACCTTTGACATAGCACCAAACCTATGTTCATAATGCCAACAATATCCCCCTTTGGACTTGATGGCAACCCCAAGTTACTCCCCCCCTTTGTCATCAAGGGCAAAGGGTTATGCTCCCCCTGAGTGCATGTTGAATTCTATGATATGCTAAAGTGAGCTGATAACGCTCCCCATGACTGTAAGCAAGGTCTGCAAAAAGATGTTCTTCAAGAAGACCATGACTCTATACATCATAAATGACCTTCCTATCACCAAAGGCTCATACATACATCCATCTCCCAACCAAGTGGGGATATACCAAGATTGACTCATCCACCCAACCAAGTGGGGATACACCAAAATTTTATACATGGTAAAACAAGAACATTACATCATCCATCCCAGGCATAGTGGGGAAACAAAATAGGTCGTTACATGACCTTGATAATAAAATATATACATGACATAGAGACATAATACCTAAAATGAGCAAGCAACATCTGTCAATAACCATCCAGACCAGCAACCATGATCTCCCTTTGCTTTTGAATAAAAAACAGATGTGAAATTGTACCAAGATCTTCTAAGATAATGCCAACAATGCATTTTTAGAAGTATATGCCCCCCCTGAACCTGTGCTTGATGATCACTGCCAGACCCATATCAGACTCTTTTCATCCTGAGTCTGGTCCACTGATATTCTTCAAACCAACATATACGTCACTGTATCTACAACAACTGGCATATGTAGGCGGATACGCTTCATGAAACTCGCGTACAAACATTGTTCTCTAAAACAGATAAGTGTCAACAACAAGATGATGCATCAACTACTCCTAGCTTCTGTCTGAGGTATTCAAATGTCTCTCTGGGTAGTGGTTTGGTGAATATATCAGCAACCTGTTCCTTGGAGGGAACATACTCCAATTTGACCTTTTGTTCAAGTACTTGTACCCGGAGAAAATGATATTTGATAGGTATGTGCTTGGTCTTGGAATGCATGATTGGATTCTTTGAAATACTAATTGCACTTGTATTATCACATAGAATGGAGATGGATGGAGTACATGTGATCTGAATGTCTTGCAATGTTTGAATCATCCAAAGGCGTTGTGTGCAACAAGATGCAGCAGCCACATATTCTGCTTCAGTTGTAGATAATGCAATTGAACTTTGTTTCTTACTGAACTAAGACACCAATATGGAACCCATATAGAATGCACCATCACTAGTGCTTTTTCTGTCATCCATGCTTCCTGCCCAATCTGCATCTGTATATGCGTGAAGTGTGAGATCTGTATCTCTGGGATACCATAAAACAAAGTTTTGTGTCCCTTGAAGATATTTAAAAATCCTTTTGATTGCTTGAAGGTGTGCTTCCTTTGGATTTGCTTGGAATCTTCCAACTATTCCCACTTCGTGCATGATGTCTGGTTGGGTACCTGTTAGATAGAGCAGACTACCAATCATAGATCTGTAGGTTGGTTGATGCACTGCTACTGATTCATCATTTGCGCTAAGGCTGCATCCTATTACCATAGGGGTACATACTGGTTTAGCATCTTCCATTCCATATTTCTTCAAGATCTGCTTAAGGTACTTGGTTTGTGATAGAAAAATGCCATCTTTATTTGGTTGAACATGTAAGCTAAGAAAATATGTGAGTTCACCAAGGAGGGACATTTCAAATTCTTTCTGCATTACCAAAGCAAAGTTTTGACTCATAGCTTCTTCATTACTACAAAAAATGATATCATCAACATATACAACAAGTATTAGCAATTTATCATTGCCAATTTTTATATATAGATTTCTATTAGCTGATCCTTTTGAAAAACCTTGTTGATGAAAGTATTTTTAAAGACGATAATACCAGGCCCTTGGATCTTGTTTTAGGACATAGAGAACCTTTCTGAGTCTACATACAAGTTTTGGATTATTTCCAAGGATGAATCCATCTCGTTGCTCAATATATACTTCTCCTTCTAGATCTCCATTAAGAAAGGTGGATTCACATCCATTTGATATACTTTGAACTTCTGAAAGCTAGAAAGAGCAAGGAACACTCTTATGGCTTCAAGTCTAGCAACAAGAGCAAAAGTTTCTTCAAAGTCTATACCTTCTTGTTGAGCATATCCTTTACAAACAAGTCTAGCCTTGTTTCTAACAACTTCCCCATTTTCATTCAACTTGTTTTTGAATATCCATTTAGTTCCAATGATATTCTTATCATGAGGTCTAGGAACTAATTCCCAAGTATTATTCTTTTCAATTTGCTCAAGTTCTTCATTCATGGCCTTGACCCAGTATTCATCTTTGTATGCTTAATGTACATTTTGCGGTTCGATGGAGGAAAGCAATGCTATATAGCTTGAAGCTTCTGTAATATTTCTTCTTGTCTGTACACCTGCCTCTTTCTGTCCCAAAATTTGAGTCTCTAGATGATTTTTCTAAACATATCTGGATGGAGTCTTTTCTTCTACCATTATCTGCTCTTTTTGTGCTTCATTGGTTTCTTCTTCTTCAACATTAGTCTGATTTGATGTGGAAGGATAATCCTCATCTTCTTCCCACTCTTCCTGCTTCGAATTTTCGCCTGCTTCATCAACGACAACATCAACACTTTCAACAATTTTCCCTAGTCTTTTATTATAACACTTGTATCCTTTACTTCGGGAAGAGTAACCAAGGAGAATTCCTTCATCTGCTCTAGGTTCAAACTTGCCAAGTTTTTCATCAGTCCTTTTGATGTAACATTTACTTCCAAAAACTTTGAAGTATTTTATAGTAGGAGTCTTACCATACCAAAGTTCATGAGGAGTTTGAGTGTTGTTTACCCAAACATTTGTTTTTTTGAGAATAGTGACGACAACAAATGCAACTTCACCCTAGAAGGTGGTAGGAGTTCCAGACTCATCTAGCATAGCATGAGCCATTTGTTGAACAATTCTGTTCATCCTTTCTACCACTTCATTTTGATTAGGAGTCCTTGCGGTAGAGAATTCCCTTATTATTCCATGTTCTTCACAGAAATCGAAGAATTCATCTGAGGTAAATTCCCCTCCTCGATCAGACCTGAGGCATTTGATTTTGTGATCTGATACATTTTCAACCAAAGCTTTGAATGCTTTGAACTTTTCAAATGCTTCGTTTTTATGCTTCAGAAGTCCTATCCAACACATTCTGGAAAATTCATCAATGAACAATATAAAGTATTCTTCTCCACGAAGTGAATTTTTCCTTGATGGACCACATAAATCAGTATGGACAAGTTCAAGCGGCTTACTAGATGATCCTTCCTTCTCAGGGAAATGTGTTCTAGTTTGCTTACCAAATTGACATGATTTCATATTATATTTTCTGGAATTCTGATGTCAGGAAGATTGTGAAAAGCCTGGTATTTGCATGCTTTCCTTATCTGAGGGAAGCTTAGATGCCCCAACCTTCTATTCCATAGCCAGTGTTCATCATTTTTTCTTACATAGCATTGTTGCTATAAGAGACCTACCCTAGGGTCTGCTAGCAGATCTACCTTCTTCTGAAATGAAATGCGATCAGAGGCGATAACTTACTTACTTACATGGCTTTTAAACAATTACAATTTTATCATTTCATTCTAATCAGCATAAATTAAGGTGAATATTTCATTCTGATAAAATTTACAAGAGTAGTCTATGGAGGAATACCTGTACTGGTGGCTGATGGAGATACCTTTGTCTTGCTACTCCTGTTGAACGATCCTTTTGATAGACCCAAATAGATTTACCTCCCAGCCAACTAGGAAATAATCCCTAGCCCAGGAAACCTCCATAGGTTCCCTAGCCCTCCAAGCCCAAGTCCAACCAGATGTAGTGTGTGTGTGTGTCTAGGATGAATGATCCAGACCCAAGATAACAATACTTTCCTCCTCTCAACAACCCAAGAAACCTCCACAGGTTCCCAAGGTCTCTAAAAACACAACAAGTCCAAACAATCACAACCAACCCCATAATCATAAGCAAGACCCAATATCCCCTTTTCTCCCTTCCCCCTTCCCTTTTTATACCCTCATTCCCTTCTCCATCTCAACCACCTCTCATTAATGTCATTAACTTCTCATCCATCCTTACAGTTGACTTCTCTTCTCCCAAGTAAAGTTGGGAGTACATTTGGAAATGCGACATGAATATAAAATTGGGAATTTAATGGGAAAGGACCATGTCTTCTCCCAAGTAAATATGAAAAGTACATTTGGAAATGTGAGATGAATGTATATATTGATAATTAAATGGAGAGGAATTTGTCTTCTCCCAAGTAAATGTGAGGGTACATTGGGGAATGGGAGATGTAATTACATGGAGAGGACCATGTATTCACCCTAGTAAATGTGAGGGTACATTGGGGAATGTGAAATGAATATATATATTGATAATGAGTTGGAGAGGACCATGTCTTCTCCGAAGTAAATGTGAGAGTACATTGGGGAATGTGAAATGAATATATATATTGATAATGAGTTGGAGAGGACCATGTCTTCTCCCAAGTAAATGTGAGGGTACATTAGGGAATGTGAGATGTAATTACATGGAGAGGACCATGTCTTCTCCCTAGTAAATGTGAGGGTACATTGGGGAATGTGAGATGAATACATATATTATCTGAAATAATGGAAGGAGACCATATCCTACCTAATATTCAATTTGAGAAAGTAAGTGGGGAATTTGAATAATAGAAATCATGAATTTTATATTAGACCAATATTTCTCAATATTTTCCGATGATGTAAAATTAACAAAATTTGCAGGATAAGATTTAAGTGTGGCATTACATACACCCCTCCTTCAAAAAACTTCGTCCCGAAGTTAGAATGAAAAGATGCAAGGAGTTGAAAGCATAGCAAACCAGATAGAGTTATAGCAATAAAATTTGATAAGTCAGACAATGACATTACTTCCCATCAAGAGTCTCCAACTGATCTATATCCTCCTATCCATCCTGACCTACTTTCGTTCCCACCCTATTCATCCTCTGTTGCTTTATTAGTGGAAACAACCATACTAACCACTGATAAAACCGACATGATGGAAGCGTCAAATACATCAACCTAACTTCCCCAACAGGAAACTAACAATCACCATCACACGTCTAGGGGAGCGTGTCCACCACTGCCCTCCCACGATTCCAAGTTTTGGAGGATACACAGTGGGAAATGCCTCCACCCCTCCTGCAGAACTAGGGTCAATACCCTAATATGGACCACACTACAGAGCTGGTTGGACTTGTCATTGAATAATCCAGTCAGGTCATCTTGCCACCTGTCATTTGCATTTTAATCATGTCATAAGAGTGCACATTAAGTAGATACCAAATGTAGTAAAATAATCTACATTATACCTTCCTCACGAGATGTCTCGTCCTTCCCTCTTGGCTATCATATAGTTCTTTTCCCCCCCGCGGGTTAGCTCTCATTCATGCATTTATATAACAACAACACATATAATCATCACATTATTAAGTCTAGTATCCATGTGTCAATCTGGGAATTCTCACTAAGTCATTCATTTAAATAAATCATATCCACTTGAACTATATATGAACCAAAATAATTTTGATAAGTTACACACTAGATAATCCACCACTAAGTGAGTCATACATGTATTCCATACATCAACCATTTCTATCATCAATATCAAATCTATCAACTGATTCATATAAGTAGTTTTATTTGTCAAACCAAATGCATCAATATTACATAATGTTCATAAATAAATAACATGGAACTACAAAATAGAACCTTAACATAGGTAGCTATCGAAGTCAAAATAGGCATCACAAATGCTTAAAAAGTGAGGGGTAGTCATGATGCATAGTCTCTGCATCCTCCTAGGTAGCAGATCTTGGGCTATACTTGTCCCTCTGGACCTTAACTTGGTCCACCGTGCGACGTCTGAGCTATCGAACCCTACGGTCCAATATGCATAATGGTTCTACCATTACGGTTCCCATGTCTGAGACCTACAAGTCCTGCCAATCCAGTTTGCGAGATTAATCAGAAACATAATGTCATAAAACAGATACATGAAAAACATCACGAGTTTTATGCAAATGGGTTGGTAGTACAAGACGATAGGCAACTGGTCCAATCTTCTCTTTGATCCTAAAAGGTCCTACGAATCGAGGTGACAATTTCATCCCCTTCCCAAACCGGATGGTGCTTTTGTTGGGCTGGATATGAATAAAAACTTGGTCCCCTATCTCATAACTGCGATCAATCCTATGTGAATCAGCATAGCTTTTCTGTCTATCATGTGCTTCATTTAACCTTTGCCAAGACTACTTTACTTGTTCCTCCATTTCTTGAACTAATTCAGGCCAACTATCACTCGGCCCTCCAACTTTTCCCAACTCAACAATGTCCTGCAAGGCCTTCCATATAGAGCTTGATAAGGAGGCATCCTGATCGAACTCTGATAACTGTTATTATAGGAAAACTCTACCAATGGTAAGTACCTTTCCCACTGAGTCTGATTATCCATGACATACATCCTAAGCATGTCCTCTAGAACCTGATTTACTCTTTCAGTCTGCCCATCTGTTTCTGGATGATATGTAGTGCTCAGGTTTAACTGAGTTCCTATAGCTGACTGCAAACTTGTCCAAAACCTAGGTGTAAATAGGAAGTCTCTATCGGAAATGATCTTTGTGGGCAATCCATGTAGTCGGATAACTCATTGACAAACACTCGCGCCACATCCGTAACATCGTAAGTTTCCATTACTGGGATGAAATGGGCACTTTTGGTCAATTTATTAACTATAACCAATATAGCATTGTGCCTCTGGGAAGTGAGTGGAAAATCCACAAAAAAATCCATGGAAATTACTTCCCATTTAGATGTAGGGATGTCATGAGGTTGTAGGAGTCCTGTGGGATGGTGATGATCATCCTTCACTCGCTGACATTCAAGACATTTGGTAACAAACTGGACTATGTCATGCTTCATGCCTACCCAAAAGAAGAGTTACATTGTGTTTGCGTACATCTTCTTTACCCTAGGATGTGCACAATAGAGTGCTCTATGAGACTCTCCGAGGATGGTTTCTCTTATACCCCCTTCCTTAGGTAGGTACATTCTCCCTTGGAATCTCAATAGCCCATCTGGTTCAAGGACATATCCTTTAAACTTTGGTTCTATCTGTTTCCCATTCTGGATAGCTGAGTTGACTTTTAGATACCAACTATCTTCAAATAGTTCCTCCAATATCTGCTCCCTTAAATTTACCTTTAAGGCTACTAGGGAGAAGGTTCGTGGCCTCCTTCTTAGTACATCCGCCACTACGTTCTCCTTTCCCTTGATGTATGAGATTTCAAAATCATACTCACTCATGAATTCACTCCATCGCCTTTTTCTGGCGTTCAAATCCCTTTGAGTGAAGAGATGCTTCAGGGTTTGATGATCTATTCTTAACTCAAATCTTCTCCCAATGAGGTAGTGTCTCCATAACTTCAAGGCTAACATCACTGCTGCCAATTCTAAGTTGTGGGTAGCATATAACTCTTCATGCTTCTTCAATTTTCTAGAAACGTAAGCTTTTACTTCCCCTTTTTCCATCAATACTGTACCCAATCCATGCGCCAAAGCATCGGTGCAGATAGTGAAGTATTTTCTCATGTCTGGCACTTGAAGGATTGGTGCACTAGTTAGTAACCTCTTCAGCTCTGTGAATGCAGTGTCACATTCATTTGTCCATTCATACCTAACCCCCTTTCGCTGTAATTTGCTGATGGGTTTTGCAATCCTTGAAAACCCTATTGAAAAATGAAATTAACTCAGAAAAATATATAAATCACATAAAATAAACCAGACACAAAATATTGGCGGCAAAAGGCTGAAGCCTCATGCTTCCTCAGGTATTCTCACTCTCGTTTTCATTAAAAATAATTGAATATAGTGTTAAAAATAAATAGATGAGAGACAATGTTCTCAAGATAGCGCATGCTATCTTAGACACTTTTGGTTGAGATAATTTCTCCTTTGGTTGAGATAATTTCTCATCAGACACACACCAATATAGAAGTTACCTAAACTAACTCCTATCTTAAAGGAACAACCCAAGAATTAGGCACAAATTCCTAACTTGGAATATTTAATTAATTAATTTATTTTTGGTTTTATTATTGTTTTGTGAGAGAGGCTAACATTCCCCCCCTCATTCATAAATCCAAAATAAGAACGAGGAACCATCTTCCAAGTTCTCATGTTGATCCTCAAAGACATTCCCTGGAAAAACCGCCAAAACTAGATGCTGGAAAAAACTCAAATATGAAGAGAACATGAATCAGTTGCATGCCTGATTCATCTTTGAATGTCGCTTGGAAACTCCATCACGTGCCAATCTGCAAAAGGATCCAACTATCCTTTGCTTGAAAACATCATCCGGTGTCCACTGACACAATTTTATGAACGCCCATTGGCATATTTGCTGATGATGATCGCCCACTAGTTGATGATGTCGAAAAACAACTCAATGTTGATTTTGCTACGATGAAAGCTGCTCATTACTGCTTTGTTGTTGGTTTCCCACTGGCGAATTTGCTGATACTCACTGTTGATGAAAAATGCCCACTGGCTGCTTCGCTAATGTTGTCGAGACTTTCAGACTCACAACCACTTGTCAATTTCATTGACATTTCCCCCCTTTTTTAGTTGAAAGGAGAGACAATATTCTCCAAAATATATCTGAACTCCCCCCCTTCAGGTGTAGGAGAGTTTCACTGTTGTACTCCCTCATTCAACTGCATGAGAGTACCATCATCAGTTCACTGCTCGCTGCACAATGTGTGATTGTAGTCGGTTGTAGAACTAAGACAATATTTTGACTGTGGATGACCATTCCCAAGGATCGATCCATTCATAATGTATCTTCAATCTGGCTGATTTTTGTTGGTTGCAATATTTTTCTGAGGAATGATTAGGCTTGCCACAATGGCAACAAGGATGGAGATAAAAACACTAATCTTCCATATGATCTGTTCTTTGACAATGAGAACATTTTGGTTCGACTTCAACTTCAGGTTGCGTGCAGTTCTGTCTGTCTACAACTTTCTCAGAACCTGCTGAGGTGAGTTGTGCAAGAAATCCTACACTGACGAACTTAATTGGCTTGGAATAATCTAGGATATGTAAGTTGGTGTCATGAGTGACATATCCTAAGCATCATCGATTCTTGTTATTTTGAATTTCTTCCCAGGGCATGATTATGGGTTTGGAAGAAATTTGAACTGGAACAACTTCAACACTTGAAGTCGTTGGGATGAATGACTTATCATCTGGATGGTTCAAAGACTTGAAAGTATCACTCTTTTCTTGCAATTCATTCCGTTGAAGTTATGGCTCGAGTTGAAGAAACTCAATGGTTTCATGTGTTTGTCATAGATTCCGTGACAGATCAGAAAGAGTTTCTTTGCTGATGTGCAGCATGTCATCATCACTGGAGATGATCAAACTGTGAAGAATGTTTAACAACTCAATATTTCTCCAAAGAATATTTCTCTAACTGAATATGTTGCGCCATTTGAACTTCCTCACTTGAAATCAGGCTCTCTTGTCGTAGATGTCGTGCTATGAACTGTTTCACTTCATTTTGTTACTTGCATGACAGGCTCGCTTGCTATGGGACTTGAATGGCATGCTCGCTTGATTTGTTGCTTATTTCACTTGCCGGGAACACTTTCTAGAGTTGTAGAACTTTCTTGCTTAAAGTCTAGAATTCACGCTCGCTTGATGACGATCGTGTTTGTGTGAATTCTCACTTGCCTTATGTGATGACTTCACGCTCACTTGAAGGAATAGCCACGCTCGCTTGATGTCGATCTCAACTTGCTTGTTTGGTTGCTTTGATGGTTGTTGTAATGAACTTAACTCTGGCTCGCTTGAAGGTTTGAACTTTGTACTGTTTTGACACAAATTTCTTAATGAATACTCACGTTCGCTTGCAGGAGATGTGAACTTGTTGTTTGTTTCATTTAGAGTTTAAAATTCGTGCATTCACTTGATTCTGCTTAAAGGAAGGGTGTCGAACACTGTCGAAAATGCACGCAAAAAACACTTAATGATTTAATCACTGACTACGATGAATTCAATTTGACTCAATTCAAGACTTGGGTGTCAGTTTCAACCGAGAATGCACCCTTACAGTTCAATGTAATTTGAGTTTGATTACAAGTTCAATAATGTTGATGTAGACTGTGCTCTGAAACATTGAAGTTTACAGATTCATTAACTTGATTGTAGTGATGTAGACATTGCTTTGAAATGCTGGAGCCTGTAGATTCATGAACTTGATTGTATTGAGTGAATTTGTTTGTTGAGGTAGAATGCTGATGTTGAAAACTTTGATTATTTGTTGTAGTGACACAAATGCATGTGTTGAGCTTAATTATCCTTCCTTGAAGCTATTTTGTTACAAGTGTTGTGCTTGCTTGCATTGAACTTTATGTGTGTTAAATGAGATCATTTATGTGTCAAAACTAGACACAAACAAAAAAGCAGCAACATGAACCATGCACCATCATCAACACACTTTTCGTGTACATAAGATTCCCTTATTCAATTTCAGGTGGATTTAGGACACAAACACCACAAAAAAATATGTCTTTAATAAATAGTGAATTACATCAACCTTCACCTTAACACAACTCCTTCTCTTCAAAAATAAAAGTATACTTTGCTAAAGAGCTTTCTTCAAAAATACAATGATGAGCTTCATTTTTTAAAAATCTTCACTTATCACTCCAAAATTACAAAATATGCACCTTATCCACTCATCTTCTTTCTTATATTACTCCTTATATCTCCCAAAAGCACTAAAAAAAAATTTACACATTAAAAAGCATACCTCATTACAAAAATACAAATTTTTTTATCCACTCCTTATCTCTCCAAAAAAACACTTTAACTAACTCATGCCCACTTAAAACTCAAACATAATAAAATCTCTACTTCACATTACATTACACCACTCATTCTTTTTTATGCATAAGGCTTAAGAAAAATACAAGTAAAAGGTTATAAACTCACGTTTTGGAAATGCATATTTTCCCACGCATAAAACCTTTAAACATATTACCGCATTAAGAGTGCTTTAAAATGTTTTGACTTTGAATTTGATCCACGTGACAGATGTGAAAGCTAGAATAGTTGGAGGGCATTCACTTCAATGGCATGGTTTGAATCAATCCATCAACGCTTTAATGAATCTCAACATTACTTGCTGGTGCTATGTGGATAATTAAAACAACTCGACGCTTTCCTTCAGTGACGTGTGTTATACCCTTGGAAGTAACGCAGCCACGAAGAAGTAACTCTTGGGACGCCGGCATAATAGGCAACCAACGCAGGGTCAAAACTCAATAGCAGCGATTTCAAGCAAGTTCTCCAAGAAAGTTCTGGTCCGGTAGCTTGTCACGCAGCTGGTCACATTGTTGTATGGTGATTGTGAAAGAAACACAACGTATATGTTGTTGTATGCTAGTCCTCCAATTTTTTGTACGTTGGAAGTCTAGCGCAGTCCTTCCTTAGGAAAGTTGCTTCCAGAGGTGGCTTTACACTTGTTTATGAACGCATGTGCCTTCACTGTGAATGCTTCGGCTATGACATGACCGCTAGAATCCTTGTTAAGGAAGAGAACCAAATGGAGGACAAAATTAGAATGGAGATGAATTGCAGAAAAGGCAGAAACCCAAACTTATCACCAGTTAGCTTTATGTCTCTCACATAGAATCTATTCGATTGCAGCACAAATCCTCCATTAGCAATATCTCTCCATTATTACACCGCAGTAGGTGATCAAGTGCAGGTGTAAAGCGCCAAAAAATGGGGAGGATTCATAAAAATAACAATTGTGAGAAATAAATAGTACCATTCATTAATTTTTCCATTTTTCTGCTTCTATATTTATGTGCGTCTGAGATTTTTTGTTCTATTGCAAAGCAGACAGTTGGAGCTAAACACCGAAGTCTATCGCTAGAACAAACCCCCAATTCAGCAGAGAAATCTAAAACCATACAATGAGTAGAGCTTTCAGAAAAATCCAATGGCAGAGGACTTGTAAGGACTCCATCTCGTCCCGAATTGCTACTGAACGACAACCCATCATTGTTTCCCCTCACTGCGGAAATGATCCATAAAATAAATACAAAAAAGATATAGAACCTTAAATAGATGTAGATTCCAAAGCCTTCTGCAAGCTCCAGATTCCAAAGCCTTATGCAAGCTCCTTCCACCTACAATGTTGTGACACACATAACAAATTCGTTTCTCACGAGCTAATTAAATCAAAATTCAAAAAACTAGAGTTGGTAATGAGACATCTGATCACAACCATGAAATATCTAATGAAGTAACTATATGTTAAGCATGGATCAGCAGGGAAACTTTACTTTACAGTCTCTCAAGAGACGGCCTCAATAAATTTGGGAAGTCATATGTCAATTTGTAGATAGGTATGAGATGGTGTAACTTTTTCTATGTACATACCAGAAGATCGCAAACATACCACTGACAAAACCCAAGAACCTGTTTCTGTTTCTTCATTTACGGCGACAACTCCCATATACCACAAGATCTTAAATTTGAAAAATGGAATGAGCGCTCTCGGCTGGCATATTATGTCAAGCGAAGCATTCAACATTCTCTTGCATTGGTGCACTTGATGGCTCCACTCGGTGTCAGGCGGAAAGAGTCGATAGTGCGGACACAACCAACCTCCCTAGGAGCCTAAGACTCTCTAGTGACAAACAAGACAAATAAGAGCAATCCTTCTCTAAACATGCATTTACTATATAAGAAATCAAGTGTTTAGATCCTACCTGTAGTCCCACGCTGTTGTAGCGGTCCAGCCTCACTGATCCGGATGAGCTCCTCCTTCACTTTGAAACCTGCATCCACTAACAATCAAACGATTAAATAGCACTTGATAATCTCATAGAATAAAACATATTTAACATATAGACCAAGGAGTACATGAAACAACTCATAAATAACAAGTTATTGAGAAGAATGGACTCATTTGCATTAATAGGAAACAAAAGGAACAATTACAACCTGAGCCTTGGTGTTGTGCAAGTCCCTCCCAGGGTCCATCAAGAGTTCTCCTTTACTTTGACAAAGCTCACCCACTTCCAAATAGAACAAGCAAGGATGGCAATCTCTCCTCACAAGCTTCTAAATGGGAATCCTAATTCCTGCAGCATCTACCCTTAGAAATGTATAGCTTCCAACCTCCCCTCCTTTTGGCCCAATGCCTGTATTTATAGTGCTCAAGAGGAAGTTAATCAGGTCCACCATCAATGGGATAATCCCCTCTTTGGATGGGATAGCTCCCTTATTGATGGGATAAGTTCCTCTTTGGTAGGAGTGCATGAACCATCTGGAGGCGCTCAATACACGTCGAACAACCTTCTAGAATGCTCTAGAAATGACCACAAGTAACTTTTTAAAGATGAAACTTGCGCATTTTAACCTTTACAGGGGGACGCACCTGCCCCTTTACATACAGAGCGTCCAAAGACGCAGCTTTTGTGAACATTGGG
Source organism: Pinus tabuliformis (assembly GCA_031772625.1). Lineage (NCBI taxonomy): Eukaryota > Viridiplantae > Streptophyta > Pinopsida > Pinales > Pinaceae > Pinus > Pinus tabuliformis. The sequence continues at coordinate 639,466,908 of CM062820.1, read as the reverse complement.
TGCGTCCCCGCAGGTAAGGTTGAGAGAACCTGCGTACCTAGAGATAAATACATTTATAAAGACTTTCTCTCTTTTTGGAGTTTGACATGGAGAGCAGAGGCATAAGACTTGCCTAAGAGGATATCATGACTGTTGATAGAGCCATACTAACTGTAAATAGTCATGGTGACATTTTTTAGTGTAACAGATTGCCCCCTAAAGTGCGAAGCCTGTAATAGATTAGGGTTTTGTATTATCTAGGAAGGGTGAAGCGCTTTATCATTTCAAGGATTATCTCGTGGAGAGCCTGGTCAGAACCTGCAATTTTCAACACAAAATACATGTATAAGATTATATCATCACTGAGGTAGGCATTCCCATACTCAGATCAAAACTTTAACTAACAGACTAACTACTCTGATACAGGAATGATCTTGCAGTACATCATAATCATAGCCTTTTGTAGACACAGTATGGGCGCAGCCATCTGTTTATGATTAGTCTACTTAGATAATGAATACAAAACTCCTCGCAGCCTGGATGGTGGAAACTAGATCCAGGGTCTTCATTTCTACTTCCCGAATTGGTACGATTCTAGCCATGCGAATAAATGAGTTGATGTCGAACATGGTAGAAACCACTTGATTACCAGTCGATGATGTAAACTGTTAACAAGCGTGAGAGAGACCACCAGTAATGTCAATGGTTCTCAAAGTACCCAGTACAATCCATGAGATGTGAATGAATGAGTTGATGTCGAACATTTCACGGAATCCTTCGATCGAAAGTCAATGATGTAAACTGACGTCAAAGGCGAGAAACCTGCCATTGATGCATGCAGACTTCAAGGCACTGACGATTTCTAAGTCATCTCTCTAGATAATGTGCTGATGTCGATAGAAAGCGACCCGTTGCAGGCAAGCCCACAACATGAAATCATTGTTCAAGTTGAAGAAATGTTGCTGTAAGGACTGACTTAGGGATGGTCAAATGGATGACAAGTATTTTGCAGATGAAAGTTTTGCTTGCAGACCTCTTGAACACATAACGACACAATAGATGGCTTGGTGATAAACGACTCAAAGTTAATCCCCGGAACCCGGCTGAAGACTTTCAAAGTGGTTTGATCAACTGTGAGGTAAAGGTTTTCCCAACCCAGGTGAATGAAAAGTGTCGTGTTCAAGAGTGGTAATAAAGTTTCTTCTGAGACAAAAGGTAACAAATAGGCTCATTCTTCTCTCTTTTCCCCCACCATTTCTGGCAAGTACCTCTTTATTTTTAACAAGCTTGAGGAGGATAACATATGCTTGATTATAAGCTCATCCTTCGGATGAGTCCAACCTAGTTTTGATTCGAACCCTAGGAAGGAGTGGTTTGTTCCTGTTTGTAATTGAACAGGTCCTTTACTGTGAAATTTGAACGAGTCCAGTATAGGAGAAACTCGGTGTTTTTCAATTTTAGAGAGTCTGAAAAACTTAAGAAGACTCCAAGTTGAACTTTTTCGTAGATTTGTGTCCCTCAAGCCCAAAAAAGTATAAAATAATACCTGGGGGAACCGCTTGATCTTGCGACCAAGGAGTACTTTCATAATTAGTGCCACTGACCTGAAAAGTAAAAAGCGATCAAGGACACGTCGTTTTATTTCCAGTATCGAGTTTGAAACGACAAAAACCCGGTAATCTTTTCCTGTTTTTACGGTCAGAAAAGGGCTATAAGGGGACCGTCTTTTAATTCCGTTTTAACGAGTGTAAAAGAAACGCTCGGCAATCTTTTCATATTTTAGGAGTCAGAAAAGGGCTTAAAAGATGACTCTAAGGTTTCACTTTTTCGTAAGTTTTAACGAGTTCGAAAAAATGATAAAAAATGTACTCATGGTTTTCACTTTTTCGTAAGTTTTAACGAGTTCGAAAAAATGATAAAAATGTACTCATATGGCCGACTTTCAATTTAACTTACGAGCAGGAAAAGACAGAAAGAACTCGGCATTTTCATTTGTTTTACGAGAATGAAAGATAGCAAAATAATCTCGGGATTTTCATGAGTTTAACGAGTCTTGAAAATAACTAAAATTGACTCGAGATAGGTTTCATTTTTACAAAAGCTTGAAATAGATAAAAACTATGCTTCAAAGTAGTTTCATTTTTACACAAGCTTGAAACAGAGATAAAACTGTGCTTGATGCCCCCTAAGCATAACTGCTAGAGCGCATGCCCCCCAGCTTCATTTCATTCAACTAAATACAAGCTGGATGGAATTAAAGTTGAGTTACGAGATCATTTGAAAGACTCGACCTAAAACTGTAAAAACTAAAATAACTAACCTAAATATACAACTTAACATTTACGAGATCAAGTCAAACTCTCGGCTCAAGTAGAGGAGGATTTGTTTCATTTTTTAACGAGCTTGACACAGGAAAAGAACTATGCTCGGATCCGGTTTCATGTTTACACAAGCTTGAAACGAAAAACTATGCTTGTTATAAGTTCACATGCCCCCAGCATAATGACGCAAATCGAGGTACATGCCCCCCAAGCTTCATTGCATTCAATGAGGTGGATGGAATGAAGCTTTACTTTCAAGATCTTGGAAAGAATTGTGGGAGATGTTTCATTTTTTAGTGAGGTTGACACATGAAAAGAACTATCCCCAAAACCCTTGTTTCATTTTTTAAACGAGCTTGACACAAGATAAGGAACTATGCTCATGACTACTCTACAAACTACCTAACAAAAAACTTTACTCTAAAAACCTTGATTCATTTTTTAATGAGCTTGACACAAGACAAGGAACTATGCTCTAAAATCCTTGATTCATTTTTTAATGAGCTTGACACAAGACAAGGAACTATGCTCATGACTACGCTCTACAATCTACCTACTTAACCTATCCTTGTTTCATTTTTTAACGAGCTTGACACAAGACAAGGAACTATGCTCAAAAAGTTCGCATGCCCCCAGTATAATGATGCAAAGCGAGGTACATGCCCCCCAGGCTTCATTGCATTCAACCAGATAGATGGAATGAAGGTTTACTTTCAATATTTAACTTGAAAAGGGAGTTGTTTCATTTTTAAGGAGGTTGACACAAGAATAGAACTATCCTCATATCTGATTCATTTTTTAACGAGGTTGACTCAGTAAAAGGAACTATCCTCAAAACTCTACTTTCTACAATCTACCTACATAACCTAAAAATCTACCTGATTCATTTTTTAATGAGGTTGACTCAGTAACAGGAACTATCCTCTAACAACTGATTCATTTTTTAACGAGGTTGACTCAGTAACAGGAACTGTCCTCACGCTAGCCTGTTTCATTTTTTAATGAGGTTGATACAGGAAAAAACTATCCTCGTCAACATCCAATTTCATTTTTTAACGAGGTCGATACCGGAACAAAACTATCCTCATCAACATCCAATTTCATTTTTTAACGAGGTTGAGACGGGAAAAAACTATCCTCGTACCATTGATCATGGCTTCCAACTGGAAGAAAGACATGTCAATGGACACACCTTGATGATATTTTTCTGACCATACTTCCAAGACCTTTGGAATACTAGGACAATTGACAAGGAAGTGGTCACCCTTACAAAGCCTGCAAGGGTATTTGGGTTTACGGTGCATGTCGGAATTTTCCTCAACACAACTAACACTTACAGCCATGGTTGGTTGGTTGACTTCTTTCTTATCTTGCTTCTTCTTCTTCTTCTTCTTCTTCCCTTTCTTCTTCTTCTTAGCCTCCTGGTTACTAGCATCAAGGCTTTTAGCAGGCAAAGAGGAAGAAATGGAGGAAGAAAAATTAGGCGAAGAAGGTAAAGGGTCAACAGAAGGTTGGTGATGTTGAGATGGTGAACTCTGTTGAGGTGAAGCATCCGGTTGAGATGGAACAATTGGAGTACTTTGGGCCAACGAAGTTGAAAATAACCATATCGGTAATCCTATTGTAAATCCAGGTAATGACAAAGTAGCCATATAAGGAGGACCAACATTTCCAAAGTAAGGAAAAGTACTAGGATTCTCGTTAGGAGGGGTTCCTAGGTTGATAAATTCCGGAACATTTGCCATTATATTCAACTTCAGTGAATTTTATTAACAATTTTTTTTTTTTTTTAAAACTAAAATTAACAATTCACAATGCACACCTAACAATTAAAATTCACAATTCACACCTATGGTCTCTAAAAGTAAAAACAAACAAATTAACACGCGCTATCAAATCTAGGAGTCAAACCATACACAAACAGTAACCTTCCGGACCGAAAACACTAGTTGGGGATGAAATCCAACATCGTAGAATTCAGTACAGAAGTGGCGGGTGGAACAGTTACCCCGGCAACCTGCTTAATGAATAGACTGGACCAAGTTCCTCCACTTTAACCATCTCGAGTGAAGTGAACCCCCCAGAAAATCCAAGTGAGTCTAGCCGACGTCTGCTCCAGGTACAGTGGGATCTTCCCTCCACCGTCACCTTGGGTAGAACCCTAAAGATAATGGTCACTAAGGTTACCAACAGCAACAAATGCACCTGGGGGAACAATCTACACTCCGACAGCACGTAAGGGCAGAGTATCAAGCTTAATCCCCTTGCCGGCTCCTTGACAATAATCCAAGGTTTACCGACAAGTGACCCCTGGCTCCTCGACAATGGTTAATCCGAGGTTTACCGTTTGTAATACGTGCGTGTCTGGCGTCGTTCCCAACGAGGGAGGATTGATCCCCTCACTGGTTCGGACACGAGCTCGTGCTTCTCCTTTAAGAGGAGCTTTCCCAGAGTACAAATGAAACAGTTGGATTTATCCTACCACAAGATGAGCTACTTGTTTGGTTTTGCTGTCTTGGAGAGTTAATTACTCTCCTACTCCAAGACACTAGCCTGATCTATATTGGTGTTTCAGAGCCCTAGAAATGTAAAAATTACTAGATGAATTTTAATTAAGCGCTGTGTTATTAAGGCTGTTATTACTCAAATGGGTAAATGGAGATGAAACCAATGGTGTTATGACCCGACTCAACTGAATGCAATCGAATATGATAATGTAATCGTTTCAATTCGATGAATCCTAACTAAAGTAAGGAGAGAGTTTCCATTCACTTCCAACAATGCAAAAAATTGATCACTAAGAGAAAATATAACAAATTCTCTAATGCACTAATTTTATCAAGAAAAACTAATGCAAATCAATTCCAAACCATTTTTATTTTTATTTTTGTGTAAATTCAAATCAAAGAAAATTGATCTAAATCTACGATTGATTTTCCAGAATGTAAACTATGCAATTGTAATCTATGCACAATTCACTCGAAAAGTATGCAAATGTAATCTATGCACATTTTTCATTCATATTCTGAAAATGAGAATTCTAATTATGCAAATGTGATCTATGCATGAGAATTCTCAAACACAAGATGATTCTAATGTAATCTAAGAACCAATCAAGTGCAAGTCGAGAAAATTGGGTGAGAGTTCCAAAGATCAAAAAATAAAAACACTCAAAGGCGATTAACACTCATACACAATTTAGCCCCCCCCGGCGAATGAGGGGGAAATTTTTTTGCAAAAACGAAAGCAAAAAGATGCAAAATTGTGAAAGGACTGAGAGAAACCTCCAAGTAATGACCAAAGGAAATCAAATCAAGAATTTCTCAAAAAAGAGACTCAAAACACCCAATTGATGAAAGCTTAGAGCAGGAATGCCAATGAAACAAGCTTAGGTGAAGATCTTTGACAAGAGACTAATGGATCTGGGCAGTAAAAACTAAGAAAAAGCAAAATCTAAGAGAAACAATGCAAAAAATGGAATTTTCTTAAATTTTAGCAGGGGACGCCGGCAACCCGTTAAGACAGGTGCGGGCCCGCTCTGTGCACACAGCGACAGTGCGTCCAGGGACGCACTGTGCAATACTCAGAGGGTGCGTCCTACTAGAAAATTCAAGAAAAACTAAAATGAATCTAACCTTAAGCTAACCCACCCAAAAACAAAGTCACAGAGCCAAAAACCAGAAAAATAAACCAATTTTCTCAGAGCAAAGTTCATACAAAGGAAAAGACTTTCACATCAATGGAGTCCCCAGTGGAGTCGCCAATTTGTCAGGCGGAAAGAATCGATAGTGCGGACACAACCAACCTCCCTAGGAGCCTAAGACTCTCTAGTGACAAACAAGACAAATAAGAGCAATCCTTCTCTAAACATGCATTTACTATATAAGAAATCAAGTGTTTAGATCCTACCTGTAGTCCCACGCTGTTGTAGCGGTCCAGCCTCACTGATCCGGATGAGCTCCTCCTTCACTTTGAAACCTGCATCCACTAACAATCAAACGATTAAATAGCACTTGATAATCTCATAGAATAAAACATATTTAACATATAGACCAAGGAGTACATGAAACAACTCATAAATAACAAGTTATTGAGAAGAATGGACTCATTTGCATTAATAGGAAACAAAAGGAACAATTACAACCTGAGCCTTGGTGTTGTGCAAGTCCCTCCCAGGGTCCATCAAGAGTTCTCCTTTACTTTGACAAAGCTCACCCACTTCCAAATAGAACAAGCAAAGATGGCAATCTCTCCTCACAAGCTTCTAAATGGGAGTCCTAATTCCTGCAGCATCTACCCTTAGAAATGTATAGCTTCCAACCTCCCCTCCTTTTGGCCCAATGCCTGTATTTATAGTGCTCAAGAGGAAGTTAATCAGGTCCACCATCAATGGGATAATCCCCTCTTTGGATGGGATAGCTCCCTTATTGATGGGATAAGTTCCTCTTTGGTAGGAGTGCATGAACCATCTGGAGGCGCTCAATACACGTCGAACAACCTTCTAGAATGCTCTAGAAATGACCACAAGTAACTTTTTAAAGATGAAACTTGCGCATTTTAACCTTTACAAGGGGACGCACCTGCCCCTTTACATACAGAGCGTCCAAAGACGCAGCTTTTGTGAACATTGGGTGCGTCCCCGCAGGTAAGGTTGAGAGAACCTGCGTACCCAGAGATAAATACATTTATAAAGACTTTCTCTCTTTTTGGAGTTTGACATGGAGAGCAGAGGCATAAGACTTGCCTAAGAGGATAGCATGACTGTTGATAGAGCCATACTAACTGTAAATAGTCATGGTGACATTTTTTAGTGTAACACTTGGTGAGCTTCCTTTTACAGTCAACAACTCCACTTCTACGCCTTCCTGCAATAGTGAATGGTCAGATATCCAAGGACGCAAGCATCCAATATCTTATGCTTTCCGTTCCATCTTGAAAGTTAGTAGATGAAGATGCTTCTGAGATTATGTAGGTCGTATCACACGTAGCTAGCCACCAATCCAGTCCCAACTCAAGTTATAAGCTTTGATACCACATATTGAAAAATGAAATTAACTCAAACAAATATATAAAGCACATAAAATAAACTAGGCACAAAATATTGGCGGAAAAATGCTGAAGCCTCATGCTTCCTCGGGTATTCTCATTCTCATTCTCATTAAAAATAATTGAATATAGTGTTACAAATAAATATATGAGAGATAGTGTTCTCAAGATAGTGCGTACTATCTTAGACACTTTTGGTTGAGATAATTTCTCCTTTGGTTGAGATAATTTCCCACCAGACACACACCAATATAGGAGTTACCTAAACTAAATCTTACTTTAAAGGAACAAGCCAAGAATTAGGCACAAATTCCTAACTTGGAATATTTAATTTATTTATTTATATTTTTGGGTCTATTATTTTTTGTGAGAGAGGCTAACAAACCCTTCTACAAACCTGCGATAATACCCAGCAAGCCCAATAAAACTACGTACATCATGGGAATTTTTTGGTACTAGCCAATCCATCATGGCTTTCACCTTTTCTAGGTCAACTGAAATCCCTTCTCCTAAAATGATGTGCCCAAGGTAATGGACTTTCTTCTGAAAGAAGGAACATTTTGACAATTTCCCATACAATTGAATTTCCCTTAAACAAGTCAATACTACCCTTAGGTGCTTTTCATGCTCCTTTTCATTCTTGGAATATATAAGAATGTCATCAAGGAAGACTTGCATGAATTGGTCCAAATACTTCCTAAACACACCATTCATGAGGCTCATGAATACTGCTGGTGCATTGGTTAAACCGAATGGAACAACTACGAACTCATAGTGCCCAAACCGAGTTCGAAATGCAGGTTTTGAGATGTCCTCCTCTTTTATCTTCAATTGGTGGTACCCAAATCGTAGATCGATTTTTGAGAAGACCACTGCCCCCTTCATTTGATCAAATAAGTCATCTATTCGAGGTATAGGGTACCTATTCTTTGTCGTGGCTCTGTTTAAGTCTCTATAATGTATGCATAGTCACAAGGAACCATCCTTATTCTTGAAAAAAATGACTAGTGTTGTTGGAAATAATACTGAGAGGGGGAGGGTGAATCAGTATTATCAGATCAATATAACTTTTTCTCTTTCCATATTAAGATTCTTATGTGATGCAACAAGTATATATCCATTAAACATATGATTCAGTTAGTTGATCTCTAATGAGTGCATCAGAATATTATTAACCATATGAGAAGTAAACCAGAGCAATAAAATAGAACAGATCATCACACACAAGAAGCACACATGAACACCATGATTTAAGGTGGAAACCCAATGTGGGTGAAAACCACCTGCTGCAAGTCGTCTCAATCTTCTTTAATAAGAAATACCTTTTACAATAATTCTGTACTGGTGTAGAATTATACCAGTACACATGCTTCTACCTGCAGAAGGCTACAACCTTCTCTCATTCTCCAGACTCTCCTGGAAGGGAGCTACAACCCCCTTTGCCCAGGCTGCTACCTGCTGAGATGCTCCAACCTTTACTTATTTTCCAGCTGCTACTAGAAGGGAGCTACCACCCCCTTGGCTCTTGTACTAGCTGATGTACTAGTACGTAGGTGCCGACCTATCGAAGGCTACAACCTTCTCTTTCTTCCTCCAGGTACCACGTTTCATCAATTTTCAGACTGGACCCAACAACAACATTAAAGCTCAAGAACAATCACTATTGAAAAACCCATCAACTACACTTGCATCATCAATCTCTGATTTATCCAATAATGTAACACTCTTAATCAACACAGTCACATAACAGACAACAGAACTCTACAATAATAACCAGATCCAACTGGATCATCAAAAACATGCATCATAGTGCATACGCTTACTTGGAAGTGTTGAACCTGCATGTATACACAACTTCACCATAGTGAACTAGCATATATGTCATCAATTACTTACTTATAACTTGATGCACTTCCTGACTTCAGAAATATCCAGATTATTACTTGTACAAGGATAATATGTGTGTTAGCAACCCAATCTAGTCCATTAGATCACATAAATATGAGTCATTATGATCCTGATCCATTATTAGATCTCATCCATCAACACAATCAATCAAACTGAATATGTAGAATACTGACACCATTAAACAGTCATCAGAACACATCGACAACCTAAACCACCTGTAACTTTAAACATCATAGCTCAAATGGTATACGCTACTACAATGAACCAAACCTGCGTACATACGCGCTTTCACCAAAGCCAACCCATGTACAGATCTATAAATATTCAATCATGACTTGCAACGATTTCAACTTAAGTTATACCCAGTTCAGATCATTACAAGCATCAGTATACAGATCTAGAATAAGCATAATCAACTATATAGATAGTTAATATCAAACCATTTGATCCCAATCTATCCTTAGATCTTGTTCTCCATCAACCGGTGAGATCCCTATTTAGCTCAGATCCAGATCTGCACCATAACCCAATCATAGTATTACAGATCTAGCACTTTATTAGATATTCGATAATTTAGATGATGCTTTGCTGAATGATCTCCTTCCTCTTTTATAGTCTTAGGCCTTTCACAATACCACAGTCCAAAACCATAATAACACAATACCACGAACCCAATACTTGGGATCAACACTTTTGGATGCAATACCACGGACCAAAACCATAGGATCAAAAACTGTCAGACTAATACCATGAACCAACCATGAAAGTGCGTGACATCAACACTTTTGGATGCAATAGCACAGACCAAAACCATAGGATCAAAAACTGTCGGACTAATACCATGAACCAATCATGAAAGTGCGTAAACTTTTCTCTTGCATGAAGGGAACTTTTCTCTGCATGAAAGTGCGTGAACTTTTCTCTACATGAAAGAAACTTTTCTCTACATGAAAGTGCATGAACTTTTCTCTACATGAAAGAAACTTTTATCTACATGAAAGTGCGTGAAATTTTCTCTACATGAAAGAAACTTTTATCTTCATGAAAGTGCGTGAACTTTTCTCTACATGAAAGAAACTTTTATCTTCATGAAAGTGCGTGAACTTTTCTCTACATGAAAGAAACTTTTATGTTCATGAAAGTGCGTGAAATTTTCTCTACACGAAAGAAACATTTATCTTCATGAAAGTGCGTGAACTTTGTTGCACTATAATTTATCATCTGAGTTGAGTGGGTTGCCATCAAGTACAACATATGTATCATAATCCCAACAAGTGCACCCTAAGGTGAAATACTAGGTCTGATCAATCCCAAGTCTAAGAGCTCCTTTAACTACATCTGCAACTCATAAAGCTCTAGAGTTGTCATCCTAAAGGGTGTCTTAGATATTGGTTCTGCACTTGGTTTCAGATCAATGATGAAGTCAGTCTCTCCTACAGGAGGTAATCCAAGAAATTCCTCTGAAAAAACATCCTTGAATTCTGCGAAAACTGGATGTTGATCCAGGGAAGGTCCTTTCTGGTCACTTATAGTTTTGACCAAATATAGTTTGCAACCTTGTCTGAGACAACGTTTTACCTTCATCATGGATATGAATTGTAGGGACACTCCCGTCTTGATTCCACAAATCTCAATTGGCCTACCTTCATCATCTAAACATATCACCTTCTTCTTGAAACAGTCTACCAAAGCTTGATGAGCTTCTAGCCAATCCATTATAATAATTACATCATACGTCCCCAATGCTGTGACGTATGCCTTCAACTTAGTCATACACACCCCGCGATTTACCTTACATTGGTCAAAACTAGGCCCTACTGCTTGTTTTATTCCAGAAGCCATCTCAACTTGTTTAAAGTCATCATACTCATAGGCTGCCAACCCACATTTTTCTAATGCAACTAGTGAAATGAAACTATTTGTAGCACCAGAGTCAAACAAAATTTTAACCTTTACTTTGTTTATCATACCTGAAGTTTCTACCACAACAGACTGGTGTTCAACTTGTTGATTGTCGAATTCTGCATAGATTCAGTGGTAGCTACTTGCTCCACCCATTAGTTCTTTTCCCTCTCTTCTGTTGTTACCGGTTCAAAACTCAGGGCAGTCCCGCTAGAAATGAGGTCCTCCGCATCCCCAACAAGTGATGCGTGGTGGACCGTGAACTGAATGTTGTGGATTTATTTGGAACTAGTTTCTTCCCTTGGAACCCCTACCCCTACTTGCTGCTCCTCGCATATGAATTTGATTTATATGCGCCCTTGAAGTTGTGGGTGAAGCTGCATTAGAAACCACTAAAATCCCTACTGTCGGTGTTCTAGGTATAACTCTGTTTCCATATGGTAGCGGCCTCCAACTTCCTCCCCTTGGGAAGGTACAAGGGGCCTTCCCCATAAACTATGTTTAACATGGACAGATGGCTCTGCCTTCACCCTTTAAGTGTAGGAGTTCTTCGACATAACGAGCTTGTTCTACAGCTTCTACAACTGAGGATGGTTTCCACATCTTCACCATTTCCCTAATCTTAGGTATCAATCCATACATAAAACGATCCACTTGGCGCTATTCAGTATCCATGTAGGAGACATACTTGACCAATTCCATAAATTGAATTTCATATTCTTCTACAGTACGACCTCCCTGTATCAGGGCATGGAAGGCTCTTACCTGCTGTTCTTCATAATACGCTGGCAGGTACTTCTTCTTGAACCTCTCCTCAAATAATTCCCAAGTAATTGTGTCTGGAGTGAGGTGTAGTTGACGCTCCAAGTTACCCCACCAATTCAAAGCACTATCTTTGAGTTGGAATATTGCTATTTTGGCTTTGGAATTGGAATTGTAACCCCTTAGGGAAAAACACCTTCCCATCCCTTCTAACCAGGCTTCTGCACGCTCGTTGGCACGACCTCCGGCAAACTCTGGGAGCTTAATCTTCTGGAGCTCCCTAGTAATGTCTCAGCTGGAGGTCTTCTATCATAGTCCCTAGATCCCTTGGGGTTCCCTAACCCTTGAAGGGTGCTCCCCTCCCATTTCATTTTTTTGGCGCCCTCTTAAGATTTCATTAATTGCTTCCAGGGAACACAAGATGAGAGTCAATTCTGGTGAAGGTAAAGGGTTATTTGAAGGAGGTCCTTGTGAAGACTCTCCAGGCCGTTCGTTCCTTCGCGTCCTTACCATTTTGATTTGTTCAAAATCTGCATGATATCTAAGACTTATTAGCATTATTCCTAACATTTTCTACCACATTCTAGATAGTCTAAAGATAAACCAAGCAATAGATCAATTCAAGTGTTTGAAAGATTTCCTGAACAAAATTTTGTGTCATGGAACCCCATTATTATTATTGGTTTTAATAGAATGGCATAGAATCCCAATGTTCTGTGGTTGAAATATTACCCACACAACCCATATTATCTCATGCTTCATGAGAATTTTATGCCAACTTATATTGTTTATTAATATTGAAAAAGTAGTCCTCATTCAAGGTGAAGAGTTGGTGCATTTGCAATAGATTGCATATATCTTCACAAAGCTCTTGGCTAAGAGGAATTTCCAGAAATTTGATTTTCATTATAACTTAATGTGAAGTTCCGTATTTATAGGGTGCCATTGTCTGCTAAGATTCTTGATTAGAAATATTACCAAGTCTTAAAATAATACATATATGTGGAATTTAACATAAAATACATACTTGTCAGGCTACTTAAAGCTTCTCCCAAAGGTGATCGGATTTATTACGGATGTTCTGTGCTGCACCTGAGTTCAAATGACAGTTTTGGAGGTTTGAAATAAACAAAGAACTCGTAAGAATTCCTTTCCAGACATTTATGTTTCAATGTGCTAAGAAAATAGCCTAATACTAATGTATTTTGATTCTATATTAGGTTTCATATTGAACTATGAAGTCGTCCTTAGATGAACTTATCTTCAACTCTCTGGATATTAGTGTCACAGTACATATAAATTACCTAGACTTAATAAATAAATAGTACCATTCATTAATTTTTCCATTTTTCTGCATCTATATTTATGTGCATTTGAGATTTTTTTTGTTCTATTGCAAAGCAGAGAGTTGGAGCTAAACACCAAAGTATATCGCTAGAACAAACCCCCAATTCAGCAAAAAAATCTAAAACCATACAATGAGTAGAGCTTTCAGAAAAATCCAATGGCAAAGGACTTGTAAGGACTCCATCTCGTCCCGAATTGCTACCAAATGACAACCCATCATTGTTTCCCCTCACTGCGGAAATGATCCATAAAATAAATACAACAAAAGATATAGAACCTTAAAGAGATGCAGATTCCAAAGCCTTCTACAAGCTCCAGATTCCAAGGCCTTATGCAAGCTCCTTCCACCTACAATGTTGTGACACACATAAAAAATTCATTTCTCACGGGCTAATTAAATCAAAATTCCAGAAACTGGAGTTGGTAATGAGACATCTGATCACAACCATGAAATATCTAATGAAGTAACTATATGTTAAGCATAGATCAGCAGGAAAACTTTACTTTACAGTCTCTCAAGATATGGCCTCCATAAATTTGGGAAGTCGTATGTCAAGTTGCAGATAGGTATGAGATGGTGTAACTTTTTCTATGTACATACCGAAAGATCGCAAACACACCATCGACGAAACTTAAGAACCTATTTCTATTTCTTCATTTACAGCGACGACTCGCATATACCACAAGATCTGAAATTTGAAAAATGGAATGAGCGCTCTCGGTTGGCATATTATGTCAAGCGAAGCATTCAACATTCTCTTGCATCGGTGCACTTGATGGCTCCACTCGATGAGCTTCCTTTTACAATCAACGACTCCACTCCTGCGCCTTCCTGCGATAGTGAACGGTCAGATATCCAAGGACGCAAGAATCCGATACCTTATTGTTGTTGGGAAAAGTATCTATTCAGAACGCCCCTATCCCACTCTAAGGTGTGACAGTGCCTTAGCAACAAACAAGGAAAACTACTTGATTATTCTTCTTTATGAAATGTAAACTAAGAGGAAGGATAAACTAACCTGTGTCTTGCGCTAGTTTGTTGATCCAATCGCTCCTCTCTTCAATAGCTCCCAGCTCCCTGCTCCCTTACCAGCCCAGCTTCACCAAATTCCTGCAAGATCACAGAAGAGAGAAACTACACGAAGATATAGATTTACATTCATAAAAAGCTTAGGATCAGATTAAGCTAAATATGCAAATATAACAAAACATCATTGATACACAGCATGTAGGAGAAACTCAAATAATTTTATTGATATGATAAGAAATTCCAAGAGGAGATACAACCAAGTGAGTCCCGATCCAGCATCTACCTCCCAGCAAAGGAATCCCTTCCTCACCTCCAACAAAGCATAAATCACCCAATGTACTAATCTCAATCTCAAACCAACAGCAATTCTCTGCAAAGTACAAAATTCCAGCCTCCTGGATCTCTGGGATGAGGGATCCATATATAGATGTAAGCAGAGAAGATGAGTCAGCTTATGTTTTGACTTGTGGCTTCTCTCTGTCAGTTCTTGCTTCCACTTGGAGGCTGAGAGCCTCTTACTCATCCTTGGTCGAACTCAGTGAGGCAAGTGTCATTGAGGAAGAATCTGGAAGCTTCCATTGTCTGTACACCTCGCGGAATGACACTGCCATTTGGCATTTCTCGCTCAGCGCACCCTGGTAGTGCATTTAGGTGCATTGCAACGCACCTAGCTAGTGTACTGGGGTGCTTTGCAACGCAGGCAGCTAGTGGATTATCTGAATTGATCCTGAATTGACTGATTCTGAGTAGTTTCTGGTGGAGAACTTCTGGGAGAAGCTGTCATTGGTTGACCTTGTTCCTTTAGGGGCAGGAACAACACTTTTAGGGACTTTGGATCCATTGGATTATGGACATTTCATGCTTAAAGCTGTAGGGCACAAAAATGTCTATAACAGTTGCCCCCTAAAGTATGAGGCCGTTTATCGGGTGAAATGCTTTATTAGGAGGATCCAAAGTTCTTTCAATGCTGGGAGGAGACCTGTAATAAGATACAATACAATACATTATTTTTCATACTGTTTTCATGATCTAGCTGAGGCGGGATTCCCATGCTCAGCTTTATAAATTCGTTTTAGGTACATAGGACAGACAATCGTCTGATGGTAGACTGATGATTCTGATGAAATCATCATCCTTTTGGTAGGATGATTATCTGTGCTGCAATGCTGTACATGTCAATGTCTTTATTTTTCCTGAATATATATCGCAGCCCGGATGGATGAAACTAGATCCGGGGTCTTCAATCTCGTCCGATCTTCACTCTAAGTACAAGTCGATCCATGTGAGAAATGTTTTGAAGTCGAACATGGAAAGACATCGCTTGATTACCAGTCAATGATGTAAACTGTTAACAAGCGCGAGAGGAATCACCGATAATGATAATGACCCTCAAGGTACTGCAGTACAATTCACGTGGTGTGAATAAAGGACTTGGCGTCGAACACCACGCAAAATCTTTCGGTCGAAGGTCATTGATGTATACCTGTCGCCGGAAGTGAGAAACTTGCCATTGAGGCATGCAAGCTTCAAAGTACTGAAGGGGGTGTTCCTAGATCAACTTCTTGGATAATGAGCTGATGTCGACAAGAAGCGATCCGTCAAAGGAGGGCCTTAATGTATCCCACATCAATGACACGGAACGGAGCAAATGATTTTGATGGAGGTGAAAACGATCTGATGATATATGGTTCAGGGTGGCGGTCATGAAAGAATGAAGTATAATGTATGGTAGTGGATGGGACACGGGTGACTTCTCTGGATGACTTCTCTTGAACATATCGGCGACACTTATATGATGGATTGGTAGCATTTACCCCAAAGGTGGATGGTATGGTGAAACCATGGTGATGTGACCGGTGAATGAAACAACCCAACCCGACTCAGGCACGGAGTGGAAGTGTCATGTTCAAGAGCGACTTGCTACCAATAAAGGTTCTTTGAGTCTCTTCCCAATTTTTCCCCAGTCATTGCTGACCAATACCTCTTTATTTTTGTCAAGCTTGAGGAGGATAACATATGCTTGTTCTATAATTTTCCCTTCGGGCAAACCCATCGCTATGTTTTAACGAGCTTAGCGATAGTGAAACTCGTTCTCGTCTAAAGACAAGTTTGTCGCTATTAATGTTTTTTAACGAGTTTAACGACAAAGATAACTCGGTCCTTTTCCTTTTTAGGGAGTCTGAAAAGGTACGTAAAGATAACTCCGGAAGTCCTTTTTCGTCATCTAATCCCTTAAGTCCGAAAAAGTATAAAACAATACAGAAGGGATGAATTTTCGATAGTTTTAACGAGCCGAACAAAACAAGCGCTCGATCTTTTTGTGCAATAATCCCTCAGGTCCAAAAAGATTAAAATCTAGAGGAGGGATAGCACTTCCGGTTGCTTTAACGAGCTGGAAGGCCAAAACTCGGCAATCTTTTCATATTTTACGAGTCAGATGAAAAGAGCTTAAAGAAGACTCGTCTTTTGAGGAACGAGTGATAAGACGGGTAGCAGCTATTCAGGTAAGGGTTGGAATTTTCCAATCACGGCAGTGTCACAAGGATGGCTAGTGAAATCACTCTTCGCAGCTGTTCCTCAAAATGGGTAAACAATCAAATGGAGGTGAATGATCGGCCAATGGAAAAGTGGAGGTGACGGTGCAAACACGACCAAGGCTTTAATGGCTGATAATGTTACATTCACGGTGGTTATTTACCGGAGGATAGTTCATTTTTTAACGAGCTTAAACACGGATTGAAACACTTGCTCGATCTTATGTTTATTTTTTAACGAGCATGAACTATGTGCTAAAACTGCTCGATCTTATGTTTATTTTTTAACGAGCATGAACTATGTGCTAAAACTGCTCGATTAATCCAGTCATATGATAAGAATGTCTCATTGAAGATGCCATTTTTTATGGAGCTTGCACCTTACAAAGCTTTGCCCCGCATCCTTTCTTTATGCAAGTTCGGAAACGACTAATCCTACGAGTTTAAAGGGTTAGAGGTCCTAAAAATTTAAAAAATAAATAGCCGCCCCTTGCTTGCACTCCAAAAGGTTTGCATGCCCCCAGCTATAAAGTACGATTTCAAAGTTACCCCTCAATTTGCAGATAAAACATTTGTTCTACCAGGAAAGGCCTACCTCTTTCAGGTTATTCAAATTTTGTTTTATTTGTGGTGCAAACAAAACACTTCTTTGACGATGTCTACCGAGATAAACAAAGGTAAGCGGCGCCGACCCAGCTTACATAACTTTGACAAGAGAATCTTATTCTAGAATAACCCTCTTCCAGCATGGGCGGGGTACAGACTAGTCATATTCTCCCGCGGAAACCTACCCTATACCCAAAGTTTTCCTGCCGAAGCAGACCAGGACGCATGCCCCCTGGGTTCCAGTCATATCCTTCCGAATCACTCGCGCTCATCGGGAGGACGGACCGTGGGTTGAGACATTTCTTGCGTGAAGAGACCATTTAGGGATGGCATATGACTATTTGCGATGCGTGATCTGGGAAATGAAAGCTGGTCCACGAGCTTGACCACTCTTCCTTCGTGCGGAAAACACATTACTCTAAAGAGTGAGGAGACGATGGCTCCCATGCAATAAATATAGTCTCGTCCAAGGAGTAGGTTATAATCCAAGGGTCCTTGAATGACCATCATGTTCATTTGAATGGTCTTCCCTTTCAATGTTATGGGCACATTGGGGAGGATCCCTAAAGGTCGACTGGTTCCTTTATCGAAGCCTGTCAGATTTCTCATCTCAGGCAAAAGCGATGGCGAACCAAGCGCTTTCCAAGCAATAGAGGAAAGGATACTCACACATGCCCCCTCATCAATGATGGTGCCATCCATGACCATTCTGTATATTTGAACGATAATTCGGAATGGTATGCTTGCTGGCAAACGGGGTCTGCCTAGTTGGTTCCAGTCGAAGGATACAACTAGGTTGCTTGGTGGTGGGACCGAGTAGACGGCCGGGTATCGCTCTGATGAACTTCCTTCCTGCGATAAAGGAATGGGTGGATTGCCCCCATGTTCGTCGGAGTCTGTGTTGATGAAGAGAATTTGGACGGTGTCATCCTTATCCTCTTCAGTGACTGTATCATTCGAAGATAAAACCTCTGAAGGCAAGACCGGGTCAATTGCCGCCTCGACCTTTTGACTTTCGTCTGGTATGGATTCAGTTGGTTTATCTTCAATGATAGATGCTTCAGATGACCACTTGAGTGGGCCAACTGGATTCTCAACTAACGAAGGACTTGGAAAGAGTTTATTATATCCAGGAGGAAGTCGTAACGGTGAAACCGGACAATCTTCCAAGACTCTTTTAGCCTTGTCTAAGAAGGGACAACGGTGGAGGGCATGGTCGCCTTCGCACAATCTACAGGGAGGTCTAGTTCTCCCTTTTTGCCCTGGAACTTCACTTTCGCTAGTTGATGGTGTACTTTCAACATGGCCATCAGAGGTTGACGACACCGGATTGTGCAAACGGGTAGACCAGTCCCTTAGTATCCGAGGGATGCAAGGACAATCTCTGTGAAAGTGGTCTCCCTTGCAAATGACACATGGCGATTTAGGCCTGGTCAGTGCTGTGTGTGGATTTTAATTAGACGACACTTGCTTTCCATTATTTTCCTTTGGCTCCTTCTTCTTTTTCTCTTTCTTCTTCTTTTCCTTTTTCTCCTTAGGAACTTGGTTTTTAGCTTTACCAGTCCCGTCACGCGAAGAGGAAGGAAGAGAGGAAGAATTAGAGGAAGTAGAAGGTTGGTGGGAAATTATGGACTCGTCTAACTGCTGATTTGACTGTTCAGGAATAGTGGTGTTCTGAATGACATTGGTTGAGAAGAGCCAGACCGGCAAGCCAATTGTCAGTCCTGAAAGCGACAATGTGGCCATATGGGGTGCACCAACGTCTCCCCAAGAGGAGAAGGGACTAGGATTTCCACTAAGGGGAATTCCTTGGTTGGTAGGCTCCATTTTCTCAACCTGAAGATCAACGCAGGAAAAAGGGTGTGAATATTCCGTTTAAAATAATTTTTAACGACGCTTGGACACAACTTGCTCTTTCAATTTTAAAGAGTCGAGAAAAAGCAAAAGATGACTCTAGTCTCCTTCGATTTTTAATGAGCGTGAAGTGACAAGTGCTCAGATGGACCTTTTCCGTTAAGGAGTCTGAAAAGGAACGAAAGGGACTGCTCTGGAGTTCTAGGTAGAGGGTGTGCCAAACCAATCGCAAAACCGCAGAATACTTTTTAGGGTACGGGCGGTCAATCTTCCCGAATGCTTTGTTCAGTGCATTGCGATCAGTAGGGCGGCCGACACGGCTTCCTATGGATAAAGGTTTTGAGCCTATAGGGGTCTCCCAATATATACTCGATGGTACGTGGGATCACAATCCATACTGGCATTTATCGTCTCTCAGGAGGAATCACCCAACCATCAGTGAGGCCAAAGTTACTAGGTTTTACGACGCCGGAACACGTCTCTAGCCTAGACCTCTATGTTGTGCGTTAAGTTCCAATGCGTTGTTAAGTTAATTCAATTTATTTTAGGTTGATCTTTCTTAGAAGTTTGCCTTTTTGGATCACCATGAGATGTAGATACAATTCCTAAGTGCAGTCTAAAGATGATAAGCAAGCTTTTATCTCTTTTCAACAATGAAAATCCTAGCTACAAGGGGGAAAGAAAGACACAATCTTTTCTCAAAGAGCATAGAGCACACTGTAAATGCACTTTTCCTAAATCAATCCATACAAACTGTTAAAATGCAAATGCACTTGTGCATGTATTTGTTTTCACTTTCTTAATATTGATGCCTAAAAAGAAAGTTGTTGTACAAATTTGAATTCGATTTCAAGTGAAAAACACAAACAAGCTTCTTTTTCGAAATCAACAAAGTAGAGATGATTACGACACTTTATGATTTTGAAATAAACACTTGTTTCGACACTAGAAATTCATAAATTCAAACCAAAAGACAAAAGTAAAAGCGTAATCAACTGTCAACAACAAACAAACTCACTCCTAAGATCAAAACGACACTTACGATAGGTGTAGATCTAAGGGTGACAGTATGACTAGTTCACTTTTGTAATGGGAAACTGCAAATGATGTAACAAATACAGTTTCTTTTATACAACTGAGGTGGAATTAAGGCAAAGAAAAAGGGTTTTCAGATAGGTACACTCACTGATAACAGGCTGCAAAAATCAGAGATAAAATTGAACAAAAAGAAGCAAAGAACCACAGCTGCACAGGGCAAAGGCTGATCAGCGCACCTATTGCACAAAGAAACTGAATTGCAGCGCAGGTAGCCCTCTCGGGACCTGTGTTGAAATGCAGAGTCTCTTCACAGAGCTTGCGCTGAAGCAGAAACGAGAATTGTCTCCGGGTTCTGGATCACGGTTTGCAGTTTGATCTAAGGTTTTTGGCCGGATAAAAGCTATCAACAAGGTACAATTAGAGGGATGATTTAAAGGAGGACTAAGAGCTATCACAAAGGGCAATTAGAGCATTTGTGGATCAGCTGTTCAGATCATAAACAGGCCCAGTGAATGGACTAGAGTAGCAGATCTCTACTTTGCATTTGTAAATGGCAAATGCAGTTCGATTCGCTACTCCTAATTTTATGAGAAGAACAACAATAGAAACACAAATAAACTAACTAGATACGCTCCCCAGCGGAGTTGCCATTTTGTTGTTGGGAAAAGTATCTATTCAGAATGCCCCTATCCCACTCTAAGATGTGACAGTGCCTTAGCAACAAACAAGGAGTTACCTAAACTAACTCCTATCTTAAAGGAACAACCCAAGAATTAGGCACAAATTCCTAACTTGGAATATTTAATTAATTTTTTTTTTTGGATCTATTATTGTTTGTGAGAGAGACTAACAAACCCTTCTACAAACCTGCGATAATACCCAGCAAGCCCCATAAAACTACGTACCTCATGGGAATTTTTTGGTACTGGCCAATCCATCATGGATTTCACCCTTCCCAAGTCAACTGAAATCCCTTCTCCTGAAATGATGTGCCCAAGGTAATGGACTTTCTTGTGAAAGAAGGAAAATTTTGACAATTTCCCATACAATTGATTTTCCCTTAAACAAGTCAATACTACCCTTATGTGATTTTCATGCTCCTTTTCATTCTTGGAATATATAAGAATGTCATCAAGGAACACTTTCACGAATTGGTATAAATACTTCCTAAACACACCATTCATGAGGCTCATGAATATTGTTGGTGCATTGGCTAAACCGAATGGAACAATTACGAACTCATAGTGCCCAAACCGAGTTCGAAATGAAGTTTTTGAGATGTCCTCCTCTTTTATCCTCAATTGGTGGTACCCAGATCGTAGATCGATTTTTGAGAAGACCACTGCCCCCTTCTTTTGATCAAATAAGTCATCTATTCAAGGTATAGGGTACCTATTCTTTATCCTGGCTCTGTTTAAGTCTCTATAATATATGCATAGCCGCAAGGAACCATCCTTCTTCTTGACAAAAATTACTGGTGCACCCTAAGGTGAAATACTAGGTCTGATCAATCCCAAGTCTAAGAGCTCCTTTAACTGCATCTGCAACTCACAAAGCTCTGGAGTTGTCATCCTAAAGGGTGTCTTAGATATTGGTTTTGCACTTGGTTTCAGATCAATGGTAAATTCAATCTCTCTTATGGGAGGTAATCCAGGCAATTCCTCTGGAAAAACATCCTTGAATTCTACCAAGACTGGATGTTGATCTAGGGAAGGTCCTTTCTGGTCACTTATAGTCTTGACCAAATATATTTTGCAACCTTGTCTGAGACAACGTTTTACCTTCATCATGGATATGAATCGTAGGGACACTCCCCTCTTGATTCCATAAATCTCAATTGGCCTACCTTCATCATCTAAATAGATCACCTTGTTCTTGAAACAGTCTACCAAAGCTCGATGAGCTTCTAGCTAGTCCATTCTAATAATTACATCATACGTCCCCAATGCTGTGATGTATCCCTTCAACTTAGTCATACACACCCCAAGGTTTACCTGACATTGGTCAGCACTAGGCCCTACTGCTTGCTTTATTCCAGAAGCCATCTCAACTTGTTTAAAGTCATCATGCTCACAGGATGCCAACCCACATTTTTCTAATGCAACTGGTGAAATGAAACTATCTGTAGCACCAGAGACAAAAAAAATTTTAAATTTTACTTTGTTTATCATACCTGAAGTTTCTACCACAACATACTGGTGTTCAACTTGCTGATTGTCAACTGCTGCATAGATTCGGTCGTGGCTGCTTGCTCCCCCCATTAGTTGTTTTCCCTCTCTTCTGTTGTTACTAGTTCGAAACTCAGGGCAGTCCGGCTGGTAATGAGGTCCTCCGCGTCCCCAACAAGTGATGCGTGGTGGACCTTGAACCAAATGTTGTGGAGTTCTTTGGAAAGCGTTTCTTCCCTTGGAACCCCTGCCCCTACTTGTTGCTCCTCGCATATGACTTTGATTTGTACGTGCCCTTGAAGCTATGGCTGAAGCTGCATTAGAAACCATTGAAATCCCTACTGTTGGTGTTCTAGGTATAACCCTGTTTCCATATGGTGGTGGCCTCCAACTTCCTCCCCTTGGAACGGTACGAGGGGCCTTCCCCATAAACTATGTTTAACGTGGAAATATGGTTCTGCCTTCACCCTTTAAGTGTAGGCGTTCTTTGACATAACGAGCTTGTTCTATAGCTTCTGCAACTGAGGATGGTTTCCACATCTGCACCATTTCCCTAATCTTAGGTCTCAATCCATACATAAAACGATCCTCTTGGCATTCTTTAGTATCCATGTAGGGGACATACTTGACCAATTCCATAAATCGAATTTCATATTATTCTACAGTACGACCTCCCTGTATCGGGGCATGGAAGGCTCCTACCTGCTGTTCTTCATAATACGTTGGCAGGTACTTCTTCCTGAACCTCTCCTAAAATAATTCCCAAGTAACTATGTCTGGAGTGAGGTGTAGTTGACGCTCCAAGTTACCCCACCAATTCATAGCACTATCTTTGAGTTGGAATATTGTTATTTTGGCTTTGGAATTGGAATTGTAATCCCTTAGTGCAAAACACATTCCCATCCTTTCTAACCAGGCTTCTGCACTCTCGCTGGCATGACCTCCGGCAAACTCTGGGAGCTTAATCTTCTGGAGCTCCCTAGTAATGTCCTCAACTGGAGGACTTCTATCATAGTCCCTAGATCCCTCGGGGTTCCCTAACCTTGATGAAGGGTGTTCCCCTTCCATTTCATTTGTTTGGTGCCCTCTTAAGGTTTCATTAATTGCTTCCAGGGAACACAAGATGAGAGTCAATTCTGTTGAAGGTAATGGGTTATTTGAAGGAGGTCCTTGTGAAGACTCTCGAGGCCCTTGGTTCCTTCGTGTCCTTACCATTTGGATTTTTTCAAAATTTGCACGATATCTAAGACTTATTAGCATTATTCCTAACATTTTCTACCACATTCTAGATAGTCCAAAGACAACCCAAGCAATAGATCAATTCAAGTTACGCCAAGTGTTTGAAAGATTTCCTTAACAAAATATTGTGTCATGGAACCCTATTACTATTATTGGTTTTAATAGAATGGAATAGAAACCAATGTTCTGTGGTTGAAAGATTACCCACACAACCCATGTTATCTCATGCTTCATGAGAATTTTATGCCAACTTAGATTGTTTAATAATATTTAAAAAGTTGTCCTCATTCAAGGTGAAGAGTTGGTGCATTTGTAATAGGTTGCATATATCTTCACAAAGCTCCTAGCTAAGAGGAATTTCCAGAAATTTGATTTTCATTATAACTTAATGTGAAGTTCCGTATTTACTAGATGCCATTGTCTACTAAGATTCTTGATTAGAAATATTATCAAGTCTTAAAATAATACATATATGTCGAATTTAACGTAAAATACATACTTGTCAGACTACTTAAAGCTTCTCCCAACAATGATTGGCATTATTATGGATGTTCTATGCTACACTTGATTTCGAATGATAGTTTTGGAGGTTTGAAATAAACAAAGCACTCGTAAGGATTCCTTTCTGGACATTTATGTTTCAAATGTGCTAAGAAAATTGCCTAATACTAACGTATTTTGATTCTATCCCAGGTTGCATATTGAACTATGAAGTCATCCTTAGATGAACTTATCTTCAACTCTCTGGATATTAGTGTCACACTACATATAAATTACCTAGACTTTATCTGCTATTGGGAATTCATTATTCGGTTTAATTAGGGAATGGTAAAGACTGATAAATAATTTAAAATGTAATAGCTATGGTACAAATTTTTCATCTAATATTAGGTGTTTGATGCAATTATATGTGACCCACCATATGGTTTTCGTGCAGGGGGCGAAAATCAGGTGGAAGAAAACTGTTGAAGGGACTTGTAGGTCCTTATGTCATTCCAGATGATAAAAGGAGAGACCACATTCCATCAACAACTCCATACACTCTTGTTGAATGTGTACATGATTTGCTTGATGTTGTTGTTTGCTTGTTGGTTATGGGTGGAAGGCTTGTTTTCTTCTATACTGTAGCAGTAGGTGAGGCCTCGATAGATACTTTTCCAGATCATGGATGTTTTACATTGGTATCACATAGTGAGCAAATTCTTAGTACTAGATGCAGTCGTTTCTTATTGACAATGGAGAAAACTGCCAAGTACACTGCAGAAATCACTGCACAAGCAAGGGAGAAGCACTTGGAATTCAAAGAAAATTGTTCTAAGTTGTTAGAAGAAACGAGAGAGAATGGGAGCCTTCATTCAAAGGTTTTCTGCACCACAGAAGATTTAGAACTTTCTTTAGGATTATCAAGAATGAACATTGTCTCTGTCTCAGCATGTGAGTTTATTCTTTATCCTTGCCATGTATCTGTAGGGTATAGGAATGCCTAGCATCTTATCAAAAGCACATGACAATGATCTGAAATTGTTCAACTCACACTGCTTGCAAATACAATGAAGAAGAAATGCTTCCTTACACAGTATTGCTAGTGCAGAAATCGCAATATGTAAAACGGTTCCTCGTGAATCAGTGATGGCTCCAATGGCTTGGGTCCTTAAGAAACAACGATCCATGATGGATGAATTCAAGCTTAAAGGTGATCCATGTTCTTATCCTATTTTGATGACAAAAGAGGCATTAAGGGTATTGAAGTTGTTGGCTTGGAGTTACCATCTTCTCTTATGAAACAGTAAGCCGGAAATTGTACACATCTCCCTGATGGGAAAAAGGAAGTCGTAAATTAAACTAGACTTCATTGAGAATCCACGCATGCACAAGTCATTCTATATCCACGCATGTATAAGTGTCCTGGAAAATGCTGTCAATCCTAAATTAATAATGGCAGATATGACTTTCACACAACTTGTTGCTTTTGCAACTTATCAATCTAAATGAGAGGCAACTAAGCAGGCATCCCTAGAGAAACATATTCAAAAGGCTTTGGCTGATGCTGATTTGGACTCAAGGAATGAAACTCCATTAATGAGATTAAGGATAACTGGCTTGACCTGTAAGATCATGAATAAAATCAATTGTAAAGGGGGTAATAGAGGTATATTAAAGCATGAAGGTTTGGTTACAATTTGACAACCAACAGAAAAGAAGGTTAATGAACTTAAAGGAGGGGCCATCTATTGTGCATAAGGCCTTGTTCCTATTAGTTGGAAAATCAAGCGATAATTACAGTCACGATTTAATTCAGTTTCAAGCAATTGTATTCCACTGCATAAATGTAACTGCACTTCAAGAACACATTTTTTTTTATTAATTATAACTGGTTTTTTTTAAAGTCCAATTGATCATAAAGAACAAAGTTTTACCCTATACGGTGAAGTTTAAAGTGAAATGACCTAGTGTCGAGCATAACCAGCGAAAACCAAAGAAATGTTATCGATTGGATTCAAAGACAGCCTGGCTATGCCCCAAGAAATGTTACAGATTAGATTCGACAACAACCTGGCTATGCCCCACATCTAATCTAGTAGGAGGCTACTATCGGCATTCTGCTAGTATTTGCTAAAAAAAAATTGTAGACATGACATTGCAACTTTCTGGCACGGGTGCTGGAACACGGTTCCGTTTCAAGGCTTCGAGGTTCAATCCTTTAATAGTCACGGTGAAATCTCAACACAACTTATGCCACGTGATTGGCTGTCGGTTTGGCATCATCTTTGAAACTCTAATTATAGTAGGACATTTCCATTTTAATGCGTTTTGAGGTTAATCTACCTTAGTCTCTTTTGAATGTTGTTGGATCAAAATCAGGTAAGCTACTAATGTTTGCTATCAGATATAAACATGGCACTATGAGTTCTGGTAGACAAAAGACTACAATTTGATTTATTTTCTTCATCTCCTGCTAGTCATTTGTGCATGAAATGAAGATTTGAGTTCTTTGGAAACACAGTAAGGATATCGTAGCTCTTTGAAAATGGGAAGGAAAATTTTTCAATGTTTTGTGGTTAATTATTGATATATTGATGACGACTATTGTGATATCGCACGGAACTAGAGATCCAGATGACCGTAAAATGTTTAGATGCTTTTTTTTTTGGTTGCAACGATCATTCACACAGCAATTCGATCTTACAGTGGAAGCTATTTATTTTGTCTGTTAGGAAATGTTTTCATAAGCAGAAGCTAGAAACACACACGATTTTCTATCTTTTAGAGATATAGAGTAAGATAATAGATTCAAGCATTGCACATTTCATTTGTAGAAATTTTACCAATGATGGAAATACAAGATTCTGATGTGACTGTCAATGCCAATTATCAGTTAAAATCTAGATTAATCAACATTTAAGCTTTTGAAGTAAAATATCAATCTGTTGAACGGAAAACTGAATGAACGTCAGTATTGGACAGGAACAATATGCTAAAAGGTAGTTGTTGCAGAAGATTTCAATGTATCACAGTAAGCAGATAAATAGTTTTTCCAGGGAACCTATACTAGTCTATGATGATATACTGAGAGCACAAAGTTCAACTTTTCCAAATAGAACTGTTGCTTGTAACCATTTGAAAAGCACTATAGAATGTATTGAACAGTGGGATTTTTAAAGCCACTAACGTGTCTTTCATGCTTGAGGGCAGTAGAGTGCCACTATGACTCAAATGCCATTTGATTTTTAATACTGAAAATTGCTCTGCTATCTAGAATAAAAAAATGAATCTTTGGCTTTGACTTTTTTTATCGGATTCCTAGTTTTAATCAATAGAGAAACTCAGCTTTCGTAAGATTTGGGCAATGTTCTAATCGGTCGCCGAAATTACCTTGCGGGGATAGCTCAATTGGGAGAGCATCAGATTGAAGGTCTGAAGGTCGTGTGTTTGATCCACACTCACCGGAATTTTTGGGTTTAGCGGGCTTTGGGTCGAGATTTTGAACCAAAGCTCTCATACCATGTGTAAGAGACCTACCCTAGGGTCTGCTAGCAAATCTACTTTCTTCTGAAATGAAATGCGATAAGAGGCGATAACTTACTTACTTACATGGATTTAAAAAAAATACAAATTTATCATTTCATTCTAATCAACATAAATTAAGGTGAATATTTCATTCTGAAAAAATTTACAAGAGTAGTCTATGGAGGAATACTTGTACAATTGGCTGATGGAGATACCTTTTTCTTGTTGCTCATGTTGAATGCTCCTCTTGACGAACCCAACTGGATTTAACTCCCAACCAACTAGGAAATAATCCCTAGCCCAGGAGACCTCCACAAGTTCCCTAGCCCTCCGAGCCTAAGTCCAACTAGATTTAGTGTGTGTGTGTGTCTAGGATGAATGATCCAGACCCAAGATAACATACTTCCCTCCTCTCAACAACCCAAGAAATCTCCACACATTCCTAAGGTTTCCAAAAACACAATAAGTCCAAACAATCACAACCAACCGCACAATCATAAGTAAGACCCAACATCCCCTTTTCTCCCTTCCCCCTTCCCTTTTTATATCCTCCTTCCATTATCCATCTCAACCATCTCTCATTAATGTCATTAACTTCTCATCCATCCTTACAGTTGACTTCTCTTCTCCCAAGTAAAGCTAGGAGTACATTTGGAAATGTGAGATGAATATATATATATATATATATATATATATATATATATATATATACTAAATGGAGAGGACTATGTCTTCTCCCAAATAAATGTGAGGGTACATTGGGGAATGTGAGATGTAATTACATGGAGAGGACCATGTCTTCACCCTAGTAAATGTGAGGGTACATTGGGGAATGTGAAATGAATATATATATTTATAATGAGTTGGATAGGACCATGTCTTCTCCCAAGTAAATGCGAGGGTACATTGGGGAATGTGAAATGAATATATAGATATATTGATAATGAGTTGGAGAGGACCATGTCTTCTCCCAAGTAAATGTGAGGGTACATTGAGGAATGTGAGATGTAATTACATGGAGAGGACCATGTCTTCTCCCTAGTAAATGTGAGGGTACATTGGGGAATGTGAGATGAATACATATATTATTTGAAATAATGGAAGGAGACCATATCCTACCCAATATTCAATTTGAGAAGGTAAGTGGGGAATTTGAATAATGGAAATCATGAATTTTATATTAGACCAATATTTCTCAATATTTTCAGATAATGTGAACATTAACAAAATTTCCAGGATAAGATTTAAGTGGGGCATTATAGTTGCTGTCCTCCCTTGAGTATGTATAAATTATTTGGAGTTCTTATGCCTTTGATAATTGTTTCTCCTGTATCAAGCTCACAAACAACACATCCATTTGATTGAAATACTACCTCATTTCGTTGATCACACATTTGACTAACACTCAATAGATTATGCTTTAAGCCATCAACATACATAAAATTCCTAGCTTTGACCTTTTCTTTTAAGAGAACAAAGCCTTTACCTTTTATGAATGTAGGGGTGTCATTTCCAAATGAGACCTTCCTTTCCTTTTCTAAGGCACTATATGACTGAAGTTTTTCTTTATCACCTGTCATGTGTTTCGAGCATCCACTGTTGATGTACCATTGATTTTCTTGTCCTTCTGCATATAAGGCTATACCACATCTTTCGGTTTGTGGTTCTTTCTTTTTCCATGTTTTGGGTCCCAATGAAGCTTGCTCCTTCTGAGATGTTTGCTGAAATTTACTCTTGCATTCAGAGTCTTCATGGCCTAAGTTGTTATAGATAGAGAATTCTATTTCATTTTCAAGAGCATAAAAGTTATTGTAGGTCCTTTTCATGATCCTAGACACATTCCTTTGATTTCGTGCTTCTCTAGTCATGATGGTCTTGTAAGAAACACATTGAGCAGCTTTGTGTCCAAAGTTATGTCATGAAAAGCATTGGCCATTAAAGAAATTCTTGCGATTATCAAATCTATTGGCCTGATGATTGTAGTTTCCATTTACATTCATTCTTGAAGAAAATTGAGAATGATTTACCTATGGTTGGTTATAGATTCTTTTCATCCTTGAAGTAGATTGAACTTGATTTACGTGGTGATCTACTTTAAGCCTCTACTGACGATTGTCAACTTTTTCACTTCTACTTGCTGCATCTAGATAGCTTTTGGAGGTTGATGGCTTCTGTGCTTGAGATGGTTCTTAAGTATATCCAAGACCTGTATTTATTAGAGGAGAACGCTGCACTTTGATAATTTCATCTAAAGTTTTTGATCCTTTAGCAAACCTAAGATTGAGAGCTTTTGATTTCTCAATTTCTTTTCTTAGACCCACAATTTTAGATTCTAACTTTTCATTGTGTTGTTCCCTTTCAGCAAGTTGGAATGTCAGAGTATCTATACTCATACTCTTTTCTTCTAAACAGATTTTAAGTTTAGAAATTTCTTCATAGAGGCCATCTTTATCTAAGGCATCCAAGAAATCATCATCTTCAAAATCCATCAGAATTCTATAATCATTACTATTTTCATATTCATGACTATTTGATAAACCATCACTATCTTCATGCTTATAGTAGCTCTTTTTATTTACACTTTGTTTCCTATTCCATTTTGTTGATTCCTTACCTCTATCAAACTTATCTTTGTGAGGACATTTGGCAGTGTAATGACCTACTCTTCCACAAGTAAAACATTTGAAAGGTAGTTTACCTCTGGATCTTCCAGAACCCCGTTGAAGGTTCTTGACAAAGTTCGATTCTTCCTCTCTTTTTGACATATGTCTTGACTCATTGAGTTCTCCTTTTCCTGAAGCTTTGAATGTGGCTTCTCTCATGTTTGATGGACCCCTTTTTCTCATTTCGAAAGCAGTTAGGATTCTATGCAACTATGAAATAGTAATACTCTGAAGATCCTACTTTTCTTCTATGGCAGAAAATTTTGATTCAAACTTAGGAGACAAGGATCTTAGAACCTTTTCAACTAAAGTAACTTCTTTTATCTCTTCACCCAAGTTTTTCATGCGATTAACAATCTCATCTATACATAAGAAATAATTAGCTACACTTTCATCATTGTGCATTCTGAGAGTTTCATATTGAATTCTAAGAGATTGTGGTTTTGCATGTTTTACCTGATTGTCTCCTTCATAGCTTAGAATGATCTTGTCCCATATTTCTTTGGTGGTTTTGAGCTGCATAACCTTGACGAATTCTGATTGTGATATACTCCCCAATAGAGTATTGACAACCTTTGCATTTGTTTCATACTGCTTTTTACCTGTCGTATCTGTAGGAGTTGCTGATGCAAATGTGTATCCTCCTTCCACGATATCCCAAACTTCTGTTCCAAGGGATTGAAGATAGGTTGTGGTTCTTACCTTCCAATAGATGAAGTTTCTCCCATCAAATATTGGTGGCTTGATGGATGCCTCTTTTTCATAGTTGCTCATGATGATAGATCTTCCTTCAAGCAATCAAACTTCTTCTGAAGGACCTGCTCTGATACCAATTGTTGGAAATAATACTGAGAGGGGGGGTGAATCAATATTATAAATTTAATAATATTTCATTTCCATAAATAGATTTATATACGCAACTTCGGTTAATGAAACTTGCGTATATATGCAACTATGTTTAGAGCAACCAACATACTCCTTGTAAACTTATAATTTAGTCAGTTGATCTTTAATCTGTGTATCAAAACCATATAAGCAGTAACATATACAATAAAAATAGATGAGACAATCATACAAAAGAACACAAGATATAAGGTGGAAACCCAATGTGGGTGAAAACCACCTGCTGCAATTCGTCTCTATCTTCTTTTAATAAGAAACTTCTTTTTACAATATTTCTGTACTGGTGTAGTCTTATACTAGTAGCAAGCTTCTACATGCAGAAGGCTACAACCTTCTATCGTTCTCCAGCTTCTCTTTGAAGGGAGCTATAACCCCCTTAGCTCTTGTACTAGCTGATGTACTAGTACGTAGGTGCTGACCTACAAAAGGCGACAACCTTCTCTTTTCTTCCAGGGACCATGTTTCATAAATTTTCAGTCTGGATCCATCAATAGCATCAATCAAACATCAAAATATATCTGCATCAATCAATCTCACTTGCACTAACCAAAATTGAATCAAACAATCACTTCTCTGAATGCTATAACCAGAATACAGTAACAGTATTAGAACCCAACCAGAACCCAGAACACTGCAACAGTAAATAGAAATAGCTAAAACATATTTTATGAGACACACACTACTTCAATATGTATAAACTGTGGGCATACACCGCTATATGAAGGAAAACCTACGTATACGCTATTTTGAATTGCCGAACCAGCGTGTATATGCGCCTTTTCTATACTGAACATGTGTACAGATATGTAAAAGATGATTTACCCTTTTCAACTATTCAGACATCAGTTATACCCAGATCATTAGATTTACAGATCAACACATGTGCCAAATATAAAATATCAAAATCACACAAAGATACTTCTATTCAAACCTTAAGATCTTGATCCATCAATAGAATTTATCCTTCTTCTAGCACTCAGGTTCCTCCTTGATTCGGATCCAGCTATGCACCATAACCCAGTTACCAGTATTATAGATCTTTCTCTTCATTAGGTATTCAATTCTTCAGTACCTGTGCCTAGTGATCTCCTCCTCCTTTTATAGTCTTAGGCCTTACTCAATACCATGGTCCAAAACCACTTAGAAGCAATACCTTGGACCAAATACCACGGACCAAAACCAAGTTTTCCAACATGTATGCTCTTTTCCTTGCGTGAAAGTGTGTGTATACACATGCACACCTTTTGGTCTGCAATCCCACGTGTATATGCAGTTTGGTCAAGGGGAACCTGCGTATATCTCCTTTTCTTTCATTCTATGATCCTAAATTGTGATCTGTCATCTGAGTGAGTTGCCATCAAGGACAACACCTGTGACATAGCGCCAAACCTGTGTTCATAATGCCAACAAAATTATGCAAGACAAAATAGTTTCCCTTCTGTAAGTAAATTTGGTGGTTTGATGGATTTTGTACGATAAAATAGCTATTTTTTTTGCAAGTAGATTAACCTTTGTCCTTTCATGAATTGATTAGTTAGCATTCACAATTTGAGTCAATGGAATTTCCACTTTCATAGCTAGAAGTAATTTCCAATTGTACCTTTACCAACAAGGTTTCATTCTAAATCAGTAGGAGGAATTGTCTATGAGGAGTTTTGATCTAATGTCATAATTGAGGGTGGCCTAAGTGGAATCCTATCTGTTGTGCATATATTATTGGCACCTTTAAGTTTTTACAAACCACAAGTTGATAATTTTAGTTGAGGAGCCCTTGGGAGTTGCAACATTCTTGATGCAATACCAGGGCTCACCACATTTTGGTGTCGTTGTTGAGGAGGTGTCCAAGTAGATTTTGTTTCTTCTTAAGCATTGTTTTATGTTTTGCATACAATTTTTGAAAAAGTAAGAAAAAAAAAAAAAAAAAAAAAAACAAAACATGCCTCATAGGAGCAGGGATAATTAAGGAAAATTATTACCAAAAACCCCTACACCCTTAAACAATCAACCTTCACCCTTCTTCGATGACTGTGAGATTCCCTATCTCATTATAGGGGAGTTCGAAGACCTTCTAGGTGAGGAACCTTAAATTTTTGAAGAACCTATTGGGAAAGAAGAAGAACCCACTTCACCTACCCAAACTATGGTTGAAAATAGGGACAATGAGGTTTTCTTTATTAGAGAGACCAACGAAGAGGCTATAATGAAGAACATAAGACGTACTTCCCTTCCACACTTCCATGGCTTAACCTTTGAGGATCCTTACACCTTCATGTTTGATTTTTTTGTTGTCTGTAGGACCTATGGCTATGCCTCTAATGGGAAGAAGTTGAAGTTAGTACCCTCTACCATTAAATATATATCCTTGCGTTGGTTTATGGGTCTACTTGGGGATAACATCACTACCTAGGCCCAAATGAAATTGGCCTTCAATAGAAAGTACATGGACTACTGTAGGTCCAAATAAACTGAAGAGGAAATTTGTAGGATGACTATTAGACATGATGAATCCCTAGAAGACTATGAGGAGAGATTTCAACTTAGTTATGTTGGGGGGGGGGAGACTACATCCTTGATCCTGAATCACTCAAACTAGTTCTTCTCTGGGGGATCAAGAAGGATATGTTAGAAACACACAACATGTTGTTTGGAGGAGATATCTATCATTTATCCTATGATGACATTAAAATTGTGTTCAAGAATCACTCTAGGGTTGCTAGGAAGAAGGGTAGGGCTAGTCAAGGCTTGGCCAGTTCCTCTCCCTCCACAACATACATTAAGAATGAGATAGGTAACATGTTGGAGTATTTCAAGTGTGAAATGATGCATACCTTTGCATTTCAAATGGATACCATGCAAATTAAAAGAAAAAAAAGGAGGAATTAGAAAGGGAAACAACCATTTTCTGCCTTATATGCACCAAAAGACATCCTAGGGATGAGTGCCCATTGAAGGTCATAGAGGTTTTCAAGGACAAAAAGTTGTGTATCAAGGGGTAGAAGGGGGGTCAGAGCAACTTTTCTTCATCAATCAAAGAAGACCTCAAGGACCTCAGCCATATCAACAAGGCATGCAAGGTGCACACTACTCTTATTATAATCAAAATCAAAATGTAACCTTGTAGCCTTGGTACTCTTCCACTCATCCATCCTGGTCCACACCTCCTTCTTGGTCTTATGCTCCTTTATATCCTCCTCAACCTATCAACCATACTTTTTAGTCATATCCACCCCAATCTTTTCAATGAGGCAACCCATCACAAGGGTGGAGACCTCAAGTCAACCAACCTCCTGATTTACTTTCTCCACCCCAACCTCAACCACAACTCACTCTTCCTACTCCACCTAAGAAAACTCAAATGCCTCCTCAACAAATATGAACCCGAACAACAAGAAAGCATGGTAGGTCTATAGTGGAGAGACATCTTATCCTGCTTATGCTGTGGAAATCCAAGAGATCAACCTTCGGCCAGGGAGAGTGCTTCCAGATAACCACCCACCTTGTCCACTGAAATATCTTGAAGAAGAGATGGAAGAGAGTGTTCCTCAAGTCAATCCACCTCCTCTTCTTGAGAGGTTGATCCCCCCTAGCCAACTCACCCCATAAGAGGTTGAACTTCTAGGAAAATTAAATAATTTGTGTGTTAAGATACCCCTTCTCCATGATATTAAGGATGTTCCCATATATAATAATCTCATCAAGGATAAATGTTTGATGAAGTCCAAGAGACGAAAAAGAGACACCTCCACCATAGATTTTGTCGGGAAATTACATGATTTATTGCTTAGGAGGGTGATCTTCCCAAAATATGTAGATCTTGGAAGCCCAGTAGTAAATGTGCACATTGATGGCCTTATATTCCTTAATACTCTAATTGATCTTGGGGCTACAATCAATGTGATGACTAAGGAAACCATGATAAAGCTAAGCATCCAAGGGGCTTTGAGAAATACCACAATAGTGTTGCAACTTCCAAACAGAGCCACAGTAGCTCCTGAGGGAGTTATTGAAGATGTTATGGTCTTCATTGACTCTTGGGAGTATGCTATTGATTTCCTGGTTCTCCAGTGAAAAACCAAGCTTAATTTTTACCCTCTCATCTTGGAAAGCCCATGGTTATCCATTGATGATGCTTGCATTAGTTGTAGGGTTGAGAACATGACCATTAAGAATGCACATTTGTCTAAACAATTGGTATTGTATCCTATTATGCAACCTTATATTGAACATGACTTACCGTTGTGTTTAGAAGAAGAGGAAGAAGATGAATTGTATCACACCACCCCAAACCCAATCTATACTATAGATACTAGAGCATGACTTACCCTTGTGTTTAGAAGATGAATTGTATCAAATCATTGACCATATCCTTCAGAATCAACCTCCCACTCCCATACCAATTGATGAGTTGATGAAAGAATCTGGAAATATTCTTTGAAATATCATATTTCCTATTGGATCAAGTCCAGACCACTTAATATCGTAGAGTTTGGACCATCCATAACCTTAAAGAACAACCCTTCTCTCTCGACCAAACAGGAAGAACAATTGTGCAAAGTGTTGAGGCAACACTTGTATGATTTTTATTTGGATTATAGGGAAATGTAAGGTGTGCATCCCTCAGTTTGTACTCACCATATTTGC